>JAXRKP010000474.1:122500-252500 GCA_037039925.1 Doris montereyensis
AACTACACATAAAAACGAGATTGACTGACACAACATTAGCTCATCATATCCTTTACTGACGTACATCGGCAGACACACATTGACAGTCCAATGATGTCCATATTGTCATTGTCAATTATCTTTTGCATTATCAATCATCCTATTCTTTGAAATGTGTTTGTTATGTGTAACGTGTATATTGCGTGAGTGTGTGTAAATTATATATATATGCATATGTCTTGATTTGTAATGTTTATCTATGTTTGAGCGCTCATAGTTTGTGATATATATCGGGGTTGGGCGCTATACAAGAATTATTTTTTATCATTAACGTCACTCTTCAAGACGGGCTACAACCGGGCCTCCAAACCCGATGATATGTACGTCACCATACAAATGGACGGTAGTGGACCAGTCAGACTCAGACCATCTCCCATTTTCAGCAATCGTTTAGAAAGGTGAGACTGAGAATACTCACATGTGATTTAGGTGTGTGTGTGTGTGTGTGTGTGTATATATATATATATATATATATATATATATATATATTATATATATTGTGTGTGTAGGTGTGTGTGTGGTTGCCAAGGTTGTCATAGCCGGGAGTGGGGAATGGGGATAAGCTCCCACTACCTTTTTTATTTTTTTATTTTTGTATATCTTTATTATTATGTTTATATCAAATTCATAACAGTTCACTTAGGAATAATAATAAAAATGCGAGGGTCTTGTGTTCTGATAGTTCTCTACGAGTGCACGTTTTGGACTGATGTATGGACAATAGTCGATAAGACCGTTTAAAGATATATAATTCTAATGACATTATTATAGAAAAGGAAGAATGCAATTTGACAAAGGCAAATCATGGGATCCAGAACTTGACATTTGAAAAGTGACAGTATTTTGTCTCTTGTAAATCTGGAGTTATTTTCAAACAAGATGCATGGTCTCGATAATCAGGTGGGATAGAAATATCAGGATATCCTGTACGTCAACACAATACTCCATTTCAAAATTTCAATAAAAATGTTTCTCATCTCGCCAAGTTCGCAGGTGTCGTCGACGCATGTTTGCATAGGAGGAGCTGTTATCATCACTGCATTTTATGATAAAATTCAGTATCATTCCGTTTTTCACACAATATTCAATTATAAAATCCTGTTTCCGAAAGAATGGAATGTAGCTGTTGTTGGGTTCGGGCTGTGTGACGCGATGTCCTGTGTCCGAGGCGAGCTTACTAATATCTCGCCTGTGTCTTGATTTTTGATATCTGCATGTGTATTTTACTGCTGAAAATTGCTCAGTCTTGTCACTATGGCATGCGTGATTACTTTTGTGTTGCTGATCTTCGGTGGAGTGAGTAGAATTAACATCTCGTGAGCTTGTGTTTTCCTCAAGGCTTTCACTGTCTGATGTGTGCTGGTTCTCTCTGTGTCTGCCCTCACCGTCGGATGTGTCGGTACTTCTCTCTCTCTCTCTCGCTTTCTCTCTCTCTCTCTCTCTCTCTCTCTCTCTCTCTCTCTCTCTCTCTCTCTCTCTCTCTCTCTCTCTCTCTCTCTCTCCCTCTCCGCTCTCTCTCTCTCTCTCTCTCTCTCTCTCTCTCTCTCTCTCTCTCTCTCTCTCTCTCTCTCTCTCTCTCTCTCTCTCTCTCTCTCTCTCTCTCTCTCTCTCTCTCTCGCAACAACTCTGTAAATGTAGTTTGGTTTTTTTTTCATCTAAAAAGAAACAAACTGTGAGCCAGGTTCCAATCTCTTTCTTTTCTGTATTTTCAGTCA
This sequence comes from Doris montereyensis, assembly GCA_037039925.1. Classification (NCBI taxonomy): domain Eukaryota; kingdom Metazoa; phylum Mollusca; class Gastropoda; order Nudibranchia; family Dorididae; genus Doris; species Doris montereyensis. Next base: position 124,255 of record JAXRKP010000474.1, read on the forward strand.
GAAAAGCCGAAGACCAAATAATTGCATTTCCTGGTCTCTTGAACAAGTTTTCATACTCAATTCTTGAACTACTAACTGCCAATTTAGAGTCACGGCCATATCTACGTGCTTATTCATGCTAGTATTCCTAGGTACAAACCATAGTCATGTACAAACCGGTTCCAGTGATGTTGTCAATACATAGGATGTCTGTTTCGAGGTTTGTAGAAGATCAATACCACTACTAATACTACTATTATTATTACTATTGAAAAAACGAAGAAGAAGACAAAAACCCCAACAAAATCCCGATATAGGATAGACGTTTGAGTATGTGAGTATGGGAAACAAGAACGAAAAAATAGGATAGACATATGAGTATGGGAAACAAGAACGAAAAAATAGGATAGACGTGTGAGTATGGGAAACAAGAACGAAAAAATAGGATAGGCGTGTGAGTATGGGAAACAAGAACGAAAAATAGGATAGACGTGTGAGTATGAGAAACAAGAATGAAAAAATAGGATAGACGTGTGAGTATGGGAAACAGGAACGAAAAAATAGGATAGACGTGTGAGTATGAGTATTGATTATGATTGGAAACAAGAACGAAAAAATAGGATAGACGTATGAGTATGGGAAACAAGAACGAAAAAATAGGATAGACGTGTGAGTATGTGAGTATTGGATTATAATTGGAAACAAGAGCGGAAAAATAAGATAGACGTGTGAGTATGGGAAACAAGAACGAAAAAATAGGATAGACGTGTGAGTATGGGAAACAAGAACGAAAAATAGGATAGACGTGTGGAGTATGGGAAACAAGAACGAAAAAATAGGATAGAATATGAGTAGGGGGAAACAAGAATGAAAAATAGGATAGACATGGAGTATGGGGAAACAAGAACGAAAAAATAGGATAGACGTGTGAGTATGGGAAGCAAGAACGAAAAAATAGGATAGATGTGTGAGTATGTGATTATGGGAAACAAGAACGAAAAAATTGAAGAGACGTGAGATAGGAAACAAGAACAAAAATAGTATAGATGTGTGAGTATGGGAAACAAGAACGAAAAAATTGAAGACGTGTGAGTAGTGGGATATGGGAAACAAGAACAAAAATAGGATAGATGTGTAATATGGGAAACAAGAACGAAAAAATAGGATAGACGTGGGAGTATGGGAAACAAGAACGAAAAAATAAGATAGACATATATATGGGTGAAAAAATAGGATAGACGTGTGAGGGAGTATGGGAAACAAGAGCGAAAATATAGGATAGACGTGTGAGTATGTGAGGATGGGAAACAAGAATGAAAAAATAGGATAGACGTGTGAGTATGGGATACAAGAACAAAAAAATAGGATAGATGTGTGAGTATGGGAAACAAGAACGAAAAAATAGGATATATGTGTGACTGTGAGTATGGGAAACAAGAACGAAAAATAGGATAGATGTGTGAGTATGGGAAACAAGAACAAAAAAATAGGATAGATGTGTGAGTATGGGATACAAGAAAAAAAAAATAGGATAGATGGAGTATGGGAAACAAGAACGAAAAAAATAGGATAGATGTGTGAGTATGGGAAACAAGAACAAAAAAAATAGGATAGATGTGTGAGTATGGGAAACAAGAACAAAAAAATAGGATAGATGTGAATATGTGAGTATGGGAAACAAGAACGAAAAAATTGAAGAGACATGTGAGTATGGGAAACAAGGGCGAAAAATTAGGATAGACGTGTGAGTATGTGAGTATGGGAAACAAGAACGAAAAAATTGAAGAGACATGTGAGTATGGGAAACAAGAACGAAAAAATAGATAGACGTGTGAGTATGGGAAACAAGAACAAAAATAGGATAGACCTGTGAGTATGTGAGTATGGGAAACAAGAACAAAGAAATAGGATAGACGTGAGTACTGGAAACAAGAACGAAAAAATATAGACGTGTGAGTATGGGAAACAAGAACGAAAAATAGTGTAGACGTGTGAGTATGGGAAACAAGAACGAAAAATAGTATAGACGTGTGAGTATGGGAAACAAGAACGAAAAATAGTGTAGACACTATGAGTATGGGAAACAAGAACGAAAAATAGTATAGACGTGAGTATGGGAAACAAGAACGAAAAATAGTATAGACGTGTGAGTATGGGAAACAAGAACGAAAAATAGTATAGACGTGTGAGTATGGGAAACAAGAACGAAACATAGTATAGACGTGTGAGTATGGGAAACAAGAGCGAAAAAAATAGGATAGACGTAAGAATGGGAAACAAGAACGAAAAAATAGGATAGACGTGTGAGTATGGGAAACAAGAACGAAAAAATAGTATAGACGTGTGAGTATGGGAAACAAGAACGAAAAATAGTATAGACGTGTGAGTATGGGAAACAAGAACGAAAAATAGTATAGACGTGTGAGTACTGGAAACAAGAACGAAAAATAGGATAGACGTGTAAGAATGGGAAACAAGAACGAAAAATAGTATAGACGTGTGAGTATGGGAAACAAGAACGAAACATAGTATAGACGTGTGAGTATGGGAAACAAGAGCGAAAAAAATAGGATAGACGTGTAAGAATGGGAAACAAGAACGAAAAAATAGGATAGACGTGTGAGTATGGGAAACAAGAACGAAAAATAGTATAGACGTGTGAGTATGGGAAACAAGAACGAAAAATAGTATAGACGTGTGAGTATGGGAAACAAGAACGAAAAATAGTATAGACGTGTGAGTACTGGAAACAAGAACGAAAAAATAGGATAGACGTGTAAGAATGGGAAACAAGAACGAAAAATAGGATAGACGTGTGAGTATGGGAAACAAGAACGAAAAAATAGGATAGACGTGTGGATTTCCAGTTTTTTGTGTGGAGATACGACATCGCAAAGCCAGTTACCGGATTACCGACGATGCTGGAATGTATCATCAACAACATTTTAGAAGAATCTCAACTCGCCTCTTACAAGATAGCTAGAAATCAACAACGCACCACCCTCGTCCTTCGTTTTGATGCCATGAATGACACGTGTGTGTCAACGATTTATTATTCGACCCCTGCCAGCTTTCGACGGAAGTCACCTAGCCAATTACAGCGTGACAACCTTAGACTGCAAAAACATCGCATGTCATTGTCAAGAGAGAAAACATCTGAAAATATCATTTTGGCTGAAAAGAAAGAAAATGTATCTGCTGCTAGCACAGGAAAGACAAGCAACTCAGGACTACTACACAGTCAAGATAGCGCTATCTTTTCACACAGCATGCTAGATGTATCACCAGCCACCGATAGCTTAACTAAAGAAACAATTAAAAAAGGATTTCTTGGATCAGGATGTGTGCAACACGACAAAGAAAGGGACCAAAACCATTCTAAAACAATCAAATACGGCGACATCGAAGAAAACGTTGAATCAAAGCCTAGGACTAACAACACACATAAACAAGCCAAGGCCACAAAGCTATCAAAGAGCCTAAATGGCATAAAGAATCACAACAACACAACAGAGCAAGAAAGTACAGAAAGCGACACCGACACATCCGACGATGAGGGCACACACAGCGAGAGGCAGCACACATCAGACATTGAAAGCCTTGAGGAAAACACGAGCTCACGAGATGTTAATTCTACTCACTCCATCGAAGATCAAAAACACAAAAGTAATCACGCATGCCATAGTGACAAGATTGAGCAATTTGACAGCAGTAAAATATACATGCAGATATCCAAAATCAAGAAAGCCACAAGACATTGCGTCACACAGCCCGAACGCAACAACAGCTACATGAAACTTGTATTATATCTCTACGAAAGATCCCACTCCATTCTTGCGGAAACAGAGGATTTTATAATTGAATATTGTGTGAAAAACGGAATGATACTGAATTTCATCATAAAAGGCAGTGATGATAACAGCTCCTCCTATGCAAACATGCGTCGACGATACATGCGAACGTGGCGAGAGGAGAAACACTTTATTGAAATGGAGTATCATGTTGACGTACAGAATATTCTGATATTTCTGTCCCACCTTAAAAGCCTGATTATCGAGACGTTGTATCTTGTTTTAAAATAACTCCAGATTTACAAGAGACAAAATACTGTCACTTTTCAAATGTCAAGTCCTGGATCCCATGACTTTGCCTATGTCAAATTGCATTCTTCCTTTTGTATAACAATGTCATTAGAATATATATTATCTTTAAACGATCTTATCGAGTATTGTTCAGGCATCAGTCCAAAACGTGCACTCTTAGAGAACTGTCAGAACACAAGACCCTCGCATTTTTTTAATTATTATTCCTTAGTAAACTGTTATGAATTTGATATAAACACAATAATAAAGGTATAAAACCCCCACAAAAAAAAACACAAAAAAAGGATAGACGTGTGGTGAGTATGGGAAACAAGAACGAAAAAATTGAATAGACGTTTGAGTATGGGAAACAAGAACGAAAAAATTGAATAGACGTGTGGAGTATGGGAAACAAGAACGAAAAATAGAATAGACGTGTGAGTATGGGAAACAAGAACGAAAAAATAGGATAGACGTGTGAGTATGGGAAACAAGAACGAAAAAATAGGATAGACGTGTGAGTATGGGAAACAAGAACGAAAAAATAGGATAGACGTGTGAGTATGGGAAACAAGAACGAAAAATAGAATAGAAAGAGTATGGGAAACAAGAACGAAAAATAGGATAGACGTGTGAGTATGGGAAACAAGAATGAAAAAATAGGATAGACGGTGAGTATGGGAAACAAGAACGAAAAATAGGATAGACGTGTGAGTATGGGAAACAAGAACGAAAAAATAGGATAGACGTGTGAGTATGGGAAACAAGAACGAAAAAAATTGAATAGACGTTTGAGTATGGGAAACAAGAACGAAAAATAGGATAGACGTGTGAGTATGGGAAACAAGAACGAAAAAATAGATAGACGTAGAGTATGGAAAACAAGAATGAAAAAAATAGCATAGACGTGTGAGTATGGGAAACAAGAATGAAAAAATAGCATAGACGTGTGAGTATGTGAGTATGGAAAACAAGAATGAGAAAAATAGCATAGACGTGTGAGTATGTGAGTATGGAAACAAGAATGAAAAAATAGGATAGATGTGTGAGTATGTGAAACAAGAACGAAAAAATAGGATAGACGTGTGAGTATGTGAGTATGGGAAACAAGAACGAAAAAATAGGATACACGTGTGAGTATGGAAACAAGAACGAAAAATAGTATAGACGTGTGAGTATTGGAAACAAGAACGAAAAAATAGGATAGATGTTGAGTATTGGAAACAAGAACGAAAAAATAGGATAGATGTGAGTATGGGAAACAAGAACGAAAAAATAGGATAGATGTGAGTATTGGAAACAAGAACGAAAAAATAGCATAGACGTGTGAGTATGGGAAACAAGATAAAAAATAGAATAGACGTGTGAGTATGGGAAACAAGAACGAAAAAATAGAATAGACGTGTGAGTATGGGGAAACAAGATAAAAAATAGAATAGACGTGTGAGTATGGGAAACAAGAACGAAAAAATTGAATAGACGTGTGAGTATGGGGAAACAAGAACAAAAAATAGTATAGACGTGTGAGTATTGGAAACAAGAACAAAAAATAGGATAGACGTGCGAGTATGGGAAACAAGAATGAAAAAATAGGATAGACGTGTGAGTATGGGAAACAAGAACGTGGAAAAAATAGGATAGACGTGTGAGTATGGGAAACAAGAACGAAACAATAGGATAGACGTGTGAGTATTGGAAACAAGAACGAAAAAATAGGATAGACGTATGTGTAGGGGGAAACAAGAATGAAAAAATAGGATAGACGTGTGAGTATTGGAAACAAGAATGAAAAAATAGGATAGCCGTTAAGTATGGGAAACAAGAATGAAAAAATAGGTTAGACGTGTGAGTATGGGGAAACAAGAAGATAGATGAGTATGGGTAATTATTGCAAGTTCGACGCCGTGAGTCATACAAAAGCTGTGCAGCCTTCGGAGGAAAACATAATTGTGGAAAATCCCAATTCCCATTGTATCCGTTTCTCACCTTGGCTTTGTGATTTCAATACCAGCCATCCACTTGTGACTGCAGTATTCAATAGAGGGGCCTCCTGAAGTGATTTTTTTTGCTTTTGAGTTTAGGTTTTTGCTTTTAGTATGTACATAAGTAACTATCAAAATTTTCAAAATCTATCTCCGCTCTTAGTTATATATAAAATCACTCAAAACCTGCGAAGATCATCATTTCGATTCAATTTCAAAGAGTGACGTCGGTTTTTAAAAATATTTTGGATAGTTCTTTTTAAATGAATTTTTGAAAAATGCTACATATCGTGAATGTACAAAAACGGCATTTTTATCACACACAAAAATAATTTCTCAAAAAGTTAACAATATATTAAAACAACCCGACGTCATTCCATTAACATTGACAAGAGGAAGCTGTGTGCCAAATATGATACAAATCGTCTGATAAATGGCGGGGAGATAGAATTTAGTGCTTGTGCGCGTGTTTACATACACTGACGCGTAACGCCTCTTAGTCTTACATCAAACAGGATGGATTTGGACGAGGCGTGCTTACTATACTATTAAGCTAGTAAGCACGCCGACCTGGGACTACCTATACCGGGACAGCCAGAGAGTCAACGCGGGTGATTCACGGAGGCCGGCCGGCTGGCTGCTTGTAGCACTAGAGCACAGCACTAGCAATAGCATTATTGCAGCATAGAATGTAGTAAGTTGGGCCTCTCTCTCCCTCTCTCTCTCTCTCTCTCTCTCTCTCTCTCTCTCTCTATATATATATATATATATATATATATATATAGTCATATATATATTTCTCAACAGTCAGCTATACTGATCATACACAGTTAATGTTTAAACTGCCGGCACACAAGATACACGAATAAAAGTGTGATGAAATGGACAGTAGAATAATAATGATAGTAGCAATAACAACAATAATAACAGGAACATTAAGAATATTATATAATATTAGTCATGATCATAGTAATATTGTAGTAAGAAATAACAATTTCTTCCGAAAAACGAATTATTTTTACATTTCATTTATGTGTTTCCAATGCTCATCTTATCAAAGTAAAAACCCAACATTTCTACCACACACGTCTAGATAGTCTAATAATAATATGGAGACTTTCAATCATTCTACGTTAGCAAGAAAAGTGTATGTACACGTGTGTGTTTAATGTGTGTGTGTGTGTGGTAGACCGATGATTAACCGCCAATATACAGGTTTTTACTGCCATTTTTTCAGTCAGTGTTAGGGTAATTTACGTCAAAATTTTGATTGTTTTTACTACCTCGCTCACAATATATTTTGTAAACATAAATTATACGTCATTTGGACATTTTTCTGCCATGAACTTGTAGATAAATGATCGTTCTACCCGAATATGCAAAGAACAGAAAATCAATCTTTTGTACCAAACTCGCTAGCGCCCCACATGAACACAATAAAGTTTTTAGTACAAGTCTAAGAGATCATGTTGTGGTACCGTACATAAAACATGCACGTTATGACTAACGCACTACGATAATATGTTTGTATATTATCATATCCAGTTGAATAAGTTACCCCCCCCCCCCCCCCCCCCCAACCTCAAGAGAAAAGCAAGGTAAAAGAAAAGATGAAAATAAGAACAAAATAAAAACCAATCCCCCAAAGCTAAAACACATTATTATTTTTTTGTGTAATAATTGAATTTTACCCACTTCCACAACTACGGTGATCTCTGGGGTTTTGGTAAGTAATAATTTAAAATTTGCCTGGACTGCCCTGTAAACAGCCAAGGGATCTTTTACTTTACAGACTGTTGTGATCTGCACATGGGACCGCCTTTTATCGGCCATCTCAGATGAGACTAGGTGTCGATCCACTTACCTGGGTGGTAGTTTTTAGTATTTTTACTCGAAACTCGAAAACACTCACAATTTTTTTTAAACCCCTACTGGGGCTTGAACCCAGAACTTTTTGGTTGAGAGGTTGATACATTGCCTCTGGACTACTGACACCCTCCAAAAAACAATACCCCACAACAAAAACATTAGGGTCAACAACAGAAATTCATGAACCAATGGCCTTTCTTAACAGATTAAGTTTACATCCACACAAGTAGACCAAATACAATGTACACAAAGATGATTACAAAATAGAATGAAGACCATTTTCAATAAATTTTATTAATGGCAATGGCATTGCAATGTTTTGTGACTGATTTTGGAGGAAAAGAAAAAGATGAAAAAGAGAGAAAGAAGAGAAAATTTAATTAATCACAATTTATAATGAAACTATGAATCAATCTTGATATGACAAAGATTCATTAAAAAGGTCAATGGGTTTTTTCCATGTTTACATTCCCACCACCTCACTATACAATATAGCATACTACCACTACATAATTTGTCTAGTAAACCCTGATGAAATGAGAACCATTGAGGGAAATCATGAATGAAGCAATATATATATATATATATATTTGACGGTGAAAGTCACAACCCATACAAGTCCGATGTTTTGAGAAAATCATGCTGCGCTTTTTAATCTTTTTTGTTTTTTTAATAGACATACACGATATGCAAGTGTCATAAACTAAACCTAATACTAATAAGGATACACAGACTGCTCATATGGCTATTATATGGGATTCTATTGGTTCTTGTGCTATGGAATCCTAATTAAACAAAGCACACAGGCTTCAAATCTTAAAAAAGAGAAAAAAAGGTGTTACTTATTTTAGACAAATACGGTTTGCGACTTTCATGTCGATATATATATATTAAATGTTTATATATAGAAAGCTGAACATCTCCAACTTTGACCGCTTATAATTCAAAAACCACAACTTCCATATTTCGCATGTAAATTTCAAATAGCCTTCTTTAGGTTCTTAGCCAATAAACTCTTGGATGAAATCAGTATTTTAATTAATTGAAAAAGATTGTTTTGCCTGCGTTTCATGAACATTTTTTTATTGTTACTAGTAGTATTAGAGCTAATTTCTCGATTTCGGACATTGCAATAAAAAGCCAGCATAATTTCAGTATCGAATGTGTAACATCAGTATCGAGTACTAATTTGATCTAATGATTGTACTTGATATCACCCATAGCCAATACAGTGGTTTCTGAGTTAACCGAAGTCAAAGTTCAAGAGACCCAGCATTATAATAAAGAAAATCATAATTCGACATTATTTATGGGCATGCTTGTATGTATATATTATGATATAGTAATGAATGGTGATGATGATGATGCTCTCACACTTTTTCAATTTGTACAATCAACATAGCCCATGAAAGACTATCAAAACAGTATCATGCTGTTGCTAAAACAAAACATTTATGAAAACCCCCACCAAAACAACACCAGTGGTGGTACAATGTACAACATGTCTAAGCAGTTCAAGTAAGCTTTAGTTTGTATGTAACTGTAATAAGGAAACTATTAGTATTATCCTCCTTTCAAGCTATCGCCTCCAATTTCAAAACAAGAGATGTCACCAGTTCAGTTGAAACGGAAGTGAAGCATGACATGATTGATAATGATAATCTACAATTTTTTATTTCTATCTCGACTGTGCACGTTGACTTTCTAGTGGTATCACAGTGAAATTACAAGCTTTATCTGTTTTGAAAGAAGCAAGTACATGTATTCAGAAAATTTCAGTTCCATCATGGTCTATTTCATAAAAAAACATTTACTTACACTGCCCTGACTACATTTTAAACGTTTCATTCCAATTCACTGTTCTCAGAGTACATAGATCTACTAATAAATAGTATATATATATCAATTACGACTGATGTATTTCTATATTGTGATTTTGGTTCCTGCAATTTATCTTTGACAAATCATGTTTTTATAACACAAACCTTGGGCATTATTGGTACTTGAGTCACACATCGAGTTCATTCTTCATTTCATACATCCCTCATACTCATCATAGTAGACAAATTACAAATTAATATATTAAATGCGAAACATATAGGACACAACATAACTGAAAATGAAACCACCCCCAAAGAAACATCAATCTGAAGATAGAAAAAGAGGATACATGTAATTTCTATAGAACAATAAATACAAGAGTGGCCGAGTGGTTAAGCTGCCGAACTGGGGATCATGAGGTCCTGGATTTTAATCCTGGCAAAGCCAGGCCCAATCTGTGTTCCTTGGGAATGACACGTAACATGCATTTTCTCCACTCAACCCAAGTGTAAAATGGGTACAAGCACTAGCTTGGGAGTAAAAACCTCGTCAGACCAACGTCCTGTCCAGGAGGTATTTATTATCACCTGTTCCGCTTCATGCTATAGAAACCGTGAACGCTCCAGCTCTACAAGCCGTAATGGCCTTGAAGGAACTTTTAAATTTTTTTTATAAATATAAGAAAGACAAACTGAGGAGGGCCAATGTAATTTTAAAAATCCCCAGCTAACCACATGTGGTGAATGTACAGCAGTAACAAATGAATGTCACATGATGCCCTCATCAATGGTCTAAAACTATTTCAATGGACAAAAGAAAAATCATACCAATTGAATGAAAAGAACAAATTAATGTTTTTATGCCAATTCAAATTCTAAAAAGACATATTATCAAGGAAATATTAACTATAGCAGGTTAATGAAACAATTTTGTAATGATATTAAAATCAAAAATTGAAATTGACAAGTCAGTAGCAAAGGGTCGGATGTCAAACTTTTGAAATCTAGCCTCTTGGGTCAACTCAAAGGAGCCTGCCATTCCAAGATGGCAAAATAACTAAAGATATACAAAAATCACAATACTTTTTGACAAAAGGCTAATAGAGCAGTTAACATATAGAAGTAATAACGTATCCCTTCAAAATAAAAACCAGAGACAATCTAAAAAAACAAGTATCAAATTTCAACTTTTCTCAAATTCATTATGATACAGCGAAACCTCCTTAATCGGAAAATCTTGGTGGATTGTAAAATTGCCCTGATTCCCTGTGTTTCCAAATTACCCGGAGACCTAAGGACTTTGGTTTTCCATAAATAGTTTGAGATGCTTCTATAAAGCCCTTGTGTGAGTGGTAAAATACAGAATTAAACAAACAAGTAGCCACAGGACCAGTTGATGAAAACAAAGATGGTATATATCAGTGGGGTCACTCACAGTCGAGCTTCTGTGGATGGTAGATAGATAAGTCAAGTAATCACAAATGCAAGGTGGATTGTTAAATCTCCTCCTGTGTCCGTCCTTGTGATTGACAGGTTAAGTGGGCATTAAAGACCGTGCCAGTCCACAAGTCTGCTTTCTAAGAGCCACCCCCTGTCAAAACCGTACTTTACTGTTAGATGGATAAGCAAGGACTGACTTGACGCCTGATTTCACACTGAACGTCTGGTGTTTCTGGCTTATGGTCGTTGTGAACTAGCACTTACCATATTATGTAATGTTTAACATGTGTATCACTAACGCACGTGTAATAATTGATCTTTTACTGACACGGAAACCAAATTTGGATAACAAGTGTGTGTTGGAATAAATTATTATGGGGAAAATCGTGAGATAAAAAAAGAAATAGAAAGAATATATTCCGTTCCTTGGGATTTCTTCCCGATTAGCCAAATTCCCGATTAAAGAGGTTCCACTGTACTGTCATGGTTGTAGGAGAAGAATAGGACTCACTAACAGGAGTCTGGAACATGTCTCTCCCTTTGCATAAAACATAATCTTAATTTTTTTAAATGAAACCCTGTTTCATATGAACATAATTTTTCGCAACATTCCGTCTTTTCTCTCAATCAAAACCTTTTTTTCTTTGCTGTTTACCAGACTGGAGGGACCTTCACAAAGACATCATCACTGTTCTATTTTTTATACAGTGTAGTGAGTAGCGAAAAGTGTGGACAAAAAACCATCAGGAAAATCTGTCTTGCTTGGTTATTTTTCAAGCTTAACTTAAAAAATCAAATCTGGTACAGTAGGACAGTTCCAGTTATTCTGTTTGAAGATTATAATAAAAGCCAAAGCAACTCCTGTTCTATAGTTTTAAATATCATTTCATGTAATTATATACCCCGATGCACATATAACAATGGAAAGACATTAGACTAAATATAATGAAAACAATGTTAACAAAAAATAAAAAACAGGGATGAGTTATATAACACTAGCAGTCAAAATCAAATTTCAGTTAAAAAAACATTTGTCCTTACTAAGACAGAGCAAAGGGAAAGACATTCCATAAACTGAATGCACAGATTGACCCTCCTCTTCTCCCCCGTCCAAACTGGCATCTCTTTTCTATGTTTGTTCTTATGCAAGGAAACACAGGAATAAGCATTACTTAAGACTAGAAATGAGAAAACATAAACAAGGAGATGTATTCAAGATAAACTTCTTAATTTTGTTAGGGCATATTACTATTACGCTGGTAATACATACCATGCCCACTTTGTATAGGTATCATATTGTAGTGTGTTCTTCTTAATTACAGCAGATATAATTTTATGAGGACAATAGAACATAATTCATTAAAGCGTTATTTGAAAAAAAAAAAAAACAAAACAAAGGAAAGAAAAAGTTCCTAAAGGCAAAATTAAGTACATTATACTATCAATTGGAGGTCTACGCCCTGTAAATTACCCTCATGACACATTCGCAGGGTGTTTTTTAATGTCAGGTAAATGCTAGATTTAAAACACATCTCTATTACAATGGCATAAATATTTCAGATCAATATCCACTGCTTCCACTTCAATCCATGCTCTTATTAAGCTCTGCTGGAATGCCATGGACAAGAGCTAAAGGTTTTTCTCTCTATTTCTTTTTGCTTTGTGAGCATCAAGATGTAATGAATTGAATGTCTTCAACGGATCTGGTATAAAATGTACCGGTAAGCCATTAGTCTAAGCTCCACAGCTTGCTAAAATCTTGATTGTTAACATCTGATAACTCCTGTACACACATACAACCTACATAATAAGAATACATTGACACTTAGCACCTATGATATCTTGTGTGTTTGTTTTATGATCAAGGCAAATATATAAGGAAAGAAAATTTAGACAACAAGCAAATTCGATATAACAATGAAAACAAATGAACATTTCAGATGTTTCTTTTATACTTATCCATCTTCAAAAACTGTCAACAAGAATTGGCAAATGTTATAAATTGAACACTCCCTTTTAACCTTTGCAAATACACAAAACAAATAAAACAAAAACTGTCAAATATTACTCAATCTGTTTTTTTGTTTGGCAGATGTAGTAACAAGCATGATACATTATTGTAAAAATATTTTCATATAAAAGATCTGTAAAGTAATTCATGAATAAGCCCAATTACGTAAAAAAAAATAAAAAAATACCAACCCTTCAGTAAAGCAAAAGGACTTAAATCATCTGTATGCCTATTTCAAATTTATAACTCGAGCTTTGGCCTACCAAGCAATAGTTTGAGACTACTGTTGCCAAGACAAAACTATACGATGAAGATAAAAACACAAAGAAAGATCAAATGTGATTCATGTGTGTCATAGAAAACAAGGCCCTAAAAATCCCTACAACAAAAATCAGGGAGGATTATATAGATCAAGGCTATATATAAATAATAAGACTGACAATAGAATCTCTAACATGAGAATATCCTGATATGTTCAGAAGTATACTCTCTTGAGAACAACATGAGGTGTTTTTCCAATTTCAAATGAAGAAAATCAGAATTGAAGTCAGAGCAAACATTATCAAAATTCTTAGCATTGAATCAAGACTAGGATAGAGGAAAGTAATATTAATATGTTGTTTTCTCGTTACAAAAAATATTTTAAAAACATTTCCACTTCTCTCTTAAGGAGGAAATAAATAGCCTCCTATATTATAAATTACAACAACTAAAAGCATTAATAAAATATTAACGAATACTTCAAAAAATAACTTCTTTAGAAAAAAGAGAATAAAGACAAGCATACATCCTTATATATATATTACAAAAGCGTGTAAAGACACAATGTCCATGGCAAAAGTAATTATATCACAATCCATGTCGTGTATATTTTACAAGCTGGAAGTAATACTGATATTAAAACAACATCTCAGCAAAGGTGGGTTATTTTAAGACCTGATCAAATAATGACGATTTATTGATTTATGTTGATGTTGAAATAAAATAATGGTCTCAAAACAAAAAATATATATGCAAATGCAGCAACAAAATTTTGCAAATTTATTTAATCTCATATTTTAGAAAGTACATAATCATACTCATCATGTCTGGCATGAATAAAGTCAAAATGAGCAACTTCATGGGGGAAAAAATAAAGAGGATGAGGGATAAGAAAAAAAAGAGGACGAAAAAAAATGACAAAGAACAGAAAAATCCCCTCTTTTTATCAGTCTAAACACCGTCTCCTATCGTGCTGATGGTAAACTTAAGAGGTTGATGCCTAATGTATATAGGAATAAGGCACATTCAAAATATTCACTAAAATTTAAAAAAAAATTAAAATTTATCTTACTTATCAATTCCTTTTTAAATATGATGTAATATCCACCTGGATCCATGACAGGGGGCTCACTAACATTTCTATCATAGACATGTCTGCCTCAAGAAAATTTAGACAAAGCTATACATACATACATACATACTCCAATGTCCACAGTAGACAGTAGATTAACTGTATTTTCAAGTAAAAAGAAACACTTTTATTATAATGAGTACTGTTTGAAGAGGTGAGAGAGAGTTCAAACATCTCTCACATACAGCGCTTGGCCTTTTTTGTTTCAATGAAATTTACCCCGTCCACCATGTGAGATGATTTCAGGGTGAATTAAGGGGAAACAGCAAGATGAAAGATAAGTGAAAGAAAAGAATAAGATCCAGGCCTACCGATAGTGACCTCCAACCTTCCACTCAGTGTTTGGTAGATGGAATATAAAAACACATGACTATATTGCTATTAAGTGGTGTTGGTGGCCGAGCGGTAAGGCTTGGTTGGGATCGTAAGGTCCCGGGCTCAAATCCGATCAAAGCTAAGTTCAACATTGTGTTCCTTGGGAAAAGACATTCACCAAACATTCTCTCCACTCAACTCAGGTGAAATGGGTTCAAGCACTAGCTTGGGAGTAAAAACCTGCATCAGACTGGCATCCCTGCTCAGGAGGATATTATTACCACCTGTTCTGCTAGATAAACTGGGATTCCAGCTCTATGGACCGTAACAGCCTCCAAGGAACTTTTTCATATTATATGCCTTTTCTATAGCCTTTTAAGTTACCATATCAATGCGGGGTGCAAGGTTATAGAAAAGATAATTTGTTTTGACCGTAATAAGTTTTTGGTAAATGTTTTCATAAATTGAACATAACATTATACTTCATACATGTTATGACTATCTCTCATGGCCCATGACACTTGTAATATGTGACCAAGAATGCAAGATACAAAAAATCTGTAACAAATCTTGGAAACCTTTCCCGTTGTTATCCTTGACCTCTCTTCAGCATGGCAGGGCACATGCAGTACATCTACATCATGATTTCAATCATGAGCATTCAACAATTATGCTTCAGGTTTTCTCACTTAGACAATTTCCTCAAATCTAACATTAAGATATGGGCAAAAACCTCTCATAATTCGTGATTATTTAACACCATATTTGGTTTCCTCAAGAAAGATAAATGAACTGTTGTCTACCTACCAACTCATATATATATTATATATATATACATGTATAGTTCACTAACCTTAAAAATCTAATTTTCCCACCATTAAGGCATAAAATAATAGCTTTGAAAGATACTAACCCACCAACCCCAAGACAACCAAACAGACATTGTTTGGGTCAGTTCAGACAAAAAATCATCAGATAATAATATAGTAAGATAAAGAAATAAAAAGACAAAATGCCCCTTGTATTTTTTATTTGTTTCTTAACAAAACACAACACACCATAAATGACAATGGCCATGTTGTATGACTATGAGTCATGACATTATGAGAAGCCTGGCTTAAATCATAAATAACAAAATAAATAATCATGACAAAAACATTGGTGTATCTGCTAACCTCTAACATAACAGATTTAAACATACAGAAAAAGAAAGGTCATATCTGCTTTGAGCAAATGAATAATAATAAAAAAAAAATGGTCAGTAGCCTACCTAGAATTAAGAGCTGACATCTCAATACAACATATCTCATAACACTTGAAGGACATCGCTTTATTTGTGTATGAGCAGAAACTCAATTGCTAAATGATGGTAATTAGACAGTGCCAATAACCAAACAGAATAAGTAAAGAAATGTACTTTCAGAATACCGTAGTCAGTGTGATCCCTCTTTAAACATGGTGTAGATGAAACAATAAAAACACTGGATAAATCAAAGAACAAAGACTTTTCCACTAAATTCTAATACACGAATATTATCAGCATACAGACATACTCTTCTCTACACAATACTAAACAAAACAAAAGAAAAAGGAGTACGGCATGAATCCTAAAAGAAAGTGAAAACAATGAAAATTAGATATTTATATAATTAGATAAAAAATACTTTTCATTTGCAGCTTCATTTATTCTTAATCTTTCGTAAAAATATACTTGGGTTCTTCATTTCATAATTGAATATGAGCATGACAATCTATTGCTAATTGAGGTATCGTGACTTTTTAATATTAGTTCATGATCTTGTCAAGGAGACATAAAAAGAGACCTGACTGACAATGCTACTCTCCTTCACTTTATACACCATATGAGACATAGCCGCATATGATAAGCAGTAACAGAAAGAACATCGTACGTAACAAGAAAAAATAAATCTTAACCGACTGAATGAAAAAAGTAAAAAAATCCTAAATAAACCCAGAAAGTCATAGATAAACAAAACGTTTTTCTAACAGATTAACGATATAATGGAATGTTAATTTAAACCAGCTATACAGGACCATCAAAGTGACGCCTAGAATTGCATTAGCAAAAAGATGATAAACTGGCACTATGAATGGAAATATGTTTAAGGACAGCTAACAGATACATTAAGGCTTATCAAGTGCAAAAAAACCAGCGAAGAAATAAGTTGACAGATGCATGCTACAGTGTCAGAAAAAAGATCAAGATATTATGTACTTTGTGCCCCAGAGAAACATGCCCTCCTCAAACATGCTTCGGACATTTCAACACTTTATTTCCTAGTCAAATTGGTCCTTTTCCCCCCCTCCCATTTGCCAGGGAAATTTGCCAAGCAAACCAGAAATTAGGGTGTGTTACTAAATGTGTGATAGGGCACTAGTACAACGAAAGACATTAATGAATTTGAGGACATGTTATGTGTGTGTGGTCAGTTTCTGATATGGCATCCTGTGAGCTCTTGGTCTATCTCCAGTTTTGTTTCCTTTTTAAAGACATTGTAACTTGTGTAGGATGACTTATGAATCTCTATTTTAATGACATACATACCTTGATATCATTATAGACTTATGACTGTATATTATGGTAAAATGGACGTATATGTACTTTCTCAAAGTGTCAATCATTTTGTATATGAAAGAGTAGAATATGTTGCTAGATTTTGTATGGCTAGAGACACAATGCCAATGATGAAAAAGAACATTCTTTGAAACTTATGGGCAATTAAGACAAATTAAGATATATGATGGTTTGTTATATGAGTGAAAATTTGTCCAACATTATGAAAATGAAACATGCATACAAACAAAACTTTGTTTTCTGGTATTTTCTTATAATTTATCATAATTTTAACCTGCTGTAACTTCTGTGTGAAGTATTGGCCATCTACTTTTTTTCTCCATTTCATATTGTCTGATGCTATTTTCTGACATTCTCAATGGAGAATAACTACATCCTCTCTTAAAGTCCTCTACACTGGGCCGTGTCTAAAATCGGTAGTTTCATAGTATGTTGTGCCAGAACTAGATCAAAATCCCATTATGCTGTTTATATGTAAAAGATATAGACATTAGAGTCACTGAAGCATGCAGAGTAGGAACCATCTATCAGTGAGAGTTCATCACTGCTTACTTGATGGTATTTCGGTAACAACACAAAAAACTGCCAAAAAAAATTGTGACATAAAAACACATATTGTGACATAAAAAGAATACCACAAAGAGATAACGCATATAAAGAAAAAATAGGTAAGCTTATCATTAGCCCCCAGAAAAAATGAAGATGAAAAAAAAGTCAATAAAAAAAATCAAAACATTAATCTTTGAGTAAACTGCAAATCTTATCACTTGTGTCTCAAGCAGAGCATCATTTGCACCAACAAAACCAGTCCCTGCTCTATCAAACATGATGACAGACCTATATCCTTCCAAAGTGAAACAATTTCTTGAAGAAAACTCAGTCCGTGAAGTGTATTTTGGGTGATGTACTTGACTAGATTGCAGGACAAATCTACATTGGAGCATGGTCTATTTGTACATAGAGTTGCCGGACTCCAGCCTAAAGAAAAAAATAATAACGAAAGAAATGTACAATGTAAGTAGACTTTTGGTCATTGGAAAGTTGCAATAGGCACTATGTTTTCTTCATTTCTATGATAAATTGAGTATATATGAAGGGTTGAGATGCAAAACCCGCCATGCACCATTTTTACGTATTGTGATATTTTTCACCATCAGACTTTGAATGAAGAGTCTTCTGATGATGAAATCAGTTTTGTTCAAAACTGACTATATTCTATAATAATTCAACTCAAACATGAAATTGATCAGGCTTCATTTAGAACTAAGGGAATAAACATATGATTTTCTCAAGTTGTCTTTTTTGGATATAGCAGTTTCTGCATCTTACCCCCTCATATGTTGATAGACGCTCAACTTTAAGTGGTGCTACATGAGAATATATACTCTTTTAGTTTTAGCATATTTCATAAAAATGTCTTTCAAACTTGATACAAAAAGACCAATAAAGCACTAACAATTCAAGAACATGAATGAAAGATTTTGAAAGATTAAAAGGAAAACAAAGAAGAATCTTCAAGATGAGGGGTATGCCTTGGACAGACCAGATCATATAATATGCATAAAAATTACTCCTATTTCCAAGAGTAAAAACAAATCAAGCATATTAGAGATAAAAGAAACCGTGAAATGTTAATGAAATAAGAATTTAATTTTTTTTTTAAAGTTAAAAAAAAGACATCTTCTGCAGCAAAATCAAACTTTAATTACCATTGATATGGTTATCTTATTCAAGCTACAGAGTAATTTGATGTTACCAATATGATATATGCATAGCTTAAAGATTGCATAATATGAAAGAGTTTTACAATGTATATCGTCAGTGAAATTGTCTAAATGCGTAGTCCATGATATATGGGATAAAAGAGATTTGTCTTTCAAATGATCAAATGCATGCTTATTTTGTGTTTTCATAAACGTTGGAGGTCTTGATCCAATAGAAAGGCTTCAGCTATGTACATGTTCTAAATACAGATTTCCGTTTATCTTCCCACCTTGGAAACTCTAATCTCCAAAGTCAAGGAATGGACTTGTTCAAATCTTTTGAAGAAGTATAAACCGTGTGAGTCCATTTTGTGCATAATTATATAATTTCTTTCCATTTATTACATTCTAAAGATTAAAATGGTTATTAAATTCAATCCAAGAAGTATAACGCAGTATTCAATGATTTAGTACAGTTTTTTGCTTTTCCCTGAAAATTTTACATCACATGAACTTACTTGTTTTAGACAATTTCACAGACGATGTGCAAACATAACTTATTAACAAATTCACAATTGACCAACCTGAGTAAATATACTATGCGTCTGGCTTTGAATATATCTTGTATCTGCATTGTTTGCAACTTCCAGTTTAATAGTTCCTACATACACATCAGTACATAAAGTCCAGAAATGTGGTTCATGAACACTGTACACTCCCTCTAACTGGCTTACCTAATTGAAAAAAAGAAAATGCGTGAATTCACATATTTTGTAAAGAAGTCATCATAAAACACATGTATCCTAATACAAGAAGCAGAGAATCTACAACAAAACATAAGTTGTCATATATTTAGAAATGTATGAGGTCATCTTTCTATTCTTATGTTCATTTCATTGGCTTGTCACAAGCTTTGTAATCACACGCTACATTTAGCAATAAATTCAGCTTTCATAATTCTTTAGCCATTTACTGGCCTGCTAGTATGTGAAGGCAGCAACTCTATAGTTCTCAGCATTGGGATGGCCTTGGGTGATGTCATCTTATTTCCATTTTAATCCTATTTAGAAGTGAACCTATTATAGCAAGTACAGGTTATACACGGGACACATGGTCATTAAGGATTTGTTTGTTTTATTGCAAGTTATCCTCTCCATAGGGTCAA
This sequence comes from Doris montereyensis, assembly GCA_037039925.1. Lineage (NCBI taxonomy): Eukaryota > Metazoa > Mollusca > Gastropoda > Nudibranchia > Dorididae > Doris > Doris montereyensis. The sequence continues at coordinate 144,610 of JAXRKP010000474.1, forward strand.
TATAAAGTGAAAATTGTCAATTACAAGGAAATAATGTTAGTTTATCACTTAACTATGAAAACGCTAGACTAGTATTTTGTTATCCAAGCATGCTCCAGACAATAGGATACTAATACTAGCAATATAAAGCTCCTTATTTAAGGGTTTTTAAAGAATATGTCTAACTCTAGAACTTTTTGAGATTTTAAGATTTTAAATTTCGGCATCAAATTCAACAGCCAGAATCAATAATTTTCCCAAAATTTTTTACCTTTCAGCCTGTAGCAAAAATGCATTAGGGAAAAAAGTGAAAATTTGACACACCTTAACTATAAACCTGCATGAGATGCCGCCTATCAGAACTGTTACCCTTGCTTTCAGCCTGTGGGAATATTATGGTCATTGAGTGTTCTGTATTTCTTTACAGTTCTTCGACGTGTATGACCAAATTTCGTCAGATAAAGTCTAATTGTATATCTACTAATACATCTTATTCTTACTCATTATTGGTTATTACTTTTTGTCAAATAAAAACTGACTTAAGCCAATAAGTAGAGTTTCAATTAGCAACATCTATTTATGTTTTTATATGAATCATTTCCATCCTCACATCTAAATAAAATGATGGACCAATGATAATACAGTAGAACTCCTCTAATCAGGAAATCTTTGTAGATCGTACAATTGTTCGATTAGCTGGGTTTCCTTGAGTACCCGGGACCTTGGGATTTTTGTAAAATACAGCATTAAATCAACAATTTATTGTAGCCACAGGATCAGTTGATCATTCGTTGGTGATGTCACTAACAGTTGAGTTTCATTGGATGATAGATAGCTTAAGAACATAATCGAGAATGAATGGTGGATCGTTACATCTCCTCACATGTCCATCCTTGTGATTGATAAGTTGAGCGGGCAATAAAAGGTTATGACAGTGAACAACTTGGCTTTCTAAGCGCCACCCCGTGTCAAAACTGTACTGTATTCTTAGGTGGACAAGTAAAGACTAGCGCGACAACTGATTTTGTGCTGGCATAATAGATGTCTGGTATGTCTGGCTCATGGTCATCGTGAACTGGCAATAACAATATTGTCTACATATGTAAAGTATAACACGTTTAACACTAACGCAGATGTAATAGTTAATTGTTTGAGATGGAAACCAAATTTGGATAACAAGTAAGTGTTGGAATAAATAATTATGAGAAAAAAGGTGATGATAACCAATGCAAACCTGCAAAAAAATTGTCCCAATTAGCCGGACATTATTCCTGCCAAGAGGTAAAATATAAGGAAAAAATTCAGTTCCTTAAGATTTCCTGATTGGCAGGGTTTCTTGATTAGAGAATTTCCATTGTGCTATGGAAATGTTCAATAGCCTTTCACCAACCCTGTAACAGTCTTATTTTATTGCTTTCACAAGTGCTTACCTCGCCGGTTAAGGCATTGTTTTCTATCAAGATGTAACACCGCTCCTCAGCAAAATGATTCCTATTCTTTTGAAAATTCCCTCCCTACCGTTTGTCTATAAGTATCACCCTTCCATATCCCTTACAAGCTTTCACAAGTGCTTACCTCGCCAGTTAAGGCATTGTTTTCTATCCAAGATGTAACACCGTTCTTCAGCAAAATGATTCCTATTCTTTTAAAAATTCCCTCCTACTGTTTGTCTATCATCCTTCCTTATCCCTTACAAAAGTTACAATGACATGAGTGACCATCATTCTCTATTCTTTGTTGCTCCTTTCCGACAATTCAACAGTGATCCTCTTCCTCCCAAACAACCCTCATCCTTTACGCAATACTGTGGTTTTTCACATCTTCCTTCCACTTGTGGATAGAGCTTACTACTTAAATAATTGACAACTGTCCAGAAATTGTTTCCCACAAAGATAGGAATCTTTACACTGTCCACTTTGCAGAGGATATAAAGCCTCCATTGAGATGGACGCTCCTGTGTGTTTTTTTCTATCTCTTCATAAGAAATATAATCGAGAGTGTATGTTGGTTAGACTGGGGGAAAAAAACTACCAGTATCACTTTCTACTTTCACCCCTAAATAAAAATTCTCAAAAAGTTTCTTTTCTGACACAACAGGAATAGTTATAGGAGAAAATGGCATTTAAAAGACAAGGATGTAAATGCAAAAAAGTACCTTTGAAAGCAACCAGGTAACTGATGATCAAGTACACGAGGTGTCCGCTGCATGAGAATACCCTATTGAATCCCGTAATAAGGGAAGAACACTGAAAGCAAAATATCATTAGAATGACGTTTAAAAAAAAGAAATCAGCCATGAGAAGTCACATGATATTCTTCACATCCAGATGATAATATACCAACATCAGGATACAAAGCATATAACATTGATATTGGCACATAAGTAACAGAGTTGATGTGCTAAAGCACCCACACATGACATGTAAGACTAGATTAATATTTGGTTATACAATCATTACAAGTTCAGTTACACTATGAGTACGAGGCAAACTGCAATTTTCTCCAAGTACTGCAGCTATTTCAGTTTTTGTATCTTTCCAGGTCCTATAATTAAAAAAAAGACTTGACTGGCAAGGAAAGTAATAAGAGTAAGTCTAAAAGCACTAAAAAGTCCCACACCAAACCTCTTAATGTATGTTCTAATTGAAAGAGAGGTAATATATTTGGGGAAACAAATCATGTAAATTCAACCTTAATTTCAGTCACATTATTTTAATTACACATTAAAAATGCTATCTGAAGTAAAAGTAAACTAATTACGTAATCAGGCCATTGCCCTTGTACTGAATTGCAACAGTAAAGGGCAGCATAGAACTTAAACCTCACCTTCAGTGGTGTTGACTTGAAGTATTGTATGACTTAAATGACTAATGAGTAATAGATTATGTTGTATCGTCTCAGTTTAACACCATCAAACTCACCTAATTGCAATCAGAGTTGCTATAAACATTGAACACAAAGGGTCTGCTATCATCCAGCCAAAGTAATATATAAGAATTGATGAAATTATAACACCAACACTACCCAAGGTGTCAGCCAGAATATGAAGAAAGACACCTGAAAAGATATGACAAGAAAAAAAAAAAATCAGTGGAGGGTCAGGTGCATGTTTGTTATCTTTTATATAAGCACGCCATCAGTACTTTTGTTCAGGATTTGATGAGATGGAATATGAAACAAATGATTTCGCCCCCCCCCCCGTCACAAAAACAAACCAGGCTGGTACTATTATTTCATTTTCATCAAAACTTTTTGCAATTCAATAATATCTGTGTTTACCTTGCATTATTTGGGCCTGAGCAGTTTTGGCAGAATTGACTGGTTTGGTTTCATCACTCTGACAGTGAGAGTGGCCATGACTGTCATGACTGTGACCATGTGAGGGACTGAGAGAATTCTTCCAGTCCTTGAATGAGAACAACATCAAATTAACATGTCCCAAAAAACAATTTTCTTTCTTGAAACAGCTAAAAGCTGTAGTTGATGGATATTAAAAAGCGATTCCATTATAACAAGATGAACCTAATAACATTCAAGTAGACTTAAATCTATATATATATAATTCTGAGTTGGCCTTTCTTTGTGCATCAAAAGTTTTGTTACCGGACAACAAAGAGTAACCATCTTTTAAATGTAGGTTTTGAATGCTCTCAAGGTCGTTTTCATTTGAGACATTTTTCTATCGGAAGTGATGTTTAATTAAGAAAAATTGTTCACGCTTACCTGTCTAACCTCAGTATTGAGTAATGACTCTATCTAATAACTGTACTTGATATCATTGGGCTATAACACTCTTGTTAATTTACAAGTAGAAAAAAGAAAGACATCAGAAGAGTTAAAGAAAAAAGAAAAGATAAACATTATAAATTCATTAATAAGTAGATAAAATAAAAATCTAAACAAAGATAAATAAATGAAGGAATAATTTACCAAGTCCGTGACTGTGTCCATGCCCATGAGAATGTCCATGGCCTGGAAAATAATTCAGAATGAATTAATTTAAAAACATGTAAATAACAATAATCATAATATACAGTGGTGTTATGGTCACAATTTACATGAGAAAATGTCAATCAAAGTACACAAACCAGAAAGAATGGTCACAAGATACAAATAATGTATGCAAGGTGAAACGAAGGGAGGCGTATCACCAAAGACTCATGCCAGTAATCATGACACGTCTTGGTGGTCTAGTTTCCTCCATGACAGTAGCACCAGCCTCTTCCACTTTCACGGACCTGCTATTAAGAGACAAAATACAGTCTATAGTAATAACAATAATGGTGAATACTTTTTGAGCGCAACATATCCCACCATGGAGTGGAGGCTCCAGGCGCATCAACACAAATTGGACAATGGAAAAGAAAACAATTACATCACATTATAGTCAACAGTATGCCTTTCGAAAGGGATGCATCTGTAAGTTTCTTTTGAATGCATTTAGTGTCGCTCATTGCCTTAAGTTATGGGAAGATTGTTCCATACAGTAGGGACGAAAGATGAGAAAGCTCTTTTTGCCAGCCTTTAGTCGTGTCCGCAGAATATGTAAGTGTGCTTGTCAGATGATGATCGAAGTGTACTATTAGGTTGGTACGGTGAGCACAGTTCTTTGAGATGTTGAGGGTACTTTCATGCACACACTTGTACACTGATGTTGCAGCTTTGTAATTGATATGTTCACGGACTGGCATCCAGGGTACTTGATTGTCATGTTTCTCGAAAACCATTTAGAAGTGACAGAGGGGATGAGAGTTGTCTCAACACCACCCTTTCTAGAAGCTTTGATAAAAATGATCAATTCGACACTGGTCTGTAGTTCTTTAGATCGTTGGGGTCTTGTTTTTTAAGCAGTGGTGTTGCCAATGCTTTCTTGAAGACATGAGGGAAAGTGCCTGACTCATTTATTGTTCTAGTTATGGCTGGTACAACTTCATCACTCAGGGATTTTAATAGATTTGTTGGCATCGGATCCAGTTGGCAACTTTTGTTTGTGGAGGACAGAACAATCTATACAGAAATTAAGTCTAACCTATTTCTTTGGATGTTGACAGATCATATCTTATTAAACAGCTCCTTAATCAAATACCTTATATTTGATTGTGCATGTACACCACCGAAAGAACCATCCTCTGAGGCAAAGCATCATGCCAATGTCCAATGAATCATAGGTATCTAATTCAGGGCTCATCACACAATTTTGAAGAGATTTCAGGTTTTCAAAAGAATTTTAGGAGGACCAAGGTCATTCTATTTCTATTTTTAAAATGATTTCTTTCCTCCACCCACCTCATTCCCCTTTTCCCCCTATTTGTTTATTTAAGTATGCAATGCTGTTAGTTTTCAAAATATAATTACATATTAAAAAATACCCATTCCAGCCTGTACAAAATTAAGTCACGCCTGCAGACTTTATTTGGCAATGAATATTACTGAAATTTTGCACAAAAATAAATAACAAAATGGACTAAACGCTTTTGCTGTCAAATAAGCGTTCCCTTTCTCTGTTTTAACAAGTGATACCTTTGAAATTATTGAAAATATATTGTTTCTTCAGTCTAAAGTGGTACACGAGACAATTCAAATTTACAGACCATAGTGTCATTATCTATCTCAAAAAAAAATCTGCATGTACCTAAGTTTACAATGATTCATGTCTGCATGAAATAAAAGTTCTACACAAACGTATTAAAGATTTTAAACTATATAATCTTTCACGTTACATACCTCCACCCCCATGAGAATGTCCATGCTGGAAAGCAAAAATGCCCACAAGATTGACCAAAAAACCAAGCACTGAGACAACAAACAGACGTTCATGCTTTACTTCCGGTGGTTCAACAGCTCTCTGAGAACGAGAAAAAGAAACAAATGATGATACTTGACAGTGATATATTTTAACACATACACATATTAAAGAAAGTTCTTACTAGAATTTTTGGTGCTTTTTTTTATATATAAAAAAAACCAAAAATTGTTTTAAATAAATAACTTGAGACCAAAGAATAAAAAACAACACAATTGATAAATTTTGTTTCTATTTTCTTCCTATAATTCATTGGCAAACATGATAGAGTTTATTTCCATTACATTACACACAAAAAACCCCCCCCCAAAAAAAGTTCTTATAAATCCATTCCTTATATTCCTACGCCCCCAAAAGCCAAAGTTACCAATTCAAACAAATTTATAATTCATTTACAGGCAAAAAATACAATATATGTTACTTTTATGTCAAAATCAGATGACATAATGATTGGGGCAATTTTTGTTTTTATTGATACCGGTACTTCAATGAAAATGTAAAACAGAGCAACAGAAAATATCGAAGATTCCTCTCCAAAATAACGTTTTGCCTCACCTCTACAGCTTCAGAGAATATGAAAAATGATATGAATAAAAGGAAGAGGCCATTCACAAATCCAGCTAGAATTTCACTTCTTACATATCTGTTGAAGAAGCAAGAAAACAATCATTATAAATGACTATATGGTACAAATATTGATGAAAATCAAATATATATAAAATATTTCTCAAAAGCATGACTTACACAAAAGATTAGCTTGTATTTTAATTGGAAAACAGATTGAATAGATTGGATACAAGGGACAATAGTTTTGAAATACCCCCATCCCTTACTCCTCAGTCTCTCCCCCCCATTCTTCCCTCCCTCTTTTACATGTAAGTAAAATAAAGTTCCTTCAAGGCCCTGGGGATGGGGGGGGGGGTGTCGATCCTGGAGTGAAAATTTTCCTGTTTGTTCCGATCAATTTTAACCTATGTATAGGTGTAATGGGTATGGTGTGCTAAGTTGAAATGTGTTGTTTTTCCCCTGACATTTTTTGGTTGCCATGGAAATGGCGGCCATCTTGGATTTGCCCCCAAATTTCACAATGTTCCATATCGATAGGTTTTTCATTTTTCAACAAATTTCTTTCAAACTTGGCACACACCTTGTTTGATACAATATCTAAATTTAATCAGATCGGATTTTTGTTTCATTTGTAAGTTTTGATTTTATGAATTTTTGAAAACAGCATACGAGAACAACCAAAAATATACAAAAATATTGTACAAAAATTTCAATTTTTCCAAAACTATAATACATAAAAAAAAATCTGATCATTTCTTTGTTTCCCCCACCCAACATTGATGCCATATTTCATGAAGATACGTCGAGAAATAAAAAAAATAGATTGGAAATAATGAACAAAAAAAGAACATTTTGAGAAAATCGTATTTTCTCTTATTTTCTGTTATATAAATACATTTTTCTCCCATTAACCTACGAAAAGAGTCGGATAATACTTTGAAACATCATAAAACCTTGAGAGGCTCTCAACTTATTCTTATTGACACTGTTTCAAGTACACCAGCACCTTTTTACTCATTTTGAGATGGTGCCTTTTGATAATAGGTGCACGGAATATGTTCTGTATTTTCTGGACGATCTAAGGCAATATTCATAATAAATCCTCAAATAGGTTTGTTTTCGATAGCGTTTATTGTGACAATCAAAATGAGTATCAACCTGCCGTACTTAAGATAATATTTCTAGCTTTTATTATATAATAGCTGTGTTGAAAGATAGGCCTGTATCGTTTCTGAAAATTTGGTATAAATTCAAAGAATCGATACTGAGCCTCTTTTATGATATCATTATGACGGGAATGAGTTGCTCTATCCACTAGTATGATAGACTAGATTTGTCCCATTTTCGGCAAAAATGGCATTCCCAGAACCTGCCCCCCCCCCCCCCCCCCCCCACCCAGGCCTATAGAGCAGGAGCGTAACCCGATTTCTATACCATGAAGAGGAACAGGTGACAATAATCACCCCCTGGCCAGGACGCTAGTTTAATGCTGGTTTTTAATCCCAAGCTAGTGCCTGTACCCATTTGCACCTGGATAGGCGGGAAAAATGTGTGTTATGTGTCTTTCCCAAGGACCTGGCTTTGCTAGGATTCGACCTCAGGACTTCATGATCCCCAGTCCGGCAGTCTAACTGCTCGGCCATCAACGCCACTCTTCTACATTCTCTCCTGTTAATACATGTTTAATTGTGCCCTTATTCTTAAACAGCTGATCACTGTTGCATTTACCTTTACTTTTGCAGACACTATAAAACATACATACATCTGTCCAGATAACAATCTAAATAAAGGGGTTTGTCTTGACCGAGATTAAGATTAATTCCAAATAAACATTACAATGCATTAAAACATTGAAGTAGTAGAAATCGGAAAGGACAAAATATGGATAAAACAGAAGATAACACAAAGCACTGTTGAGTCTTACTATCTTTTTGTTTACTTTCACTGGCACGGAAAAAAATAGTTGATAATGTGAGTAACATACCCATATGAGAAAGTTTCTGTTGCTCTCCACCGAGAAATCACGGATGCCACAAGTCCAGCAAGTAGAGCTGTGCAATCAAAAAACATGTGAAATGAATCTGAAATAAGCCCCAAACTGTTTGTCCAGATGCCATAGAGCAATTCCACAAATGCAAAAGACAGATTCAGCAACAGAAATCCAAGTAGGCGACAGGATGTCTGCTCGAAAAAAATCAACCTAAAATGAAAATTCAAGACATAAGACATTAAAATAATTGAATTTAGGTATATCTAGATCTTCCTCCATTGTTCTCAACTGTTCTGGATATAATATACATACAGTCAAGGAAGGATTTCTGTAACCAGGCACATCCACTTGACAAGATATTATAACTGAGATAAAAAAAAAATTGGTGTGAAAAAGAGAGAAGTTGGTTTCAGTTGCAGCAGTATTTGTTGCCTGTATGAAATGGGCTAAAGTCATTTCGTCAACCTGACTTGATGTGAGACTCAAGACAATAGAATAAAACACTTTTATTTGGATACAATATTATATATATATATATATATATATATATATATATATATCAATGACAATGGACAGTGTGACACATCGGACTGGGGCCAACCACTGATTTGAAAATGTCTGACTTTTGTTTGATTATATATTGACCTCAGTAGAGTTATCTAATATGAATAATAATTTACATAGTTGGGCTTCTCATTCAATTTTGGCAGGTAAGCAAAATTCAGTAATTAGTGAACATAACAAAACTCAAACCATCTTTACATATATCATTGAAACAGAAGCTTTCTGAGATGGTTTCAGTTTCAAAATTTAAGGATCGTGATAAATTTTATAATTTTACTATGCAGTATTATTCAAATTATTAAAATGCAAATTAGATTCTACAGTTTCACATTTAGAAATATGGTCATATATATGATAGAAATGAAAATCTACCATTTCCAAATTAATGGTTAGTTTCAGTGCGATATATTATGCTGACTATTGTAAACACATTTGAACTGCTCAAGTTAAAATGACGGAAAGGGTGTGTCCATCATTATCTTTGCCTTGGACAACTGATAGTAATGAGGCTAATAGCTGTACTATGCATGAAGTAGGCTTGATTTATACAAGTTTCATGCATTGGTCACACCTATAGTAAAATGGAATGATCCTACTAGGATAAGGTCATCGCCAGAGGGGTGTAAATGTGAGCTGGTCTGTTTTGAGAGTGTGTGATTGAGCTGATAATAAGAATGTGTCATTACACAGATACGTAATCGGTCTTGTTGTCTCCTACTAAATTGAAAAGAATGGAATCATCCTAGTTTGGCTTGGCTTAGGTGAGACGAGATGATTGCCATGCAACTGAATTTAATAGATTGGTGATGGCCTGGTCAGAAGTCACACTTCCCTGTGAACTCGTTAAACTTCGTGGGAAGCCTCGTGCCGTGGCGATGACTGCCAGCGAGCCAGCTAGCGTGTGGTAGCCATCACTTTTCTTATGTTAACCTTGTCAAATATCGCTAAAATGTAAATCGCCAAATTACGACTGATTGTATTTATGTGATGAATGAAAAACTTGGATTGCGAACTCTGAGAGAAACAAAAAAGTGGGATGGGTTCAAATAAAGTAGAAAAGTTTGAAGAAAAACACCCCCCCCCCAGGAATTTCCCGTTCACCCCAATCTTTCTCTCCCTAAAGCCAGATTTGTGGCAGGCCTGGGACTCTCTACTGCTAGCACCCACCCCAATCTTTCTCTCTCTCCCTTTTATTGTGTGTTAACATTGAACCTCTTTATCTCTGTCTGTCTTTCTCTCTCTGTTTCTATGTCTGTCTGTCTCTAACCCAGTCAATCAATCATGTCTCTTCACACGCCCTCCTGCCTTGCATCAAAAGCCTACCATCCCAATGTCATGATGTCTAGACAGATAAGGCATACATGTACACAAACATACACATGTTATTTCCCATGCATGGGGATCATAGGCTGTTGGCCAAGACACAACACAAATTTGGAGCTTAATTATAATTACATATAAACATAATATAATATTGATAAATATAAAGAAAAAAAGAAAGGGATTGTGTGTGGGGGGGGGGGTCTCATCGTATTCTACTTTATATCCAATACATCTCAATAAACATTTCTTAAGCTAAACTTGGATGAAAAAAAAAAAGGCTGATGTTACAAGTACTTATACTATCCTTTAGTTACATGTTACCGGAACGTGCAAGTCAAAGCGCTTCCATATATTGAGAGTGAACCTTTTAAGAAATAAATGAAGGAGAGAAAAAAATGCTGAAAATATTTATTTCTAGATATCTAGATCGATCTAGTAAAAAGATTTGATCACAATCCCTAATTATAATATAAATAGCTAGCCCTCTTTCCCTACCTAAGCATTAACAACCCCTCTTGCTAATGTGACGTATGCTGAAGTGTTAGACTTTTGCGGGACGTCGAAGCATGCTTCCATGTTCCAGTTTGCAGTACATGTACTGATGTACCAACTACGTTAAAAAGACGACATTAATGAACATAGTACCATTGGTAGACACAAGGAAATGAAAGGATAATTGTCCCATTGTCCCAATAGTAGCAGCAATATTCGGACAATATTCCAAATAGTAGCAGTGATATTCGGACAATTATCCATGAGTTGCACGCTCAGCGGTATCTGAACAATTGTTCCGCCAATAGATCTAGATCTAGTACCAGCAGGAAATGTACGTAAGGCAGGAAAATAACAATGAACTTAAACATCAAATGGCAATACTGTCAACAGGCAATAAAGTAAATTCATGTAGTCTTTTCTCTAACTGTATGAAGGCACTGTGTCACATGCCGTCGAATAATGTTTGCCTTCCACTAGATCTATTTGCCATTGCCAAAACCCTCGTGCTGGATTCCTCAAGGCCAAGGGTTTGAGCCGGTATCAAGATTAGTAGATTAAATACATTATAAACAGTTAAAAAAAACAGTGAGTGGAAGATCATATGGCATGAACCAAACAGCTGACAACTTTGAACTTTACCTGATCCATCCCCATATTTTCTCTTTTAATTTATGACCACCTTGATATTTGTCATCTTTGTGAAGCGGTAACATTTTACTGAAATTAAAGGGAGTAAAATACTCGAACATGCCACGGTGCAGCGCTATATCTTCCTATACATCGGCGACTCTCACATCTGTCATCACTGTCGTGGCCCTTTCGTTCTAAGTCAGAAATGTTATCACTTAGTTTCGAAGTAATTGTTACTTATTAGACTTTATTATTTCATAGCTTTTGTACGAAATAATTGAATAGAAAATTGTGACCATTTAAGAGCAATATATCAAACAAAAGAGACATTAGGAAGGATAATATATTCAACTAATCGCCTAGCTTTTCTTGTCTCCATTACTATTACAACTAACATGGCCGCGTTCAACAAAAACAATTTCCGTGCCGCTAAACAAGGCTAACATGAAGTTTCACGTACCGAAGTAGTCTAGCATGTTTTAATCCTGAATTGTGAACTTGTTGCTTTCTCGTGATTCAGTATAAGACTTCTATAATTCAGATATGAAAAACTTGTCAGTGTTGAAGTTCTTTACAATTGGAGGATGTGTACGGCAAGATAATAGAAAAGTTTTGTCAGTTCTGTGGTCAACAACAATACGTCGAATTGGATTCGAAGGAAGATATTTTTTCAATATTACAAGGAGCATACCATCTTTCGCCGTGTCAACTAGGTACATGTGTAATTATAGATGTAAAGTTGTCCATGGAAAACGTGAGGACAGCGCCTTAACTTTGGCGAAGATGAACATCCAATTTTTCGATCAAGACCGCAGCCGTCTTGACCAAGATGACTAGATATGAGTATGAACGTAAACTGTGTAAAGGAATGTCGGATACTGAGTTCAAAGATTATGTGAGTTGTAAGAATGTTTTGAAGTCTTTAAATGTAGATCTATACATGAAATACATGACATTTTATCACTTATATGCATGTAGGACTTCTAAGATTGGGGTAACGCTTTTTTTCTCGCTGATGATTTTGATTTAATATAAAATAAAGATAATGCTTATCAAACCATCTTTACATATTATTTTAGCACATTTCAATGGACAAATAATTTTTTAGACACAATATTCCATAGAGAATTACTGAGTCGTGCCTATAGGCTCGACACAGTGGCCATCTTATTTCTTTCTCACTGGTTTCACTGTCTGCAACATAAAATGTAGGATTTTTTCCTTTTCCCACTCTACGGGACTGCCTAGCAACGATGAGAAGATGCGTTTCCTACGCTTGCCTTGGATGGGGGTGTTGGGGTGGGGTCGTTCAAAGTGAGCTTATGTGTCAGCTCAATAGAACACTTATGTTCACCCCTAGCAACAAAACTATTGCTATGCATTTCCCGGCGACCTACGCTTACCTCAGATGGGATGGGTTCAGGAGGAGCATCAAATTCAGGTTGGGGGGGGGGGTTCTGGGAATGCCATTTTTGCCGAAAATGGGACAAATCTAGTCTATCATACTAGTGGATAGAGCAGTTCATTCCCGTACAATGATATCCTAAAAGAAGCTCAGTATCGATTCTTTGAATTTATTCAAAGTTTTTAGAAAATGACACAGGCCTATCTTTCAACACAGCTATTATACGATAAAGGCCAGAAATACCATCTAAAGTACAGCAAGTTGGTACTCATTTTGATCGTCACAATAAATGCAATCTAAAACAAACTTATTTGAGGATCTAGTATGAATATTGTCTTAGATGTCCGGAAAATACGGAACATATTCCGTGCATCAAATTTAGACATTGTATCAAATAAGGTGTGTGCCAAGTTTGAAAGAAATTTGTTGAAAAATGAAAAAAAGCCTATCGATATTGAACTTGGTGAAATTTGGGGCAAAATCCAAGATGGCTACCGTGTCCATGGCAACCGAAAATGTCAGAAAAAATACCGACATATTTCAACTCGGCGCATCATGCCCCTTACACCTATACATTCGTTAAATTGATAGGAACAAACGGGAAAATCTCTCTCTCTCTCTCTCTCTCTCTCTCTCTCTCTCTCTCTCTCTCTCTCTCTCTCTCTCTCTCTCTCTCTCTCTCTCTCTCTCTCTCTCTCTCTTCTCTCTCTCTTTCTCTCTCTCTCTCTCTCTCTCTCTGTCTCTCTCTCTCTCTCTCACACACACACACACACACACACATAAATACACATGCTCACATACAATATTACTATACACAGCATTCTGATCAATATGTGGTATTGTGTTAATATTACATTGCGCTATACTACATGAGAGTATTGATTTTTAAAAAAAATTCGCATGTTATTTTTTTAGTGCTAGTCACTGGTAGAAAGTTTTGGGCTTGACTTGACTAATGAAGTGAAACTACTTTGATTTGAGCTTATTGTTTAATATCCGAGGCTCAAGTCCAACGTGGGTGGATAGCTATTGCTACTGGTAGGTTATTCTTCTTTCCTTTTCCTTTTTTATTTATAAATATTTAATCTTGCTGTTTTCTATCACCTAACTGAGATTAATGTGAGGGGGTAAACTTAAATATAACAAACAAACAAGTCCAACTGACACCCACATCCTTTACCAATCACTTCCATAAAGGGAGCTAACTCACACATGTTGATTATAGGTGTTGACATTAAAAAAAAAAGTTTAGGATTTTTTTATTCCAGGGGCAGCAGTCTGCATCTATTAGTATTGCAGTATAAGTAGCCATTGAAAAGATAGATAGAGAGTGGGGGGAGGGGGGGGCATACTTGAAGAAAACATTAGGGAATATTGTAGTTCTAGTAAAATGTTCTGGAAGGAAGTAAAGTGACTGCAGAGTAAAGACCCACGGAAGAAAGTGAGTTAAGAAAACATGAAAAATTGTAATGGAAATTAGTGACTGCGATAAAAGAGGATGAAAAATGTTTGGTGAGAAGAGGTGGATTTGAATGTAAAGAAATGAAGATAAACCAGAAGGAGAGAATATGATTCCCTGGTTTTTGCCTTTTTTTTTATTTGTGTGTGTGTGTGTGTAATTATTTGGCTAGTGCCTATCAGGGGGAGGGAGGGGACACTTTTTAACATAAAACTGTTATGGGATCTGAGCTGTAACTTGCACAACATGCACAAATGGCAACTGAAATTTTGACTCAAGTTTTATAGAATCAGAGAATGAATAGTCTGCAAGACTATAATGGCGTGATATACCTTTGAAAAATAAACCCATAGATATAGGTAGTTACCATACAGGACTCAAACTCCAAAACTCTGTTCTACAGGACTCTGAGGATACAGATCTCTCTTGATTTATCCACATCCACAACTAAGGTGATCTCGTGGGTTTTGGTAGGATTTTTAAAATTTTGCCCCGACTGCCCTGAAAACAGCCACGGGATCTTTAACGTGCACATAATGAAGAAAAAAAAATCTCTCTTGAATTTTAGTTCTAAACGGTTGGCATTCTGATAACATTGGGGTTTTTCTTATATTGCAACCCTTTTCTTTATAATGTTTCTTTTTTGTACATATGTATTTAAATTTAATGCTCTTGCGTGATATTATTTTGAAATTTTTAAGGGGCGATAACGTTCAATTGTTGTTTTTTCAGAGCTTGTCCCCATCCCTAATTCATAAGTTTGTAACAAATTGCTTTAAATGTGTACAATTGTCACAGCAATTGAGTATCATCAGCAGGTGTATTATATATATAATTGAAATGTCCACCACACAAACTTGTTTCTTGATAATTTTTATGAATGGCAGATTTTATGAAAGTGAGGTTGAAAGACAAATATATATAAAGTTTTGGTCTGTTTATAGTGCTTTGTTCATAGACCCTTTTGACTAACAATCTTGATGTATAATTATAAAAAAATTATCAGGAAAAAAATCGTCTGAGTTTTATTTGTTGTTGCTATATTGTAAATTTTAGTGTTGCGAACATCACTATCCTGACTAAGGAAAGTTCCCACTGTGAAACTGACAGGTAGGTTTGAGTTTTGTTTCATTTTCGGCACAGATTTATATTTTGATCGCTTATTAAACACAATTTGTGTCAAAAATGGTGATGAACGAATATTCATTTAAATTTATCGCAGTCATGTATTTTACCATTTAGAATAAAGGGAGAAAGAAAATCATCTCAAAACATCACAAGATATGGATGTTATTTATGTATTTATTTTTTCATTCTTTTCATTTCCAGTTAGAATCAAAAGATTCTGATTACCGTGGCTTACTCGAACGACATAACAACCACTATATGGCTTTGGATGTAGTGAAGGCAGAACTTCTGTACGATTTTTTTGTGTCCTTTAATTCTTTTAATGTATATATATAATGTAGATTTTTAAGTAAATGAAAGATTAATAACTCTGTTTTAATTATTACCATCTAATTGTGCCTTGTAAGGAAAGATAATGTCAATCACTTCTATGTAAGTGTGCCTTGTAAGGAAAGATATTGTGTGTATCAAGTCAATATGAGGCGCTGTGACGCTAAATGAAACTGTTCCTTTCCTTGTCTGGTTCCATCGGAGACGGATGATAAAAAAGAGGTACCGTGTGCAAATCCAAACATTCTGTGCACGTTAAAGATCCCTTGGCTGTTTACAAGGAAGTCAAGGTAAAATTAAAAATCCTGCCAAAACCCCCGAGATCACCTTATTGTGGATGTGGGTAAATCAAATCACCTAAAAAGTCTACAAGATTACAACATTTCACTTTTGAAAGTGATTAGCATTTTCTAAGTGTAACTGTAAAATTTGTGTAGAGTGTAGGACATTGTTTAACCATTAAAATTTAATAACATTTATTGTTCTTGTCTTTTCTGTTTTGTTTTTATTTATGAATCAGGAAAGCTAACATTGACGCCAGAATCGTTCCACGCTTTGCTCTTGACCAGAGTGTGCTTGATTGGGCAGATGTTGTTTTCACTGCTGGTGGTGACGGTACTTACTTGCTTGCAGCAAACAAGTTTATCAACACAAATAAGCCTCTCATTGGTCTTAATACGGATCCTGACAGGTATGAAGGCTGAAAGTATTCCAGACATGAGTCTTGTATTTTTAGTTGTTCTTCAGTTATTTCAAGACTTAAGATTATTTTATTGTAGTGGATGAAATTCAACCACCTCAAGAAAGTATTTGTTTAGAGAGGGTTACGTTGCTGCATTAGAAAAAACGTTGAATGTATGGTTTTGCTGAAAGGCTTTCCTTTTGCTTTCATCCTTCATTTCTTCAGGTCTGAAGGGCATCTTTGTCTTCCGAAGTCACATTATACAGCTTTTCATTTTGGACAGGCTTTAAACAGACTTCTTTCAGGGGATTTTGGGTAAATACTTTGAACCTTCGAAGAAGCACTGTCTTAATATACTGTTTTTAGGGCATTGCTCTTTATTTACCAATTCTTTTTTTAAAACTTATTATCAATTATTAATTTTACACAATTCACTTTTAGAAGAATTTATGTCATGAATCATTGATCTTACAGAAATTATATGAAAATGATTAAAACAAAAGTTCTTTGTTAATGTCAACTTTTAAGATTTATAATTGATTTTGCCATTGTTACGAAAAAATTCCACTCACTTTATTTACAAAACATATATCATAACAACATCACACGTCTTTTATTCCCTCTATCCAATTTAAAACAAGAGCTTCATATTTATACATTACACAAACTTTTATGTCCAAAATCAAATTCATTTTAAGTTGGAAATGGCGTCAGCGCATCCAAGTCATCATGTCAGGCCGTCATATCAACGATGATCCCATTGAGCTTCATGATCAGCAGCTTATTTTTCCTGAGCATCGGTTTACAGAGCACATTGCAGAAGATGAGCAGGTCAGGGTTCTCAGTTCGGGCAGAAAAAGGAAGAATCTCTTTCCTGCTAGAACGTTACCTTGTTTGGCTTTGAATGAAGTCTTCATTGGCGAGTCTCTATCTTCAAGGTAAGGCTACTTTTAAATTCTGAATATGTGTTAGTTTGGAACTATCAGATTTCATAGCGACTTCAAAAGTTGATGAAAGAATAACCCCCCACCCTATGTAGTACAGAAGTCTTCGGCTGAGAGCGCCGTCCGTCTAAGAGCACGATCATCTGGCGAAGCAGTGTTTTTCGATATAAATTTCCCCTCTTAGTGAACGGTTGCTGAGAAAGGATTCCGGTTAAGTGCACAGTTTTGGGCATTTTCCATGCCATATATCTGCTAAAAAAAATTCATGTCGACAATGCTGCTTAGCGTGGGTGCGAATACACACTCAAAAAGTTCACAAAATGAGTGCGCACACACAAATGGTGCTCTTTGCCTTCTGGGGAGAGACTCGCATGAGGAGCTGCATCATAAAGATATCTTTACATCCATACTCAGTTCTCATCTCCCTTGACAATGAACGCTCATGTTTCAATTGGGACCAACATACAGTTTTGCTAAGGTGCTCTTTTGTTTAGGGTGGAGATGACAGGGAGGGTGAAAAAAGGGAGAGTGCGGAGAGAGAAAGGAAAAAAAAGTGCAACAACTTAGGAACTCAGAGGAGAAAGATTTTTTCATTATCCCCAACTGATGCCTCTAAATTACACCGCTGTAATTGACTCCATCTAAGAGCATGGATCACCTTAGTGTAAAGTTTTCTTGTCTTCTGACGACCGTGCACTTAGCCGGAGATTACTCTAGCTTGAAAATTAAAGATGTATTAACATACTCCATGGGGGATTTCTACTTGTGAGACTGCTGTAAATACATTTGATATATCATATAGATATATTGCAAGTTTTGAGAGGGTTAAATTTCAGTG
This sequence comes from Doris montereyensis, assembly GCA_037039925.1. NCBI lineage: Eukaryota > Metazoa > Mollusca > Gastropoda > Nudibranchia > Dorididae > Doris > Doris montereyensis. Next base: position 162,747 of record JAXRKP010000474.1, read on the forward strand.
GTCTTTCACATTAGGAGTCTGCAAGTATACATTGAGTAGTACTGATTGCTCACACTATAATTGCTCAGACAATAGGATTATAGGAAAATATTCTAGGTATTGATGTGTATATGGGGGTGAGTATGCAAAGCTAATACTTGACCTCCTTTCACTGTTTTCTCTGCATGGAATATTGAGTAAAATTTTCATCTCTAATGATCATATAGTTATTCATTTTATCAATGGGATCTAGGCAGAAAATAAAGGGTTATTGTTATGCGCTTTAACTTTTACCCTTTCAGTTAGCTTTTTGATTAATTGCAGCTGGGGTATTTGATATTTCTAGGAAGTTGTCTTTGTTTCTCGCATTGAAATTGTTAATCTCTGATAAAGGTATTTTCTGCAAGATAATGCTTTGTCTACATTAACTCAAGGTGGCATTGTGGTTAGTTTGCCGAACTCGGGATCATAAGGTCGCGGGTTTTAACCCTAGCAAACCTGTGTCCGATGTTGTGTTCTGTGGGAAAGACACATAACACGTATTTTCCACTTGACTAGCACTAGCTTAGGAGTAAAAGCGTCCTGTCCAGGAAGCGATTATTATCATGTTCCTATTCTGACTAGAAACCAGGATAAGCTCCAGCTCTATGGGTCGTAATAGCCTTGAATTAACTTTTTTTTACTTTATACTATATATTAACTGAGACAAGATTAGGTTACATTTGCAAAGTAAAATTTGTCATTATATTTGCAATTTGATACAGATAACTTTGAAAAGGAAAATTTACTATCACTTTCCTCATTTATTGTTCACGATGCAATAGGTTTTTTTTCATTTGTAACTTACCTTACACATATTTTCTTTCCTTGCGGTATGTGCTCCTAAAAATAGTAAAATTATCATGGGACGTGTTTTGGTAGGTTTAATTTAAATATGTTTCAAACCCTGCAGGAGAACAGAAACTCAAGTCTTAAATACCTCTTCTCCTGTTTCAGGGTATCTTACTATGAAATATCAACTGATACATCTCATAAAGTAAAGCAAAAGAGTTCCGGGGTTACTATTTGTACAGGAACTGGCTCAAGCTCATGGCATTTTCATATAAATCATCTTTCCAACACATCAGTGGAAAAAATTCTTGACATAGGTAAAGCAACTTTTCGTTTTTCATTTGAAAGTTTGTACAGTTTGTCCCAATTCTTGTGTACTTATTATACCAGACCAGTATCTAGTGGATGATCTTATATCACCAGGATGAATAAGCATTTGCCTTTTGGCCTCAAAATTGTTCAGGGCCTTTTCAGTCTTATATAATATATAATTGCCAGTTTAATGAACGAATACTCACTTTGAATAATTGCACATCTTACTTAAGTTTGTTTTCTTAAATTTAAATGATCACCATACAATATGTTATATGTTCTTTTATAACACTAGAATATGTATCATGTGTTGCGTCTCATTTTATTAATAAAATATTTTTTGAGTTGCCAGAATCTTATGGAAATATTTACTCTTTCCAGCAAACCAAGTTTCAGGTTGCAACTATTCTCTGAAGGATAAGAGAATGACAGAGAACATAACAGATAGTTTTAACAACAGTCTCCGCTTTGATCCGAGTGAAGAGTTGATGGCCTACACTATACGTGATCCTATTAAAAATGGTAAGGATTAACAATTAAACACAGAAGAAATAATATGATGTACATGATAATTATGTGCAAGGTAGTCCAGGTAAATGGAGTATTCACCAAAATTATTGATTTTAAGTTCTGAGTACGGCGTGAAGGTAGAAACTTCTCAGAGACTTAAAAGAAAAACACCAACCCAGAAAGCGCCCGCGCCTTTTTTCCTTCTTCATTTTTGTGAAAGTGCATCAAAAACAATAATTCTTTGTCTTATTGTCTTGTTATTCCTGTCATTTTTATTCATTTTCAATTTTATTTTATGTTAACAACAATAAATCAGTTGCTTTTGGAATGTTTTCTAAATTGGTGTAAGTAGTTCCTCCAAGGCCTTACGGCCCATAGAGCAGGAGCTTATCTTATATAATTTAAAAAATAGACTATTTCATGAGCAAAACTTGGACTGAGCGAATCTCAGGAACGACAATGATTTCAAACACTAAATTGCACATGGAGTTAGAGAATCAATGTGGAATCAACAATGGCCTATCTAGAATTATGGCAACAATTGTTATACCTTTATTCCTGCCATTTGAGTCTTGAATTATTTATATGAATGAAGGCAGCCATGACGGGCATGTATAATTGGGTGTCATCGGCGCAAAGATGATATGCCAATCCATGTTACGTGACAATATTGCTTAGTGGCGCCGTGTGCAGTGTGAATAAGAAGGGTCCCAGTACTGATTCTTATGATACACCATATTTCAATACAACTGGTATCGAGTGTACGCCATTTATTGATACTCTCTGGGTTCGGTTAGAGAGGTATGTGACAAACCAACGCAGCGCATTCCCTGTGATGCGAAAGGAATTTTCCAGTCTCTAGAAGCAGATTATGGTCGACTGTGTCAAAGGCCGCACTCAGATCGAGAAGCAGCAGTAACACGTTGTCGTTGATGGAAAGTTGGTCAAGTATGTCGTTTTGAACTTTGAGGAGTGCCGTCTTCGTGCTGTGTCCTGTCTTATACACTGAATGTAGCTTCACTTGTGATAATGTGTCAATCAACAAGAGATGTTCTTTCAGTCTTTTCACCAAAACCTTTTCAACAACTTTAGAGATGAAGTTCAGGTTGGAGACTGGGCAAAAGTTTTTAAGATTTTCTGGATGAAGATTTTGTTCTTGAGCAGTGGTGTAACATGTGCTTCCTTAAATGATGGGGTGAAGTCAAAATTTGATGTTGAGCAATTTACTGTAGATGAGATTGGTTTGATTACTTCACTTAGGCAAGATTTTGTGAGCCAAGTTGGAGCTTGTTTTATTAATGCTTCAACTTCGTCTTCAGTGGTAGGTTTAATTTCATTCAAAAGTTTGGTCGTATATTTCTTATATCTTCAGATTGTGGTGAGATTATGGTCGTCATGTTCACTGCGAATGTTATCTATTTTCTCCATAAAAAAGTTTCCAAACCTCTCTGCCATTTCGTTCTTATCGTTGTGCGTTGGCATTGTGCTAGCAAGACTATTCTTCCTAAGAAGCTCATCCATGATTTTAAACAAAGCTTTTGAATTTCCTTTGTTTTCGCTGATGTCTTTTCTGAATAAATATTTTCTTAGCTTCTTTTATGGTCAGATTTGTATAATTTCGAATAGCTTTGTAAATGTCTTTATGTATTTGTAACTGATTTTCGCCAGGTGTTTTCAGCATTATGACGTTTTGTTTTAGCTTACCTGATATCATCTGTAAACCAACGTGTATTTGGTCGCAATAAAACCATAGTTGTTTTTATATGAGCATGATTGTCAAGTACGTTTTTGGTAGCCTTGTTAAAAATGTTCATCTTGTTCTCAATAGTGTTTTGTTTGTCTATCCTTTCAACGATCTTTGCTTCCGAAATATCATGTCAAACCTTACTCATATCTATGTTCTTTATATTGCGGCATTTGATTTTCTTCCGTCAGAGTTTTGATTTCTGACAGTCAAGATTGAATAGCACTGTGTCGTGGTCCGAAACGTGATTTAAGTCCACTTTAATGTCATTGATCGATTTGTACGCTTATCCCGGTTTCTATAGCGTGAAGCAGGAGAGATGATAATAATCACCTCCTGGACATGGCGCATAATCTTACTCCCAAGCTGGTGCCTGGATCGAGTGGGGAAATGTATTTTAACCCATATTTCCCAATGTGCCTGATTGAGTCCGCTAAAATCCAACATTGCGCTTCTCAACGCGCCCAGATGCGCTTGACCCAATTTTGAAAGTACTTGTGTGTGTTGGAGCTCATTTATGTTGAAACTACAATCAATAAATTACTTCTGATGCTTTCAGGAAGTGGAGAGTACATTAAAACAAAAATACACATTTATTCGATCTAAATTGCTTTACTGGTTATCGAACCGTTAATTTTTTAAGACAGACAAAATTTCTTGACAAGTACACACACGTGTGTACCTGCTGGGAAAGGACATTTTATTTTCTCAAGTTCTTGTAGAATGTAGATGTTTAAGGCAGCAAAGAGGCAATTCATGTAAATTTTAATAGTGAATCAGACTCATGTTGAGTTTAAGCATGATAGCAGGTTAGATCTAAATCTAGATCAAAACGAAAATTCTACTCCTGACGGAGAGTTACTATCTCACCTGAACAATCGAGTCCTGAATGTTCCAACAAACTGAACAATTTCAAAGATAATATGGATACATGTCATATATGAAATGAAAGAGAAATTATTCAAGCATCTAAAAGAATATTTAAAATTAAGTTATTTTAAGTGGTGTATGCACAAGAAATATTTTACTGACATCATGTCGCTATGTTGCAGGAGTTACTTCTGAGAAGCAATGGGTTTAGTGTCTCTCCCAAGGAACACAACATTTGACCTAGCTGCTAGCTGTTGCTAGGATTTGAACCTGAAACCTCAAGATCCTTAGTCCAGCAGCCTAACCTTTCGGCCGGAAACTTATTAAATTTATATGACTTATGGAAAAAATATTTCTGATGGAGATAGGAAGAAGACAAAAAAACTCTTTTCTTCACAAATATTAATACATGAGGCAAGATGTATTGGAAAAAAAAAATCACATGGAAAGAAACGTTTTGCTCTGAAGTGCCACAAAGTTTGTAATCTATCATGTAAGTGTGAGTTGTGCATATATGCGAGAGAAGGAGATTGTTTTGAAGCAGTGTATGTGTATTCATAAAACTGTGTAAATGATACACTGGTGAGACAATTAAAGCCTACAAACTTTCCTCATCTCAATTCACCTCTTAAGTGGTGATAGCATGTCAAGCTTCAACATTTTTTAGCTGAATTGTAGGTACCTTATTCATTGTTCATCCATGAAACAATTTGTGTTTTTAGACATAATCAAGGTTTTGTCATCATTGTATATATTAATTTTGTATCTACAGGTGTGTTTCGTGTGGAGCAGACTAGTGGCTTTGCAAAAAGGTAATGTTAAGCGTTTTGATATGATTTCTCTGGAGTTTTTTTTTTTGGGGGGGGGGGGGGGGAATAATGATTTAGATTAAGTATTCTGTTCTGCCTTATTCACTCTGCTTCCTTCTGAAGACTGAGATCTGAAGCAAGTGTATAAAATTTAATTTACTGACTTTGAAATCAGTATCTCAAAGTTGAAGTCACTTTTTTACATGTAACAGGGTGTTCAGTAAGGTCGGAAATATGTCAAATTTTTCATAATCAGGTTGGAAATTGATGTCCTGGGTAGGAAACAAGTAGGAAATGGTGCTCAGAAAATAAAAACAGAATTTCCATGCATCGGGAAATCCTTGTTTCCAGGTCAAGAAAATACCAGGGAAAATGATATATTGAGGACGAACATTAGAGAAAATCAGTGACTGCGAAATAGGAAAATGTGAATAAGTTTTTGGACGATAAATCATCATTTTGTAATCTATTTCCGGTCATGCATGCTTTGTTTTCTGGCAATTCTTTCATGTTGAAGCTAATTGATTCCGATACTTTCTTTAACATTGTAAAGTATGCCCGAGGAATTAGTATTGGATTTCTACATAAAGTTTCAATATTTTTTTTAGTTTTAGTGTCTATATCATGAATTGCATATCTACGGCCCAGCCTCCATTCTTTAATTTGACTTCCACCTCTGGAGAGATAGAAATGTTGTGTATGTTAAAAAGCTGATCGCGCACGTGTGTATGTAAGAAGGGTAGAGAAAGAATGTTTGTGTGTGTGTGTGTTTAGTGTGGTCAATCGCGCATGTGTGTTAGAGAGAGAGAGAGTATTTATGGATAGTGGAGTTTTTCGGAGGGCCGAAAGGCAAATTACAATTAAGAATAGGGGAGGTTGAATGATTGAAGGGATATCATGCATGCACGACCTGATAGCAGAATAGAGATGAGGGACTGGCAGGGTGAAGAAAGTCAATATGACGTACGGTATTGGAAGAGAGAAAGAGAAAAAAACAACAAATGTGTCTTCCAGTAGGCCTGCAATGTAGACATGGGTGGGAAAGAGTAGAGTCGGGAAGAAGGCAATCATAATACTAGATTTAGGTCTAAGTAGAACAGAGAAAGATTTTCAATGGGCAGGGCCACAAGTTCTAGAAAAGGCCTTCCAAACTTTACTTTTTTTTTCCATTGACTGATGTAGGTATTTGTGCGTGTGTTTAGACTATAATGTATTCAAAACATAGGTCCATATTCAGTTGTTTGTGTCACTCTGATGTTTGATTTATTTTTCGGATTTTAGAGAGAGCACTGTTTGCATGTTTTGTGAAATGATAGAAAAAATTCTCAGAAATGTCAGAAATGCTGAAATATTATTAACCCAGAGTGAAATGTTAAAGAAATAAGTGATTTACTTTTCATTTTTATGCACTAGAAAGCCATTCACTTAAATTTTGAATTGACAATAATGCATTGAAATTGGAAATATTTACGCACACGCTGTTCTCCGTTTCTGGCATCGGGAGAGTGTCTCATTTCTTAGGTAGGATTTTTTCTGTTTAGCTAGGAAATTTTAAGTTGACTTTTTGCTGGACACCCTGCGTAATGAATTGTCTTTAAACGCTAAATTAGTCAGTTGTAAACCGTACTGTTCATCTTTTCCCCTGCATTACTCTGAAAGTGACTCAAAGCATGTTGTTTGCATCTTTGCATGAGAACAAAGAAGTGTTTAATAGTATGATGTTGTTTTATATCTTGGTACATCAAATTGTACTCTTCAGTTAAAAGCTTGTGTTTTCAAAAATTGGAATGTTTTTGATGTTTTGTTCCATATGGCGGCAGAATCGCTTACATGTATTTCAAAAATTCCTCAGGTTTTTTTTTTCTTTTATCTCTCCAGATTTAAGGAAGCTGTAAGTTTTAGTCATGTTTTGTTCTTTTTATATTATGGAGTTTTTTTATATGCTATTCTTTTTTATTTATATCTAAAACTCTTTGTCCAACAGGATTCAAATTCGGTCGCGTATGTGGGATGCTTGCCTAGTTATTGATGGTGGAATGTCTTTCAAGTTCAATGATGGTGCAGTCGCAACATTTGAAATTGCTGAAAACAATGCTCTTCGAACAGTTACTTTTGATTGATTAATATGTACTTCCATAATTTAATAATATATAATAAATGTTTATGTGTCATGTGAAATCTTTTTATACATTGATTATGTAAGAAAACTCATTAACAAATGAATTGTTATGTAAGAAAATGATAACATTTCAATTAATATCATTAACTTGAGTAATATAGATCTAGTTAAAGTCATGATTTTCAATAAATGAACACTTTTGAGTCATGCTATATTCCTCTGCATTTTCCATCCCATTAATTCACATTTGCTGTTGAAAACATTTTTATTTTGTGTAGCGCACAGAGAGCAGATGGGGGAAAATGCATGATTTTCTAGTTTAATTTGATTGCTGAAACGTTCCTGTTGATTTTTCCTTTCAAATATTTATGAAATTTTGAGAAAGGTCTACATTATTACTATCTAAGAGTGTATGAGAAAGTAACAGGTGTAAATCAAACAATTTCAGGCAAGTTTATAAATACATTTACAATCATTATACATAAACTTATAAAATAAATGAGAAATGAAAGTAACAACAAGTTTATGAGAGAATAGATTTGATTTCATATAGTTACTCTGAATATAAATGCTGACACTTCACAAACATTGTAAGTACCCATGCCATTTGTTAATCACGATTTAGAGCTAATCTCTGTCAAAACCTACAACAAATCTAAAAAAACAGTTTTTTAATTTTAAAACTAACATATCTCTTACATGAAACTTTATATCATTATATGCTCTCCCTTCCAATATTCCAACAAATGGTTTGCTGTTTTCCTTTAATTACACACTCTGGTGCCTAAATTGTGTTCTGAAAAAGCTTTTTACAAAATATTTCTAACTTCAAAGTTTAGACACCAATTTAGCATAGATTGACGATAATGTGTTTTTTTTTTAAAAAGCCACCCTTTATGGACAATCTTTTTGTATTTAAGCTTCTTGTACCTATGCATGATGCCAAAAAGTACATTGCTTTTTTTTTTTAGTTTTTCTTTCCTGTTTAAATTTAACCAATACACTGATCTGTTTTCACACACCCATAAAAATATTCATCCTGATCTTTATAACATAAACATTTTGTCATCATGTTTGATATAGGATCATGTATTTATCTCATGTTGTTTAAAGAAGATCTGAGAATGTTATCATATGTGAATTGAATGAAGAAGAACATGCATAAAATAACGAAGATAGCCTTTTCATTACTATCGGAATGTTCAAAACAGGTTAAGGGAAATTAATTAACAAATACTTCATAAGATACTCTTTTTTGTTGTTACCATTGCTTTCTTAATATTGCACAATATAAGACAGTAATTCATATGAAGTTTTAGTAAATTAATTTACATTCCATATGAAAAGAAGTTAGTCTATATTTCTAAGCTGTAGTTGTCTTAGTACCAGTGAAATTGAAATGCAAATGGATATCACAACACAGACTCATTCTATGGAAATTATATTAATTTTTGCATAACTCCATCTTATATATATATATACAGTGATAGTTCAGTTACCGGTATAAAATGAAGATTTCAGTTCACCAGATGGCAAGAACTCTTTGCTATTGCTGTGGGTATGACGTGTGCTTATAAACTTTTGTGTGAAATCACCATTTTAAAAAATCTGGTTTCATTGGTAGTTTTTGTGTGTTGATGATTGATTCCATCAGTATTATTGTAAATAGCACATTTGTTATTCAGCTTTTCATTATTTTACCCAATGCCTGTGTAGTGACTAATTTTTCCGATTGTCCATTAACTCGTAGACTATCCAAGGTCCGACATAAGATTATGGCATGTGTACCCAAAAAAATAGGATGGTTACAAAAATTGTTTGTATCTTTTTTATTTGTCATTATTTTCTTTTCATTTTTTAAAATAGTGTTCATAAGAGATCAAACATTATATTGGCATTAATAAAAAATCGGCTATATGTTGTTACTTTCAGTGGGGATGAGTGAAAGGGTGAAATTGAGAAGCTAAAAAATATTTTTGGGTGAACACACCATTCACATAATTCACTACTTCCATCAGTAAATAGATGAAAACAATTTTTGGAAAGTGATGAGCCGATAAACTGATCGAAAAAGAGTGTGGTCTATGCTGTTACTGACTTGTAGATCTACTTGTAGTACTAGTGGTAGTAGTTGTTTTGTATGTTGGCAAAGAAAATGGGTTCAGTAGAAGGCTTGCACTGCCAGCAATAAAAAAATCATAAAAAACCAACCGTTCACGCTAGAGAACTTGTTCCAGCAGAAACGAAAGTAAAATAATAAGCCTAGATGATGCTCCCTACTGTAATAGCGTATACGCGATCTTTCTATTGTTATGGCCCGCAACATTGTGATTGCACATCATGTGCGACAATTGTACTATGGCGTAAGTGTAGCGTGATCGCACCCGTGCGACAATGCTAGTCTGAGAGTTCATACTTTTATACAAAGCTCAAGGTGATGATAGTTCTTGCTTATATTATATCAAAGTCTCTTTGTTACCGTGTGACATGAATTTTGAGAAATCATGATATTAATGGACAGCCTTTGCTTAAGTTGTACTCGTGTGTACAATCATTGACTAATTTAATTTACAGGCACAATGTATTGTAGTGTAATTTCTTAAGTTTTGCTGTGAACCGTTATGCCATCCTAAACTTTTGTTTCAATATTTTTTAGTTTTGGAAAAGAATGTGTGGAAAATAAGTTGTTTTTTTCCCAGTATGATGACACTGACAGTGTTAGGTCAAATAATATTGCTTATATCATTTTTTCCCCTTAGGAAACATCTGTTCTTGTCAATTTGTGATGAAGCTTAATTCCCATTCACATTTTTCCCCCCTTATTCTTTCCCTCAAATCTATGATGAAGCATTGAAGTTTCCAACGGACAATAAGTCAAGTTTTAAAGCCATGAACCTTCAACTAATCCATTGTAATCACATGGTTTTTAGTTTCAATCTAAAATTGAACAAATTAAAGAGCCTTTCATTCATCCTGAATTTAGAGGAATCGAGCTGCAGGTATCCGTAACTGGGCTCTGCCAATTGGGGATACACAGGCGTAGATGGTTGCCGCTTCAAGAGTTCCTGGCAACTCAATGACCTAGGTTCCAACTTAAGTCAGTCAGAATGATACAAATAGCAATAATTTGATTTTGTGTTAAAGGATCTTTCACAAGTGTACTTGGTTTTATTCAGTTATCTTTTTAGTCATTTTAGATTTGCTTTAAAAATACTGCTCCAAATGGACTTTTTGATAAGAACACCAGTATTGATTTCTAAGTCAAGTGTGTCATTTTTTTAATGTATTAATTTTTGCATTCAAGATTGAGAATTTTCACTGTAATTTTGAGGTCAGATTAAAGGGACCTACCCTGACCTCGATATGCCTCGTAAGACTGATACAAAAAAAAAAAGAAATAAAGAAGACATTTGAGTAAGTCTTTATAGTAATAATTAGTAATAGCACGAATCCATATAAATGCTCTAAGGCGTTGAGAATAAAATTATTATGTACAAACATACAACAAAAATTTGTAACATTATTGGGAAAAGTAAGTAAAAAGTAGTACAGTTACACATAATCACAAAAATTGGATGAAAGGGAGAACATAATTATCACAACTTAGACTGCTGGTTTACAATGGAATTTCTTTATATGTAAGAGAAAATACTTATTCATACGCTTTCTTAAATAAATATGGTTTGAGTCTTAGTTTTAAAATGTTCAGATTTCTTGATCATTTGACATCTTGACTGAGGCTATTATATAGGAGAAACGATATTTATCATGCGAACAAAAAATTAGCTTTTTTTTTTTACCTTTTCATAATGAAGATATTAATAATAACACTTTAAAGTTATTCAAGTGGTTCCATGAGGTGAGATGGGAAACAAGCTGTGCATATAGCTTAAATGTAATTATTTGATTTTGTGTTTCTCTCATTCAAGTTTTTTGTTGTTGCTTAAAAGAATATGACCATGCATATTTTTTATAGTTGTTTGTTACTGTATCTAAATTTAAACCATCTAATTGTTTGGAGTGATGAGAATGATGTTTGAATTATACTGCCTAGTACTCCTGCCTCCTGCAAGTTTTATATTAATGCTAAGTCTTTCACTTTCACAGTTGTTATCATAATGAAATATTGTTGATAGCGAATACCACTTTTAACAGTATGATTTTCAAAGTAGACTGTCTCTTAAGCAAAATGATACATTGCTTCATTGACCACCCAGTGTATACAATTCTGTTACAATTATAATGCTGTTAATGATGCATAGCCCAGTGTGTTGTAATTGCTTCTTCTTCTTTGCCTAAAGCTTTTCTTAGTACTACTGTTGATTTCCATTCATTGTTCTGAGGGTTTTCATTTTTGATGTAGCTAAGTCAAGTTAAATGCATGTTCGTTTTAATATTAATAGGTTGTTGTAATGTTGAGACAAGTGACACTGAAAATTGGTTTGTATCAGTATCGTGGTCGCTAGATAAACGCACACCATTTGGGCAATGAGAAAAGCGTGGTTATGAATACCGTGTGTTTATGTGAAATCACTGGTAGATAACTCTCTTGAAGGTAAAATGTGTCGTGGATTATTATTGATTATGCCTTGATTATTACGCACATTAGCATAATAGGTATATGTTGGTGTGTAAGTGTAATAGCGTTACAGTCTGATTAATACTGATTGCTTGCTCACTTTTGTTTTTTGTTTCTTAGGTTTTTGTTGTTTTTATTTGCCATCTTGGAAAGCAAATAAGAATGTATAAAGATTTTCGAAAGATAATGCTTTGGTTCTCAGCTTTGTAAAAGAAGTGACAACGCAAATGTAGATCTAGATCTATCGATAATTATCATGCTCAAACCCTTTAACTACCTACACTCGACCTCGAGAGCCAATCAGTGAATCACTTATGGTCTGTGAACATTAAGCCCCGCCCTCACATCCTTACTCTCTTTCGGCGAGTGTGTGCATCACCTGTCACCGATCGTAGCCCATACAATTCCATTGCAAGCTCACTGCGGCAGCCAGTCATATTGCACTCTGGGTCGATCGATAAATTCGCGATCCACAGAATAATGTCTTGACAGCCAGCTTTGACTTTTTGATCATCGAGAAATCGCTGGCTGGAACACTAGGAGAAGCGGGATAGACAGTGTAGGCCAGGCATGACATAAGACTGTCTGACACCTTCGTCTGGGTAGTACTCAGATAGGCAACGAAGATAGACATAGAAAGAAGACTGGCATGTTTGCCTGAGTCCTAGCATTGTTCGCTAGTGTGCCATCTGTTCTCGTGTTATTGTTATTTCTGACAAAAAGACTCGTTTTAAGGCCTCTAATGGATGGGTTCTGAAGTTGCATGTCATTATATACAGACCAATCCACATATATCGACATAGCATATATTGACATCCTGCATATATGAACGTCATATCAAATTTCCGTCTTTTTTCAATTTGTATTATTAGTTTAAAAAAACACTGATATTTCGACGTAAATTTGACTCAAACCTCTTAGATCGACTTCCCGATTTTGTCGGTGCAGGCAATAATCAGTCCACAGATAACATAAATGTCCAATGACCGGTAAATGGATTAGTGAAAACAGCACACCAAAGGTGACGCACTGTTTGATGCAATTGCACAGGCAGAAGACAAGGTGTGTTTATGATTCCTTCGTGACAGAAACAGACGATCATCAATGACTTCTTCACACCAGCAAAATAGAAGGCAGCAATGCTCTCACCCTCTTCAAAAACGGTCCTATTGAGGGCCACACATTACCTTCGATTGTATTACGGCTTTTTCTTTTGGTGGTGTCCCTTTATTTTATTGTTTGCTTAGATACATCTGCAACCTCTTATATCGACAAAATTTGGTGGTCCCAGTGATGTCGATATAAGAAGGTTGGGCTGTAGTAAAAAAATCGGTCAACAGAGGAAGGCGTGTGTTAATGCAGAATGTGCTTTTATGAAGTGTGCGTTTATCCAGCGACTACTGTAATGAGTTATAATGTTCAGTAAATGTTCTTGGTTTTATTTATGTAATGGCCTGTGGGTCAATATTTGAAATTCTGAGATGAAAGGAATTTAGTTAGTCACAGTTTGTAATTTAGTACAAGAAATTCAATTGGGATATTATTATGTTATTGATGAAATGAAATTTTCTTCTCATTGACGCTAAAAAAAGTGTACAACTGTATCAAAGTCACTTTCATGCTGTTTTGAAGATGTTGTGGGGGAAAATTTGCCTTCATTTTAAGCCTACTTTACTCCGGTTTTAGTGACTTACTTCTTGTATTTAATTCTTTATTTGTTTTTTTATTATAAACTGGCAAAGTACATAATAAATTTTTCTCATAAAGTTGAATATTTATTTACCCATTTAATTATTATGATTCACTGTGTCCAGAGCCAAGTGTTATATTTTAAATTTACCAATACCAGACAGTGTGTTTAAGTAAGAGAATTATTGTGACACTTTGTATAGTTTGTTTGAAATGTGGTATTTGAAGTACCTGAATATCATAGTCAATTACTCAGATTGTTATTTGAAATGATGCCTAGTGAATGTGTTCATTTCTTCATGACATTAGTCAAGCCAAAGTATTACTATTTGTGTGATTGTTCAAGTCGTTCCTTTCTGTTCTTTTTAGCTAGATCCACCCCACATTCCAATTTTTCCCCCAAACTAATTTTTTGAGCTCAAGAATTTTCACCTTTCAATTTCAAAGGTGATATTGCTGACAATTCTAATGTGGCATTATTTGCATGAAATGACTCAAATTATTTCATAACCTGTGTGAACGAGTGATTTGAAATGTCTATATTCCATCAAAGTGTAAAACTTTTAAGTACTTTTTCATCTTCCTATAAATCTAAATCCTTTTTTAATTTTGTTCCCTTTGTCTTTGATAAGCCCTCTCTGTAACAGTAATGTAAGTAACAATGGTTCAGCTAAATAAGTATCTTTTATTTTTCTTCTCTTTGTTTTAATGAGGATTTTTTCTTTTCCTTTATAATATTACTGCTTTAAAGCTCTTAAATAAAATAAAATATAACACTTTTGGGAAATTCATTAGTAACTAGATTTGAAGCTTATTGTAGAATGTCAGAAGTATCTTTGCAGCGATGCATCACACTGGCGGTAGTCAGTTATTGCACAATGTCATGCATTTTCATGCAACTTGTATAATATTGATAACCCCCCCACACACATTTTGTCTTGTGTTGGTCCCACCTAGAGGGTGGTAGCTTTATGAGATTAATGTTAAAAGCAAACTTGCTTTGGCCATTAAAATGAAATATTTTTGTAGTCTCTTTTATATGACAGAGATAGAACATGGTACAAGCTACTTTGACTTAGGGTGATTGAATTTTTACTTCTACTCTTGGCTTCAAAGTACCCATAATTTTGAAAAAGTTCAAATACATTATCCATTCACTAGCCTGGTCAAATTTTCTGCAGTCATTTGCATCCGGTTACGATTTCAACTGAACTGTTGGATAGGAAATGTAATGTCCAACAGTGATCACAGAGCATTTTTTATTTTTGCTGCCTCCTCCTTTCTTTCTTATTTATATAGAGCTATATATATATATATTATTTATCTTTCAATTTCATATCGAGGTACATACATTCTTTACAATGTCTCTCTCTTGAAAGGAAATGATAAGTGTTGCTGGTTGTCATAAAAGAATAAATAACATTTATAAGCAAAATTGTGCTGTTAAAGAAAGGTCTTGTTCTCTCTATATTCTATGTTATTAAATGCATGATGTGAAAATGTTTTTTCTATGTGTTTTCTGCCTGAGTTACTACACTATTCATCCTCATCAATGCCTCTCACCCCTGGCAGGGCAAATAGGCCATTTACAACAAGCAAATTCTATCTTCCTCTTTTATCTAGGGCTATTCTTCCAAATTTGCTTCATGTGAGCCCCATCTCTTGTATTTGCACGTCTCAGTTAACGCATCTTTTTCATGTTTTCTGTGGCCTACCCCTGCACTATGTTCTTGTGGGTTCTGTGATCACTTTACCAGGACTTGTTTAAAAAATAACTTTTTTTTATTTACAGACAAGTAACAATATACAATACATACAATAAAAAGCAAAACTGGAGATGGGTTCAAATGGCAATGAGCAATGAATTTGCAATAAGCCTTAGCTAGATGAATGGTTAAAACCCTGTTGAATTTTGTGTATCACATTTTTTCCAAGAAAGACTACATAAATTTCAAAATTCAAGGCCTTTTCAAGAATTCAAGACTGAATAGAAATCCACATAAAATCACGAGAAACAAGTATTATAAGCCAATAAATTAAACATGAAAGCAAAAATCACATTTATGGATTCAGTCGCAAAGGCATCCTCAAACATGAAGAAAATGAATGTAGGTATGTGGAATCGCAAACCAGTAAATGTATCAATGCTTTCATTTGCTGATGATTTAGTTCTGTTTGGAAAATTAGAAAGGGACCTCCAGTCAAATTCCAAATAATGAATAATGAATTAAATAAAAGAGGAATGAGAGTAAATGCAAAGAAAACCAAAACAATGCTAGTAACTAGGGAAGCTAAAACACAAATCTTAAATTAGGTAGGGAGAATTTAGAACAATTTCAAAGCTACAAATACTTAGGAGTAATAATTAACTCAGAGGGAAAACTAAGAGAAGAAATCAGCCAGAGAATTCAAAAGGCAAAAGCAATATCTAGGAAAAACATTTGTAGGTAAACAAAAATTGTCAACAAAAACCAAAATGGCAGTATACAACACAGTTTATTGTTCTACTCTCCTCTATGGCAGTGAAACCTGGACCTTAGACAGTAGGGAATACAGTAGAGTGCAGGCAGCTGAAATGAAATATCTAAGAAAAGTAGTAGGGAAAACTAAAAGAGACAAAATCAGAAACACAACAATAAGAGATCAAACCAAAGCAGAAAGCATAAAAACTAAGATAGAAATGAATCAACTGAGATGGTTTGGGCATGTAAACAGAATGAATGACAATAGAATAGCTAAATCAGTATACAGTACTAAAACTCAAGGTAAAAGACCAAAAGGCAGACCTCGCAGAAAGCGGGAAGAAGATATTAAAGAGGCATTAACACAAAGAAATTTAACTTTCACGGAAGGAAACAGAAAATGTCAGGACAGAGCAGCCTGGAGAAAGATGATTTTGGGCATCTAAAACCCATACACCGGAAGGTAGAATGAGAGTTGATAAAGAAAGAAAGCAAAAAAACCCAACCTCTCAACACAACCACACATACATAATCCTATATACATGTAATTGTATCATATGAAGCTGCAAACTACAAGACATTTTGACATGGTGTGTTTTGGTTTAGAAATTCTTATATTATTAGTGTTAGTATATAGATAGAAAAAAAGTTTGTTTTATATTTTCAATCAATTTTTACTACCACTTCCACCTTTTGTCACAGCCTCATATACTAAAATTAAAATATAAACAAGGCTGGAAATAAAAATAAACATTTATACTTTTATTTTTTTTAAATTTGACATCATTATTATGACAGAAATGACTTTACATGATCACTGGTAGCAAACAATTCTAACATTTTTTCTCAAGAGGATGCATGTGACCAGGAAAAACAATGGAGTGTAGAGGAGATCCCATATCATAACTACACATATCTTTCAGTGTCGCAGTTGCAATTTTCTGGTCTTTCGCTCCAACCCTAGCGACAGCAACACACACAGAATCCTGAGACAAGTCTGAAACAGCAAAATAATTGGTTGGTTTAAAAACAAGTGAGCCATGATCCATATCACCGGCATTTGTCATACGGTACAAGATTTTCAGTGGGCTTTATGTGTTGAAAAAGATAGGTTGGCTTAGTTTTCTATATGTTTTTAACTATAACATACACACATATATCATTCAAGTGAAATTACCAATGGGAAAAAGCTCTGTCCTACAGTCCCTATCTAAATGCACTAAGCTGCTATTAAACCGCCAAACCTTTATCCAAGGTTTTGGTCCAGAGCATGCCCAATTTAGGCTGTTCATAAGGTGATTGTCTGTTATATCCGCTTGTGCTCCTTACTACTGTCAAGCTTAAATATTTACAGTTTGTCAAAGAATTAGAAAATCAATAACATCATGCATGCCTAAATCTACATCACTCATGGTTATGTCTGTCTGATCTTTCATGTACAGACTAAACAGTTTATGTCCACTTTGATCGGTTGTCAACTCACCTTGTCTAGCATTCAATGGATTGAATTTTTGATGAGATATAAAAAGGCCATTTAATGGCATTATGCTTTCATTGACTTGTTAGCATTTTATTCCCCTTTTTTAATTGAAGTTTTTACCTGCATCTGATTTGGATTCAGCATCTTTTCTTTCTACAATGGTAAGAAGCTGCTGACAAGCTTGACTTGCACTCAAAAACCTTGGTGGTTCATAAATGGGTCTTCCCTGAGACAGAAATAGAAAAAAATAATAACATACTATTTAATAACAATAAAACCCCACCATAACGAACCCCCCCCCCCCGCTAAAAAAAATCAAAATTTGACTACTTCAATCGGGAACAAAACAAAGTACATTGTGCAAAAGCTAAAATAAAATCCCAATATGATAGGGAATAAACAGCTCGCTGATATGAAATAATGAAAGAAAATATCACCCATAAGTATAATTTTTATATATATTTACATCCTATGATCAAAAACCATTCTTTAATCCAGCAATCAAGACAATTGCAAGTTTATGGCCCTTCACTCCAACCCTGGCTACAGCTTTGATTGATTGATTGAAATTTACCCTGTCAACCATATGTGGTGACCTCAGAGTAAATTAAGAAGAAAAGAAAAAAGTAGGACCTAACACTTACAGTAGCACCCACAAACCGCCCACCTGGCTATGGCAACACAGAATAATTTAGGATTAAAAATAATACATCATTATAGACTGAACAACATAAACAAATCATATTTAACTGACCTGTGCTTCGCATGAACATTACACAAGAGAAAGAATAGATGCTTTATATGCATCTCTGCTTTATTTAAAAAAATAAAAGCATTGAATTTTCCACATAAACTTAAATGAAATTCTCTATTGAATCTTGTGATTATTGATTGATTGCTGCAGTGATCAGAATAACACTAACTAATGACAATGAAGATTTCATTTAAAAAAACATTAAGTGAGTCAGTACTCGATCAATACTGAGGTTACATGGGGTGAATGTGGATAATACTATTCCAACTGCTTAATTGTAAAACCTGTTAAAATAGCGGCCCAGATGAATGAAAATTCTATTCAAAGACGGTAAAACATTGACATTTTTCTATCAAATGTCACTTCTGGTAGAAACATTTGTCAAATAAAAACATCCTAGGGATCATTTAGAAACAACAAGCAAAAGAGAGTTATTCTTAGTGGCCTGGCAATAGAGCCTTTGACGCACAAAGAACAACTAACTCAAAATTATATATATGTACAAACAAATAACAGTACATTCCTATCAAATGACAGCATTATATAGCTGAATAAATGTACACCTACATTGGAGATTAATAATAATTTTGATGAGTTAACTCAGGTAATAAAATGTCAGTTACCTAAACAACAAACAAAAGTGCTGCATCGTTCCAACTCAAACAAAATACCCACCCCACCCATACAAAACATTCCACAAAAAAACAAACTCAACACATACAAAATGATATGAAAGGAATAAGAAAATCATCTGACAGTGCCACTTTACTTACTTCATCAAATTTTCTATAGTCTGCTCCTTCATTTTAATATCTGAAAATACACATTCAAGTTGAAGGTAAAAAATGAATGCATTGGTCAAATCAAAACACATTAAATGTCTCATAAGTTACAACATGAAATTTGTATACAGCTATGATATATTTAATACAAACACACAAACAAAGATGGCCCAGAGATTAAAAGCATTGATTACAATTTTATATACCTGTAGCTGAGAGAACAAATTACATATTATAATTAAAAGAAGAAATGTGCCAAAAGTGTTTCTCCTGAAATGTATGTATCTCTGTAATAAATTCATTATTGTCTCAACCCAGCTGGCTCATTTTCTTTCAATATTACTGTATCACTACGAGTACAACCTTTAAAATTACGATTTTAGGGGGAAATACACTGAAATTGCTACAATTAGACATGACAGTCATAGTGACCATCGAGAAACAATCACACTGCAAAGCACACTAGGCCGATTTCAAGGAAGATATATAATGTATTGATATAATTCATCAATAACTGTTATAATTTTAAGGTAATGCCTGTGACAAGTCCCACAAGTAGCACATTTTTATTTTTCTACCTAATTTTACATGCACTGGCATAATATCCATTGGCCTTTTTGCCAGGATATGTGATTCTTATACATTGCTCGACTATGACATCTTCATTAAAGGTGATTTGTTGTTATTTGTTTCATTGCAATTCATCCGAACCTCAACATGTAGGATGTGATTATTGTAAACTGCTCATCTTAAACATCTTTATATGTATAGATATCGACGATGAAAGTCGCAAATCACGTAAGTCTAAAATTAGTAACCCCTTTTCTAACATTAGGAAGCCACTATGCTTCTTCTCATTAGGATTCCGTGGCACAAGAACTAAAGAACTAATATGAAATCTGTGTATCCCTATTGAGTGTCTGTGAAAATAGATTAAAATGCACATCATCTTTTTCTTTGATTTTCTCAAAACATCCAAAATTGGACTTACATGGTTTGCGACTTTCACCGTTGAAACGTATGTATGTATGTACACATATTTAAATCTCCCTAGTAATAGCTTCATATACCATACAAATTCAACTTGATATGACCTCTTACGAAATTCTTTTACTTTAAAATATTAGTAATTTATTAGTTATATACAAACTATATTATATTTCTACACCCTATACACACTTGGATTTTATCTACTGATGTGATCAAAATGTTGTGCCAATGATGGACAATGAAGGTTATTATTATTATTGCTATTAAAGGTGTTTCATTGCAATTTACCCTGCCCATCACATGCGGCCATCTCTGGGCGAATTAGGAGGAAGTTACAAGAGGATAGACATGTAAAAGAGAGAAAGGAAAGAATTAGGACCTAACACCAGTGCCATCCAACTGCCCACTCATTGAAAGTAATGCACTATGATGGAGGGGGAGGATGTGAATGCTTGAGAGCATGACAGTCAATGAGTAAAGACAAGCACTTGACTGAAACTTACTGATCAGGGAATTCATTCACATCTAATCTGGGACAACCACTTGATTAGTACCCACTGGCTGCTGGTCAAGTCAGGTATGTTAGTAAATTTGGAGCAATCTACTGATGTGTTTCGTCCTCTTTAGCTGCTAGATATGTGAATGTGTATGTGTGTGCATATGAAGTTACTTGCCATTTATGAGTAATGTACGTTCCTTCAAGGCCATTACAGCCCATAGAGCCGGAGCGTATCCTGGTTTCTATAGAATGAAGCGGAACAGGTGATAATAATCATCTCCTAGAGAGGAGATTTAAAACTATTTAAAGAACTATACTGTCAGTGTGATTAGTAGGATTGATTAAAGGTAGACAAATTCTTGATCTTCCTCTTACATCATCATAAAGAAGGTTCTTTAACTTAAACAAGTACAATGAGAGATGTTAGTCAGAACTGGAAAACAATGGTCACAACATTCTTAGCACTTCTTCATCAGCAGTCCCAAGCTATCAAATTTATAACTTATGACAGGGAAGTGCCAAGTTGTCAAAATTATAACTTATTAGCAGTGCCAAGCTCTCAAATTCATAACTTATTAGCAGTGTCAAGCTTTCAAATCCATAACTTATTGGCAGTGCTAAACTGATGAAATTATAACTTATTAGCAATGCCAAGCTCTCAAATTCATATCTTATTGGCAGTGTTAAACTGATGACATTATAACTTATTAGCAGTGCCAAGCTCTCAAATTCATTATTTATTAGCAGTGCTAAACTGATGACATTATAACTTACTAGCAGTGTCAAGCTCTCAAAACCCATAACTTATTGGCAGTGCTAAACTGATGAAATTATAACTTATTAGCAGTGCCAAGCTCTCAAATCCATAACATGAAATAGCAATGCCAAGCTCTCAAATTCATAACTTATTGGCAGTGCTAAACTGATGACATTATAACTTATTAGCAGTGCCAAGCTCTCAAATCCATAACTTATTGGCTAAAGTGATGAAATTATAACTTATTAGCAGTGCCAAGCTCTCAAATTTATAACTTATTGGCAGTGTCAAGCTCTCAAATCCATAACTTATTGGCAGTGTCAAGCTCTCAAATCCATAACTTATTGGCAGTGATAAACTGATGAAATTATAACTTATTGGCAGTGTCAAGCTCTCAAATCCATAACTTATTGGCAGTGTCAAGCTCTCAAATCCATAACTTATTGGCAGTGTCAAGCTCTCAAATCCATAACTTATTGGCAGTGTCAAGCTTTCAAATCCATAACTTATTGGCAGTGTCAAGCTCTCAAATCCATAACTTATTGGCAGTGTCAATCTCTCAAATCCATAACTTATTGGCAGTGTCAAGCTCTCAAATCCATAACTTATTGGCAGTGTCAAGCTCTCAAATCCATAACTTATTGGCAGTGTCAAGCTCTCAAATCCATAACTTATTGGCAGTGTCAAGCTCTCAAATCCATAACTTATTGGCAGTGTCAATCTCTCAAATCCATAACTTATTGGCAGTGTCAAGCTCTCAAATCCATAACTTATTGGCAGTGTGAAGCTCTCAAATCCATAACTTATTGGCAGTGCTAAACTGATGAAATTGTAACTCATTAGCAGTGCCAAGCTCTCAAATTCATAACTTATTGGCAGTGTAAGCTGATCAAATTATAACTTATTGGCAGTGTCAAGCTCTCAAATTCATAACTTAAGTGCTAAACTGATGACATTATAACTTATTAGCAGTGTCAAGCTCTCAAATCCATAACTTATTGGCAGTGTAAACTGATGAAATTATAACTTATTGGCAATGTCAAGCTCTCAAATTCATAACTTATTGGCAGTGTCAAGCTCTCAAATTCATAACTTATTGGCAGTGTCAAGCTCTCAAATTCATAACTTATTGGCAGTGTCAAGCTCTCAAATCCATAACTTATTGGCAGTGTCAAGCTCTCAAATTATAACTGAGTGTCAATCTCTCAAATTCATAACTTATTGGCAGTGTCAAGCTCTCAAATTAAACTGATGAAATTATAACTTATAAGAAGTGTCAAGCTCTCAAATTCATAACTTATTGGCAGTGCTAAACTGATGAAATTATAACTTATAAGAAGTGTCAAACCATCAAATTTATAATTTTTAGCATTGGCAAGCCATCAAATTTATATAACTTATTAGAAGAACCAAGTGATCAAAGTCATGCTGAGAAGAGATTGATGAGTACTATATTATGAAAATCAAAGGGTACTATCAGTTATTTCACCCATTGTAAAAAAGATGATCATGAGTAAAAAAAAATATTGATGTATGTTCAAATCATAAGAATGATAATTATAAGGAAGATGAAGATTTAAAACCTTTTTTTGTGCTGCTGCTCTCATACATAATGTATCAATTTTCAGCTGTTACATGAAAATGATGAAAAGAGACAGATTTTATTTAACAACCCACCTAAAAGACAAAGTGTATGCATTCCTCTCTCTCTGTTGATCAAAATTTTATCATAAAAACTCTCTGGTTGCCAGTTGTCTTCCCAAAATACAATTGAAACAGTCTCACCATAATTGTAGAGCTAAAGAAATAAGAAAGCACAAAGAAGAATATTAAATTTGAATCAAAACTCAAAAACTTGTTCTTACCTATTTTACTGAATTATAATATGAGGTATAAGAATAAGTTAAGATATTTTTTATTATAAAACTAAGAGTGAGCACAAGGTATGAGAGATAAAAACAAAGAAAAATAAAACACAGATTGAAAAAGAATGTCAGGACAGGGAAGCCTGGAGAAAGAACATTTCGAGCATCTAAACTCATACACCAGAAGGTAGAATGGGAACTGAGAAAGAAAAAAGAAAGAGAGTTGAACAAAGTTAGTTTACTAAATAACGATATGTATTCCCCAATATCATAAAGTTACCCAAGTGCACCCGATTGTTTAAAATCATGCAACCTTTATGTGATGTTATTCCTCTGATCCAAACAATCTTATTTGTTAAATGAAGATGAGGAATATTGAGATATAGAATAGGAGAAGTTTTGATTAAGTTGGTGATAAGAAACAATCAAGCTTATTGTAGTCTCTTACATCTTTTCAGTAACATTATCATAAAGTTTTCTTTTTTCTCTCTCCCAATTACTTGTTAAGGGCACTTCAAATTAGTTCATTAAAAAGAAAAACATGAAAATCCCCAAAAGGCTGCTTCATATTGTAAAAATACCTATTGCTATGTGCTCTTTTGTTTCTAAAATATTTTATTCAATTCATAATCATATGCATCATCCATCCAAAATTTTAAGATTTCACAATTGAGTACAAATTGACAGAATTGGAAGGTAACTCTTGAAAATGATTAATAGTACGAAAGAAGTGATGACAAAAAATAAAATAAGCACAAACTTCTCCCTCTCTCTTGACAAAAAACCCGATCTCGCCAAGGAATTTACATGGGACCATAAGATCTGTCTCTGAGAATTATTTCAATCTTAAAATGTTATATGCGAATGAACAAGGCCTGTAATTAAAATGAAATGAACCAGCAGAAGATTTAAAATACTTACCTGAAGGCCACAACAGCCAATAGCATTCATAATTGATGCATTATGGATGACATTGTAAGGAACACCCTTTTCTACCGCTCTGAGAATAAGATCTGTATGAGTTGTTGCTCTGAAAAATAACAAATTATGACATATTTTGGAATGCCCTACCCTGTGTACACTTTGTAATTCTCAAATGTTGTACATGTTTACATACTGAAGAAGTAAAATGCTCCTGAATTATCATACAGGGATAATAAAAAAGAAATTGATGTTAATGAAAACCACATGCTGTGTAAAAAGTTGGTCAGGAGGAGTAAGACTACTAGTTTGAACATTTAATTTTAAAAACAACTGTTAGATTTAAAAGATTGTTGAAATCATCTGTATAATGTACTTAAGTCTCTCCTCATGTTTATGGTTGAACACTAAAAATTGTAGCAGATTTTCAATAGTATGTATTCATATCAAAAGACAGTAAGAACATCAAGCCACCTCTATCAAGATACTTGTGTTC
Organism: Doris montereyensis; assembly: GCA_037039925.1. Lineage (NCBI taxonomy): Eukaryota > Metazoa > Mollusca > Gastropoda > Nudibranchia > Dorididae > Doris > Doris montereyensis. The sequence goes on from JAXRKP010000474.1 coordinate 187,195, forward strand.
AGAAATGATTTTTGAAAGCCCTTAGAAACACACAGGTTTTTTCAATAATGAAGATCTTCGTTTCATTGCCTTTGATCAATTTGTTTCTTCCTTTGTGTGTGTGTGTAGTTTTAAAACAATATTTAAAAACAAATGGAATAAAACATTTCACTTTAAACTCACCCAAGAGGATCACCAACAACTAAAAATGCAACATCACACGTATCAGCATTGGCCATGAGGACATCTTGAGAAAAAGGAAATGAAAATAAAAGATCTTATCTAAGGGTGGTAACTTAGAGAGACATATTTACTGAGAAGGCCTTTTTCATGCAACCATGTAGTATGAAAGCAAAAGCTGAGAGAAAAAAGGATAAAATATACAACGTGAGAAAAATTAAAGAGAGAGAAAGGTAATTTTCTTCATTGGGAAATTACGCTTGGCGAAACAGCTGGATCAATGACAGATAATAATGTAAAGAATAAAAGATGAGGTTGTACAACCTACCAATAGCATCTGCCAAGTATCCATGAGAGAAGAGAGAGTGAGTGTGTGAGTGAGAGAGCCAGTAGTGTATAGATATAGATAGGAAGATATATAGGGAGGAGGACTCAGGAGGAGGAGGAGGAGAGAGAGAGAGAGAGAGAGAGAGAGAGAGAGAGAGAGAGAGAGAGAGAGAGAGAGATATGACTTTCATTCATTTCATAGTTAGTGTCCTGGACGGCTGGAGACAGGTAAGCTCTGCTTTCCCCATTTGAATAGCATTGAATAAGCAACCAAGCAGGGACATGTATTTTATCAGATTCTTGACATTGTGCTCTTAAAGTAAGTGGTGCAAATGATGTGATTTTGTTGGAAGAATTTAAACGGGCTGTTTTTCTTGTGTCTTAAGTCTAAAAGTAAATGGGTTGCTGTAACATGTCTGTGAACTGTCTAAGTCTCACCAATGGGATAAGGGTTGCAACTGGTTGGTTAAAATGCAACAAAAAAAATAAAATAAAAGCATAACTCCAATTAAATTTTATACTGAATTTCACATTAATTTTTAGTTTTTTTCTTTCCAGCTCAACTTAGTAATAAATAAACATTTTCATTCAATCTTCCTCACATCTATCAACTAACCTTGGTACTGCGAGAAAAGTTCTTGAATTAAAAGAATCAACAAATATTTCTAAGTATTAAAATTTGATTAACACTTTTGGGTTAAATTAAAATATGCACACTAACAGTAACACTCAAGAAATGAATAGTCAGCTATTATGGAGAAGAAGAGGAAGTATTTAGATCATTTGGTTCACATGTAAAGACATTGACCTTTCATTTGTTTGCCAGCCCATACAAATACACTTTTATCGAAAAGTCCTGAAACAATAATGCAAGAAATTCGACCCAACAATATGCGGCATATTGTGAAAAAATTGCATCATGAGCAGCTTTGTTTAAAAATCAGCTGTATATCTATTTCTGCAAATCAAGAAAAGCATAATACGGTTGATAGGATGGAAATGAATGACGTAACGTAGTAAGTGAACTCAAACTTATTTGGTTGAAGGAGTTTTATTGAATTCAGAAGCATATCTTTCTATGTTTAGTTGGAAACTGGAATGCTTTATCAGAGTTTGAATCCTACTTTTGCAAAACTTCCCACTTAAGCCTATAAACACCAAGTCCCGCACTGTGGATTTCAAAGTGTTGTGGAAACTCACTTAAAATTTTTATTTTTTTTTTTTAATATCTGGAGAATTCTGAAATGCATTTTTTCTCAATTAAGAGCTGCCAGAAAACATACATGTAAAGAAGATGAGTCACTTTGAATTAAGACTAAAACATAAAATTTATGGAAAATATTTTAACTCTACCATACCAGAGTTTTGTTCCACCATATCACGGTCTGCAAGAATGACTTCTCTATCATAATACTTTTCCTGGGGGATCAAGATGATACAAAATAATAATATTAACAGAGATGGAACATATCTAAAGTATATTTTATAATATTAAATTATCAAGCGGTGCTGGCAGCCCAGTGTTACAGCATGTTCACACGAGAGGAGTTGTTCTAACTACAGAATGCACAAAATCTCTCTTTACCATCAATCGCTATTCACACCAAACTTAATTTGTCGTTCTAACAACTTTCCACATTTACCGGGACAATAAAATTCCACCGACTGTCAGCCAGCCCATCATTCAGTGAGATGCATTGTCTCGGGAATGTTGATTGACATTTCCGGTCCGAGCCGCTTGCCTGGACAAACTTTCAACTGACCTTACCGAATCAGGGAATGGTCGTAGAATTTTTTAAATTGCAGTTTTGGAATCAGTGCCAAAATTAAGGTGTCATCAAAACAGAATTTGCTTTTTATCAATAATAAAGGAAATATTTTTCTTATTTTTCTTAAATAATAATTAATAATGCAAAACTGTGAAGTGTGTAGAAGATTGGGTAATTAATGAATGAGGTAAGTGTGTAGTTTTCAATAGGTCTAATCAGATCTATTTTACTTGAGATTGAAAGGTTACAGCCACATAAAAAATGGATACTGCTGAAGGTGAAGCACTCATCAATGCAGTCTACAAAAGACCAGGACTGTATTACAATACCAGCAAAATGTGTTCAAACAGACAATATTATGTTGTAATTGGTCATTTCTTTTTCTATGAAAGGTGAAACCATGCGCAACAAGCTGTTGAAACTCTCCGGGCTCATGCGAATATACGCTAGACACTTCTCGACATCTGCTAGTATTTGCGGTACTAGACGATGAAACTCTCCAAATATCAAGCGTTGAGAACAAATGGGATGAGCTCAATATCTTCTTTCTCTTCTATTGTCAAGTCTGCGTTGTATCCATAACAAAACTAACAGCTTCGTTTTGGCGTACATGTTGACTACATGGACGACCGATCTTTTTTTGTGTGAACACACTTCCTCGTTCTAAGTTGTTAGAATGATGTAGTTAGAACAACTCTTTTGGTGTGAACGAGCCTTTAGACTGCCAGACTTGGAATAGTGAGGTTGTGGGTAAAACCTGTGAATGTTGTGTTCTTTTGGGAAAAAGGCTACATGTATATTAATGACGTATTATCACCTGTTCCGTTTCATGCGTAGATACTGCAAAAGACATAAAATTCTATAAACATATTTGATTACATTGTTGGTAGAAGAAGTGAAAAAGAATAACAGAGAGACAAAATACAAACAGATAGTAACATCGATGAAAGAAGTACCAAGGTGGCGAACTGCTATGACACTACAGGGAAATAATTCATAGCTTGAAGACATGAGAAAAAATGGAAACCTATGTTGGGCTCTGTCTGGCTTTCTGTCTTCTTCATTTATTACTCCATTTCCAAGTCTTCTTCCTTTCTCTATGTCTCTCTTAGTGACTCTTACTTGACTTTGTTGCTTTCTTACAGATTACAGTAGTGACCGCCTAAATGCCTGGTGCTTGGGAAGCAGACAAAATGGGCATGCAGGCAAAAGTAGGTCAGGGGCAACAATTTGGGGGTAGGCCTATTTTTGTGAAGTTGGGTGACCTTAGTGATTTGTCGATTTCGTCCAGGATTTAAAGCTTCTTTTGTAGATCATTTATTGGTTTATGTATTTTTATTTTCAAGATGTATATCTGTATGTAGCTGTGAAAAATTCAAGTTGCTGCTATGGATGCTAAGAAAGAAGTGTGGGCAGAGTCCAGAAGACTGTTCAATTCTAATTGACAAACCAGTGATCTAATGGGACAAATGATGTGTTGTACAGTGGGTGGAGTTATGAAGAGAAGATTGGTAAACGTTAAGTACATTATGGCCTACATATAATGGATAGGTAATGAAGAGTGGTTGCAATGCATGGCAAGCCCTATTATATTAGCAATCGGATTACATGTATGATAAAGAAAAACAGTATTTAATCAATTACGGACATATCTTACGATACTTTGGTGGAGAAAAGATACCTGCAGTTACTGTTGAGACCGGGCGTTCAGGCGAAAATCTTAATTTTAAAGCGGGCATTTAGAGGAGCAATTTATATAGAAAAAATCGGTTTCACTGAGATTGCGGGCATTTAGGCGGTCACTACTGTACCAACACAATCATGTACAACATAATACTTTTGTGTATTCATTTGTTTCCTTACTACTTACCCCATTGACAACATATATGTAGTGATCTTAAGGTCAATTAGCAGGAAACAGCTACAAGGAAGACATGTTGAAATAGGGAAAGGAAAGAAAAAGGACCTGTCATGGCATAAACCAACTTCTCAAACAACATACAGAACACTACAAAAATTACAAACACTTAAAATATACATTTCTATCGATTTACAAACAATTGCAACTGATGATAGTGAATGAATTGCCTTATAAAAAGAAAGATCCAGCAGTGTGTTTTCATAGCAGTGAGAGGGAGCTCAGAAAACATGTTATATTTATCTCTATACAATTTCTAGTAAAAAGTCATACAAATTAATTATTATTCATCTTAAATTAATCAAAATATGAAAGACAATAAAGTCCTAAGAAATAAAAGAAAAGTAAATAGATTTTTCAATTTAGTGAGCCGTTTCCAATTGATAACCCTATGATAAAATTCTGCAGTCTCATTTTCGCAAGTTGAATGGTGAGTACTGGTGCTAAGTCAGTTACTATGCATGTGAAATGCTATCTTTAAAAAATACTGAAAACATAATTTCACAAACCCTTACAGAGAGAGAGAGACAGAGAGAGGCAGGATGGAGAGAGGAGAGTGAGAGAACAGGAGAAAGGAGAGTGAGAGAACAGGAGAGAGAAGACAGAATCAGATAGGGAGATAGCGATACAGAGAGATGGAGATGGATAAATTATGATTAATTAATTACTTCGTTTTACAAGTATTTGCATCATAAAAATTGTATTATTATCACCAACCTGCTTTGTTAATAAAGATACTAGATTTAGTGTTAGTAGAACCCTTAGTATGCATTTTATTTTAATGATGAGTCATGTTGATGTAGATCATTCGTAATGAAGTGCAGTACAGGTCGTAAAACATAGGAATCGATTATAAAAACAAAATCGAATATTTTGCACTTACGACCTTTTTCTCGGACGGTGACGATATAAATACTAAAGAGAGAGGAGAAAAGAGAGAGAGAGAAGGACCAGGGAGGTTGGAAGGAGTTCTGGAGTTGGGTCCCAGCCAAAGGAAAAACATAAAGAGGGTTTATTTTGAAATATGCTAAGAGAGGGGGAACATGATGGAACAAGATGAGGAAGCTAACAGAGAACAGAAAAGTCTGATGTGTTCATCTGGGGCCTATACCCTAACAATGAGGGTTAAAGGCGCATCATCTGCTATCAACATCAGTGAAAATAGGATACACTCAACTATGGAACTCCTCCTGGGTGATTTTAGGGTCAGGGATGGTAATAGTGTGTGTGCGACTATGGGAGTCCTTCCCTAAAATGTTATATCACAAACAATTCATAACCATAACTTCCGAAACTACTAGTTCTAGATTGAGGTCTTATTTTATAATAGCTTAACAGCAACTGTACAAGCATGTCCGGAGACATTGGTGGATTATGATCTCATGAACATACCATCAACTCACCATCGATTGATATTTTCAGAGAAAGACTGTCACGTATAGATCCAAATTGTCCGTTGTAATTCAACTGGTTTCTAAAACGTACTATTCAGATTCTCTTTATAATCAATCAGGGTCTCTTTAACTTTGACTGCAGTAAACTCAGAAACCACTGTGTCGGGTATGGGTAATATCGAGTATGATTATTAGGTCAAATAAGCACTCAATATGAGGTCACGCAGGTTTCTTATTATAATGACCAGAAATTGATGAATTAGATCTAGATGTAGATCTAGATATCTAGTAACAATACAAAATTTTCTCGATCGTGGGAATACAATCTTTTTTCAATCAATCTAAATACTGATTTGATTAAATAGTTCATTCGGTAAGAGCAGGCTATTTAAAACCTACATGCCAACTATGGTGGTCGTGGGTGCTGTGGTACCTGAGTTTATAGGGCTCAAAGTTAGAAAAGTCAGCTTTAGATACAATTCTTAGAAGGCTACCTACCAGTGCTTCTTTCCCAACAGTGAGAATTGAAGTATATGCCTCAAGGTAGACTCTTTCACATCTTTTGATAGTTTCAAGGCCTTTCACTGTGATATCACTGGCATCTCCAAGTCCAAGACCAATAAGGTAGAACATGGCAGGTTTTGTAAAAATGAGGGTGAGTGTGAGAGATCTATTGGAAGAGCAGCATTACCATGCTCAAATGAGCTCCGAGCAATGAAATACGAAAGGAAAAGAGAAAGTAGAAGTAATATTGTACCTCCGCGTGTAAATGAGAGCTGCCTCGTCATTGTCAAACAACGTATTATTGGTTGATTTTGGAGAGTGTCACCCAATAGAATGACTCGTAAGAATTTTCCTTGTATTTAGGTCCATGACACAGTGTTTTGATCGGAAGTTGATGGAAGCTTCCTTCCCTAACGGATTATTCTCGATCACAGAAATCAGACTCTGATATTTCTCCGGTCCTGGTAGATTAAAGATCCGTAGAAGGTTGCAATTTGTTTGATTAGATTTTAGATTTTAAAAACATTTGGGTCTTTCTTTCATCTGTTTCCATATTTCGATCTAGATCTAGGCTCTAGCTCTAGTTGCGTAGAAGGTCTTCTCGAAGTTAACCAATTCAACGCTGTCACAATGTACAGCTTCAATGGAGATTTCAGACAAAAGCCCGTTCAGTCTATGAGAGGTGCTAGTAAAAAGGTAAGGAGAAACATGATTTTGTGTGGCACAACATATTCCAGTTGGTCTTTTTTGATAACGTTAAAATTTGTTTATGTCTTCTTATTTCTGCTAAAATCTAGAATCTTGGATCTAAAACCAGGCGTGATTTTTAATCACTCTCTGTGTCCTCACCATGTTTGTGTTGGAGAGGCTGCCTCTCATTACACTAGGAATGTTTGGCGTCCTCCACATATTTTTAGTGGAAGGAGTTAGGCTCACACAAGGGATATAATTGAGAAAAAATTTGGCTAAAAAAAATAGGATTTACCTCCAGTTGCAGGAGTGTTTCGTCACTATATACAGACATTTCAGTTTTCATTAATCTGACACAGTCAGTGTGAGCGGCCAGTTCATTTATAAATAGAAACATTTATATATTTTTCGGAGTGACTATTTTCACCGTAGGGTGAAAATATCATACCAGGCTATTATCGCCATACGGTGATAATAGTTTGGTAGGCTATTTTCACCGTATGTATCAGCCAATCAGAAGCTGGGAAAGAAACTGTGACTAGAGGGACTTCATTGTATCTTTTGAAATATTGGCCAAAAGTGCATTGCAATAGTCAAGATTTGACAAGACAAGAGAATTCACTAGGAGTATGGATACTTCTTTAGACAATAAGTGTCGTATTTTATAAAGTCTGTTTAAAATCATATACATTTTTCTGATGATGTTATTTACTTGACTTCTAAAGGAAAGGTCTGAATCAATGAACACCCCTAAGTCTTTTACAATGTCGTTAAAAGGAATTTTACTATTGCCAAATTGATTGGCATACAATACAATACATACATACATGCATATATATCACACACACACACACACACACATACACCTCTTCGTTTGCACTTAACAACTGTTAATCCCTTTCTACTCCTCTCATGCTTCTGTTTCCTTTTCATTCTTCCGCTATAATTCGTATAAAATATAAGAAGTAAATAATAACAGCATTTTAAAAGTAAAACACATAAAAAGGCAAAATATCACCAACGTGTAAAATTTATGTATTATAAGTTATCTAAGGGTCTAAAACATCTAGGCAACATAATATAATAATGTGACAGTTCGGTGAAAACGCCCTACCAAACTTCACCTCACCGTACGGTGAAAACAGCCTACCCAACTATTATCACCGTACTGTGAAAATAGCCTACCAAGTCTATACTTATCCAATACCTGGAACTCTTGCTGATTTAAAATTAAATTTCTGGAGAGGAAGTACAAGCCATCTGGGTGGACACAGTTCAGTGAGTTTGTGCGAGCTTCAATTTTTTCCTAATAAATTTTGTCGAAAACAAGGGCAGAGGATTGTCCTCAACAATTAGGTATCAATAAGAAATTTTATTCTTCCTTTTCGAAGCGTATGAATTACCTTTTTTTCTGACCACCCTGTTCAAAAATTATAACTAATAAAACTGTTATGGACACCCTATAATATATGTGTATATATATGTTGTTTAATTGTAGGAACCAAAAGAGTTATTGCTGAAAAGGGCACAAGAAGAAAGACAAAGACGAGAGGTAAATCTTTTTTCCAATTAACTGAGTCATTTTAAACTTTTTAAATAAATATTTTTAAAATGTTTTAATATAACATGCTCATAAAACACATTTCTGTTCAGAATATGTTCGCTATAAAAGGCATGTATTGATATGATTATTATTTTACAAGTAATCCTGTTCCTTGTTCTGTAACTTAGATAGGCCAGAAAGGTTCTTTTTCACTCTTTATCATATATATATGGTCTTAAATGTAAATCTGGCTCTTTGTTCAAGCCAATGAAAACATTAAAATTCAGTTTTTGTTTTATACATGTATTCATTTTGTATATGATTTATGTATTTTGTATATAGTGTGAATGAAAATTTGGTCTTGACTTGATGTAATTTTCTTATTTATTAGGATACACGGATAAGAATAGCAAGCGGTGAAAGTCCAGTCATTTTACCGAGGTTATTGCTCAAGGAAGACTCTCGTAAGTTTTCATTTGCTTTATCAAGGCCTGATAATAAATATTCAGTACAATATCTTTATTTTCCAAATTTTAAATTTTCTTCTTTTTTATTATTATTGTTATTTTTAATTTTTTTAAATGGTGTAAAGGGTGACGAGGAAAAATGGACACTCTTGTTTTCCTTAATAACAGGCATATTTTTCAATTAATTTCCTTGAAACTACAGATGTATAAAGCAGCCATGCGGACAAGAAGTGTGCAAATGTCAAGTTCAGATATTTCTAATTTCTAAAGAAACTGACTTGTTACGCAGATTTATCCTTTTCTCTAAAGGAAATAGACGCTCAATCGGATTCAATGTTGACATTGAAATTTGACCAATCCAGACAACAAAATCAACAATTTCATCCAATTCTTTTTTCAAATTTGACAAGTAATCACTTTTGATTACAGACAAAGATCTAGATATATTGGACTGAAGAAGACAAAGTACTCGCTGCACATGTCTATCCTCTGTCAGGTTTGGCCACTAAGGCTGTGGGCGAACTCATAAAACGGATAGGCCAGAAAAGATACACCCTTTAGATTTCCTTTTGTGGAGCATTTATGTATAATCAATTAATTTGACGTTAATGAGATGTTGAATGCAATTACATTTTTTCATAGTTTGTAGATTTAAAATTTGAGTATAAATGCAATCATTTCCTTGATGATTTTATTCCATATCGTTGAGTTAATGTACATCCTTTTTTATTAATGTGATTTGTACATATTTTTAAAAATTCTACATTCTAGAATGCCTTGTTAAACTTATTCAAAACTTAAACAAATATTGCCGGTATGGTTGAATTTTATATTTCATTTCTTAGTGTCCATTTTTCCTGGTCATCCTGTACAATCACTACTTTACTTATGATCAGATTCAAGGTTGAAAAAATATTTGTTTGTATTTTTTAAAATAACTTAAAAGTCTGTTCATTGCTTTGCATTTGAGAAAAGTTTCATCAGAATGGTAATGATATGATCAAAGGCCTAAATATACAAGTATTCTTCTAAAGTTAGGTGATATCCCCTTGTGTTGAACTAATAACTCATAATGTGACATGAAATATACATCAGTTTGTATTCCCCAAACTTTCCAGCTGAAGCTATAAATTTTTCTGAATCATATATTCATATCTATCTGTATTTGTCCATCTAACATATATATCTGTAAATAATACTAGCATGTTATACCTTGGTTGATAACAAGCACAATTATTTGGTCCAATCAGTACTCGATATTGAGGTTAGGTGATTATGCGTGAACGATACTATTCCAACTCTTTAATTGCAAAACCTGTTGAAAATGGCAGCTTAGGTGAATGAAAATTCTACTCAAAGACAGGGAAACATTAAACAATGAAAATTTCTTAAAATCCTGGCGACAGAGCCTTTGTTGCACTAAGAACGGCCAACTCAGAATAATATTAGATGAGTATCATATATCATAACATACAAGGAATCCATAAATATCATATTATTTACATGCTTTACACTTCATGAGAATCAACAAAATTCAGTATTAAATTATAATTAAAGACAAACAGTGAGGTAAGGGGCGTGTCGAAAGTGAAGGAAATAATCCCCGTTGTGGCCAGGATTTTTTTCTGTCTATTCCTTGTTTTTGTCTCATCTTTGTTCTTATGGGGCTTTAAATATTATTCAATGTCATTTCCTTCACTTAAATTGAGTTAAGAGGTGACATCCATATTTTTTTCATCTTTCAGTGTTCACAACTTAGAGATGAGTTTGACATCAGGATAAAAAGAAAAGACTTTGCTTCTGAAATTTCATCACTCCAATGGTGTGTAACAAAACTTTGCTTATTTTTCAAGCAAGATCAAGATGGTCAACGTTTGGTGGGTATTATAGAGAGAAATGTAAACATTATCAGATTACAATTATACTGTATTAACCTCAATTGTCGTAGTAAGCAAATTTATTGTCAAGCTTTGTTGAAGTTTCTTGTAAAACCCGCCCTAGTCATTAACGTTTTCTTCAACCACTTCTTTCATTAACAAACTTTTACAATATGAAATATATCCAGAGCATTTATAGTTATTTGTAACAAGCATGCCCGTAAATAATGTTGGATTATGATTTCTCTTTATCATAAAGCTGGGTCTCTTGAACTTTGACTGCGTTTAACTCGGAAACCACTACTGTATCGGTTACGGATGATATCAAAGATTAGTCAAATTAGTACTCGATGTTGAACTTACACTAGCTTTTTACTTAGTACTCGATACTGAAGTTATATTGCAATTACCAGAAATCGAAAAATTAGATCTAGTAACAATAAAAAAGTTTTCATGTGTTGTAGGCAAAATAATCTTTCCCCAAACAATTAAAATACTGATTTGATCCAAGGGTTTATTAGCTAAGAACCTAAAGCAGGCTATTTGAAATCTACTTGTGAAATATGGCAGTTGCGAGTGCAGTGGTTTCTGAGTTATAAGCAGTCAAAGTTAGAGACGTACAACTTGTTATATATAGATATATATGAGCAAAGAACTTTTCAGTCTTGGCTATCTTTTATCAGATACTTTTGTGTCACAGAGAAGGCTGTTTGCAAATTGTTGTCTCATTATATTACATTTTCAGTTGATAGATTGTGATTAAGCATTAAAAAAACCAAATCCCACTCCCCACATCTACTTTAGAATTTTCACATACATAGATATATTGTGTTTTTTCAAACATTTGTTGATAACAGTAAATTGATATCTCAGTTATTTGATTGTAAGTTATCTGATTTGAGATTTCTTGGCGATACATGAATTCTTGATATAAAGAAAACTGGAAATGATATGGGGTTTTTTTCTGTTTGAGATCCACTTGTATTGGTCGTTTGTCTTTCTATTTTGTTATTTAATTGTTTGTTTATTGCAGTATTTTCTATCCTAGAGTCTAGCGTAAAACATGTCATGTAATTTTTTGGGACATAAGACACGTAAATACTGCAGTTTCTACTTCAATTATAAGGAATTAGATATATGCATGATTTTGAATGTCTCTTCACTTTAGTTAAAAGTAAATGGAAAAGACAAAAAAATAAAAAACAAAGTGAAATTGAAAACTCAGCGAAGCTAAACACAGAGACAGACGAATTAACAAAAGAACATGAGATAGGATGGGTAGGACCCAAAAATATTCATGATAACAAATGTTGGAAGAAAATTACATACATTGTCTCTGGTGAAAATATGAAGTTTACAATTATTTTCGGGTGAATAAGACTCCCTTTGTATTTGAGATTGCTCTTGACGTGGAAATTATAAATTGTAAACATCATTTAAAATTCTTGAACAGAATTTATATACCCTGTTACTTTCGTATTTATAATATTGAATGGAAGAATAGTCATGCATATATATATATATTCATACTGAGTTAAAAGAAAACCTAAAAACCGAAGATATTGGAAGAATTCTTGGTTTAGCAATTTTAATGGACTGCCTTATGAAAATGTTTTGGGTCATTGAATTCATTCCAGATTTTTCTATGTCAAGATGTTATCAAGAGGAAAGATCAATTTATCAACGCCTTCAACAAAGACAGTTTCCAGCTCATTGTGCAACTCAAAAGATTTCTCAAGATTGTTGTGAAGTAAGATAAGCTTTTACATGTTTTAAACCCTCATTTACATTTATTGTGCTTGTAAATACAGTCTATTGCCATTTATCCACAACACTGCCCGTTTCCAAAACTAATGGGACTCGGTAGTCCAAAGGCAAGGTGTCTGCCTCTCAACCAAAAGGTAGTGGGTTCGAGCCCCGCCCGACGGTTAAAAAATTGTTCTTGAATTTTTTCGAGCAAAATCTACCCCTGGTCCAGGTAGGTGGATAGACACCTAGTCCCATCGGAGACGGACGATAAAAAGAAGGCCCCATGTGCAGATCACAACACTCTGTGCACGTTAAAGATAATCAAAAATCCTACCACAAACCCGGAGATCACCTTAGCTGTGGATGTGGGTAAATCAAATCAAATCCGAGACTAAAGTGAATTTGATCTTAAGCATGAACAAAAAGAATTGAAAGTCTCAGAATAGTACTACATGTGTACAAATACATAATGCAGTACATTGCTCAAGTAATTTTATCATCCCCGACTTTCCACACAATAATTGATGTGTAACTTTTTAAAATTAAAACAAATAAATGTATTATTAATATAATGTTATATGATGTTTCATAGCAAAATTGTAATTAGAAATGCAGCAGCTGATTTAAAGGATAATAACTGATATTTGATTATGGAACCCTCAGCCTTGATTCAAAGCAGTCAATACTCCCAAACTTTGTACCACCCTTTAATAGGGTAAAACAGAGTTAGTACACTTGGGTTATTATGGACAAACCATTATACCAATCGCACCATAATTTTGATTAGAGAAAGCAATTTTACTTTTCGTCATCACTGTGATGTCTTGCTATGAGTCGACAATTAAGGATTAGTATCAATTCATTGCATAACATGTTTGTACATTACTAACAAGCCATGCTGATTGCTTTACCTGTACTATTGGGTCATAACACGCAGAGCCATTTATCTTATTAAACATTGTGTGAAGGTGTGATGATGGTTTTTTTGCCATGTGTTGTGAGGATTAGGTGTTTTGGATAAGTGAGCAGGTAATATCTATAGAAAAAAAAATATTCACTTGTTTTTCTCAGCTGGTTAGTGTCGGGGTTGTAATTGCAGAGATATCGGATAGCTAACACAAATATAGAGAGATTTATTTGTTCCCACGTAAGTGGGTTGGATATCTGAACATGTTGAAGAACTGGTGGTTGGATAACTGGCAGTAGGCTGTATCTTCATAGGATACCATAAGATATAACCTTTATTTGTACAACGGGGTTGGTTTATTGCCTGAATATTCTGCTTACTAGAGAGTTATACACACAGTGATATCGGGATGTATTTTGTCATATATCATCTGTCCATATCTGTGTGTAAAACTGCTGAGAAGACAATCTGCAGCAGAAAGTAAACCTAACATTTCACTCTGTAATAATGTGTAAGCAGTAATATTTTAATTTATCATGTGGTTAGTATTATCTGAAAGCATTCTGTTTGTCCATATGATAAGTGAAACAACAATTCGTAATGAGTTTTATGAGTCTTTGGTTATTGCTCATTGTTTATGGGTTGTTTCTTTTAGCGGTGGGCAATGACTCAAATTTTCCACTGCCATGTTGTCAATAGAAGTGAGTAAATTCAATCTTTTCTCTTTTTGTTTTAAAGAGGAAAAGAAAAAGGCAGACAAGCTAAAGATTTAAGAAGATAATCATCTTTATCATCAACAACAAAAGAATGTTTTAATTTAATTTTTTTGCTCAAGAAGGAAGATTTAACACTTTGAATTCAATTGGAAAATCCTTTTAATACTTCCAATGGCAGATCTACCATATTGTCAGTCCTCATTAGTTACTTATAACAAGTTAAAAATATTGTGTCACTGTTCTCTATGTTTTCTTGCCTAGATGCCTTCATTCACTTGCCGATGGTTCTTCCAGTATAGCAATACCAATGAGAATGCTTGAGATTTTCCTGTCTCCCAAAACATACAGTGAAGTAAAATGGACAGGCTCTCTAAGCACTTCAAATGCCATATCAGACCTGTTGCTTGGCCTTGTGAATTATGGTCAGTTTTTCAAACTTGTATTTCAGTATTCAATATCAGCGCTTATTCTTATTTTTTTCCTTCAAAGAAAATCATAATATGGAACAGCTACAATATGTTATACATGCTAATATATATTTTGAGTAATCTTTTTGATGTGAAGAAGAAAAACACCCAAGGAAAATGAAAGTGCTAGGACAGGGCAGCCTGGAGAAAGATCATTTCGAGGATCTAAACCCATACACTGTATTGTAGAATGGGTACTGAAAAAAAAAAAGAAAGAAAAAATGCTAATTCTCGATAAGGCTTCGTGCAACCTTTTCTCAAGTGGACACACATATGGTCATAGATTATTTTTTATACTAGATGTGGTAAGATAAGTTTATAAATGTTCTTACACGTTGATTAGTAAAAGAATAATTTTTGCAATCATTTAAGAAAATGTTGTCTTATATCAAGAGGAAAACGTTTTTCTTTGTTTCTCTTCAGGCTATTTTGAATGTCTAAGGAAACTCCTAAACAGTCGTGTCCCTCAAAGTCTTGAGAAGAGCCCAAAGCCACCTACCCCGGTAGCTGAATCCATTTTTGATCTCATTATGAATCCAGTCAGCTTCGCCATATTTTCTGTGGACAAGGCATTCAGGTAATTTCCAAAATTTGTTTTTGTATTGTTTACCTCCTTTCTCCAACAACATTCTTGTATGGTATGGTTTCTCGGTACAAGGTCAATGAAATTTCTGTTTTCATTTTTGACACTCTCAACGTGTCTAATTATTTTTTATTTCTATTTGACTTACGATTTTAATCTTTGATTTGGTTTGTATGCTTTTTTCAGGAGAGAAATTTTACGGCATGTTACCCGGACGTTCCTCTGCAAGCAGTATACAGAGCAGATTGCTTTATTCTTACTACCAGCCATGGCATATGGAAAGTATCCTTTCCCCTTTGTTGAGCTGGTACAAACTCTCATTGAAGGTGTTTCTGTGAAAGCCACACAAACAGCAGCTGTCCGTTCTTCTTCCTCTCAGCAGCAGCTTGGGTCTGTTCAGGAACCTGTAATCGATGACTCTCCTTGGTTGTTGGCTTCAGTTCTCATCTTAGCTAACAAGGAGCTTGGTAGGTTTTGACAAAAAACAGGAAGAAGAAAAAGACAAAATTGATTTATTGTTTTCTGAACATCTGATGACATCATCATATCTTTTTATTTATTTTCATTGTCTGGTAGTTGATTGTTTTTTTTTCCCTTACATATCATAAGATTATGAAATCATTCTCTTACATCTGTGTCTTGATGGTTTTGATTTATTATGCAATGGGTGGTTTGTTTTCTCTTTAGAAGTGATCTGTAAGTGTAATTGTTAACTTGTTCATTATTATAAAAATATTAAGTATGTATTTTTGGCATTGAGTCCAAAAGTCTGTATTTACTGTGAATAGTATGTATTTGAGGGTTAACTGTATGTTGTTGTTTTTTAACTCAACAGCAGAGACTCAGAGAAATTGGGGTGAAAGTCTGGACATGTTATTCTGAGTTCACAAAAATTCTGTTCAGTTTCACGAGAAAGGCTGGCGATTTTTGTTATTATTTATCTTAATGGGGGTTAGTTAATTCATGTTAAGTTGTCAAGTTTTCTGTAATATTACATTCAGGTTATGAAAAGTCTCGCAGTCAGATTCTGTTTTTGTTGTTGTTGAAAAGATTGGTAGCTATGTTGACATTCTGTTTTATGTTATTTGTTTCCGTAGAAGGACTCTTATCCTTTCTATGTGGGTTTTTCCTTCTGTTTTGCTCATCAAATCCAGTACAAAGATTAATTTCCAATTTTATCTTTAAACAATTAAGATTTGTACACTGTGATCATAGCCACTAATGATTTACATTGTCTATATGTGTATTTCTACTATATTTTAATCTCAGGTGAATTGGATGCAATATCGTGTGCTGCATACCTGAAATTAATGAGAAGATTGCTGTACCAGTTACCACCCACTCAGCTGTATTCTAACTCACCCGACGATTCAGACTCTGATGAGGAGACAATGGAACATGATGGGGTAATTCTTTTCTGCACGCATACTATTTAACGAAAAATTATCTAAAAATATACTATTTTCCCTCTGCCTTTTAGGGAAAAAGTACTCATTGAAGTTGAATACTTGTACCATTACTTTATCAAATAAATGTTTGTAAACTTAAAGACTTGATGGATCTGATTTGACATTATACACGAATATAGTTGTGAAATTGATATACAAATAAATTATATTTTTGGTGAGAGAGAGTAGTTCACTTGCTTGCATTCCCAGTTGATCCAAAAGTAGTTTGTTTTAGCTGTTATCCTAGCTTGTATCTAAAAGAAGCTTTCCTTAAAATGAATACTAAATCAAAGACTGAGTGTGAAAATTTAGAAATTTTTCAATTACTTTCTACTATTATATCTTTTTCAGGATCCTAATTTGATTAACCTGCAAAGTCTTTTCTCTGAATGTTTACGGTTGATTGACTCCAGTCTTCATTTGAAATGTGTTTATAAGTGTTTGACAAACCTGTCATCATCAGAAGTGATAGAATCTCTTGCATCAATTTTTTATTCCATCATGGGTCACCAGAAAATGGCACTGCACAAAATACGGTATTAAATTTTATTTAGTTTAACTTCTTTTGACATATTTCAGTTTGGTATTTTGCTGTTTATAAACAAATGTAAATTTTATGTCGATCTATGCATTAAAAAATTATTACTGATTTGAAACTTGTTTTTAACAGAATTATTTTATAAGAAATAAAACAAATGATCTATAAAAGAATATTACCTGAAAATAAATGTTAAAAAATGTTGTTTTGACGTCTTTTCAGTCTGTTATATGTCCTTGCACTGAACCCGCAATTCATGCGACACCTCTGGAATTTGTGTATTTCTATTTCTGTACCCTCTGTGACTGGGTAAGAATAATTTTGTAATTTTCTTTTCAAGCTTGATTGTATTCTAATTTTTATTCTTTCTAAGAATTGTGGGTGTAACATTCTTCTTTCTTTTTAATAGCTGTTCTTTATATGGAACATTTTGGTACGAGTGTGAATGTAGAGGGGGAGGTTGTTTGGCATGGCTGGTGCTGAAAAACTCTCACCTATGCATGTGTTTAAAAAGACAAGTAGCAAAAGCCTCAAAATGAATCTAAAAAAAAAGAAAGTTGTAGACTCAATGATTATAGTTGCACCAGGCTGAGTTCCTTAGCAATATTAGGGTTGCAGAGAACCACCTACGTCATAACTATAGGGAGGGGGTAGATTGACAGCATGGCAAAAACACTTCAAAATGGTAGATTGGCCCCACCCTCATCTAATATAGCTTAAATACTCCAGAAAAGGTAGATTAGCTATTTGGTACCTTAGATCTGTATTTTGTTATATATCTAGTTTAGATCACGTGGCCAAAGCATTTAGAAAATACTCTGTAATGTATCATCACTGTACACAGAAGCTGATAAAAATAGCAAGGCAAGACCATGTAGTTGAAATATTATAGTGTTATTGAATTCCTCACATTCATTGAGAAATGAGGGGTTTTTGATGATGTCCTAATGAAGCTATTGTGATTGGCACATATCTGCCTGTTTATAATTTTTTAATGCTTGGGATTGTCATGGGCTGCCCGCTTTGGGTCTGATGATGCGAACTCATTCATGGATGAAGTTTTCATCTTTCAAATCCTCATATGTGTCACCCTATATATATATATATATATATATATATATATATATATATATATATATATATATATATATATATATATATATATACATATATATATATATATATATATATATATATCACTCATTTATTAGATATCTACAAGTAAACATTCTTTTACTGTAAAGAATTCAATAACAGTACAGTGTTTCCAGCATGCAGCTATTATGCTACCATTTTGTATCCACCATTTTATGCATATGTTACTTTGCATGCAGGCAATTCTGTGTATGGCAGACATTGTAGCTGAGTCATGCCTGATGAAGTCAATGTTTGTAAGATTATTATTGTACTTGTTTTGGTCCTTTTTAAAAGCGAATTGCATAGAGGGCAAACTTTTTCAACCAATCCTAGTTCAAGTACATCATACTCATGAGTACAGATATTGAGATTATATTAATGATATTATTTTTCAAGGCTTGTTCATACAGGCATTCTTTTGTCATTGTCATTTATTGAAACAAAATATGTGAAATGTTGGCTAAGAAACTCCTATTTACACCCTCTATTTCAGATCTAGCAGTTCTTTGATAAGTATGCTAGCAAATGGTGTACAGATGTCAAAAGAAAACATTGCAAGAATTGTCCCTCTGTTAACCACATTTGTGTGTCTCTTTGATTACTCTCTGTCTACACTTCATGATTCTGACTTCTATGGAGGAACTGAAGGTTTGTCATTTGCAAATATGTACCTTTATTAAGTGAAATATCCACTTGTTATATGTCTCACACTGATAGCTTTTCTTTTAAAGGAATGCTTAAGAAGCATCAAATAGTTATATTAAAATTAGGAAATGCAATGAAAGGTATATATTGATGCATGTTATTGGAAACTTATGTTGTTTTTTTTTATTGTGGTCTTTCTGTAAAGTTTTCAACATATTATTCTTTCTTTGAAATTCTATTTTCTTTTCCAAAGTCCAAATCCACATTTAATTTTGACTATCGGTTTTCACATATTTATCATTTTCAAAGGGAGGTTGCTTTACATCTGATCTATTTCCATTTTTTTGTTTAACATCTTTGAATTCAAATTTCTGTAACTTGTTATGTTATTATTTTCCCCATGTATAGAGACATTTTTATTAATTTTTTGTTGTTTAATTTGTTGCTGTTTTTCTTCAGCTTCAAAATCCAGTATGCCCTTTTCTCTGAGTGAAATGGTACAGATGTGTTCCATTTTGCGAGATTCCTGCCTTGGCATCATTGAACTTGCTCATCCTGACTCTAGATCTACATATAAAGATAATTTTCTGGTATGGATTAACAAAGTTTTAGTAATTTTTCAATTTTGCGCGTGGGAATCTAAATTACATGTGAACTCTCTTTTATATGATCATACCCATATTACAATATTAATCAATTTTTTTCTTAAGCTTACTGAATTTTGTCTTACATAAGGATACCACTTTTTAATGCCAATCTCTTGAATATGATGCAACACAAAATGCCGACTAAAACTTTTTTGTTGCTGTTGTCTTCATTATTTCATGACTGGATCTTTTAAACTTCTACAGGCACTGTTAAAAGTGGGTGAAATTCCGGAAACAACAGTAGAGATGAGGAACACTTAGCTCAGACAAAACAGTGGTCATACATTTTCAAGGTTTGTGTTTTATTCATTTTATTTTTCATGTGCTATAATAAATGGGGCCAACACATTCAAATGATTACTTGATCTGAGGTTATGTTTTTTTTTCTTTTCTTTTTAGCTATTCTGATATTGTAAAGGGCTTGAATGTATTCTATTTTTACTCTGCAATTATGAGTGCTCTATTTTGTCTCAATTCTTCTTGTAAGTTTATGCTGCTATTCTTGAATTCTTTTTTTCTTTTCTTTTAGCCTGTATTATGAAAAAGGAAAGCCCCAAACCTTCCTGCTATCTTTCAAAGGGTGGGTGGTTGCCAGGTGGTGCTGGTAGATCCTACTTCTTTCCATTCACTCTTTTACTTTTCTTTCATCTTGCTGTTTCCTGATATCACTGAATATGGTGACAGTGTAAATTTCAAGGAAATACAATGTAAAACCCTTTGAAGGAGAAAACAACTTCAATGTGTTCTTCACGATTCACCATACTATAGTGTCAGCCTCTCAATCAGGGGGTCTTGGGTTCAAGCCCCGACAGGTTGAAAAGTTTTCTTTTGTATTTCGGGTAGAGCCCACCCCCTGGTCCCAGGTAGATGGATCGACACAAAGTCTCATTGGAGCCTGATGATAAAAAGATGGTCCTGTATGCAGATGACAATGGTCTGAAAAAATTCTTGGCTTTTTCCTCGGCAGTCTGGGCAAAATTAAAAATCCTACCAAAAAACTCTTAAGATCACCCTAGTTGTGGATGTGGGGGTAAAGTTAAATCAAATAAAAAAATCAAGTATGGAATATAAATGTCTTCACAATGATTATTATTACCCTTTCTTTATTGTTTCTAGGGTTTAATCATTTTCTCTATCCTAATCACTGTGTTAAGTTATGAAAGAAAGTACATAAATACTTCAATTTCTTTACTATTCCGCCATGTTAGAGCTTTTAAACAATAATTTCATTGAAGCCATTCACATTGTATTCCTGTCACTATTTCATTTTGCATTTTATTACTGCAAGAAATTATAGTTCGTGTTATCTATTAAGAAAAAATAGTGAGGAATCCTATGCAATTATTGTCCCTTCTCTTGTATCCCGTTAAGGTCGTCTCATCTCTTGTAAGACAGCTTCATAACCGTGACAGCCGTCGTCCATTTTGTCCCTTTGATCACTGGCTTGCTCCAAAAGTAAACATCAGAGTAGATAGGGTATGTATTTGGTGTTTTGTTTTAGCAAAGAAGGAAGGTAGATGAGAGAAAATCAGTTTGAAAATGAAAGACGTCGTTATTTCACAGTTTTATTACGATTAATGTTTGATCTTTTACGTCTGTTTATTTGAGCGTGGAACTGTCAACATATTTCGATAAATGTTTTCAAGAATGTGCAATGAATTTGTTTGATATTTAATTCAGGAACTATATTTCTGTTTTGACCTGTTAGTTGTTCAGTAGTAGTATTTTAATGATATGTATGTTACCTTTGTTTTCTTCAGCCTGCCCAGATCTATGAATCACAGAGTGGGATCTTTAAGAAGAGAGATTTCACATCACTCAGTTCCCTTACCAAAGCCAATTCTGGTAAGTATTGCAAATTGTTGCTTCATGTAGAGTTAGCATGTAGGGTGTACTCAGTAAGCTACCTTCAGCTCTTAAATGACATGTGCGCACTGATCATAGATTTTGAATAATGTCTGCTTTGGGAACCTTGTGTTTAGGCTTTAAGAAAGAAAGTAAAATAAGAAGAAAATTGGCTCTGAAAGGATGAAAATCACTCTTTCTTTTAGAATCACAAGCCGCTCACACTCTGATGAACATGTTGTTAATCTGTAAAATATGTTTCATGTTACCATCTTCCTTAAGACTTGAATTCTTGTTGCTTTAAAGGGTTCTTCTTATCTTAAATGAGACACAAAGAAAGTAGTGTATTATTGTTAATCTATCACAGTTATTTGTTAATAATATGCTAGGACCATGCTTAGCAGATTTCATGTTTTATAATATCAAACTTGTCTCATTACAGATTTGGGCATCCCTCCGCTGGCCAACAGGGATGTGAGAAATCTCATCATTCTGATAGAGTTACCTTTTGTTGTCCCATTTCTAGACAGAGTCAATGTAAGCCCTTTATTCTTATTATTTTTGTCTAAATGGCTCATATTTTTACAATCAATCTCTTTCAAAAGAAGTCAGTGCAAGTAGAGGTTAAGGGGACAAGAGGGTTCTGAAACTGTGTTTTTTCCTTTTGGTTTTTTTAGGTTTAATTATGCACATATGTAATCAGTGTATTGAAACACAAACTTCTATGGTCTTGGTTACCATGGAAACAGCAGCCATCTTGAATTTTTATGTTTCTTTTACAGTTTTTTTATGCAACTACTTTATGACCAAATCCCTATAATCTTCACATACACATTTTTCAAGATAATGACTATAACATGTCAAAAATAAAATTCAGACTTATTTTTATCAATGTTTTTATGATTTTTTCAGTTTGACATATAAAACTTATATATTCAAAATATTTATAAAAAAAATATTTTTGCAAAAAGT
Source organism: Doris montereyensis (assembly GCA_037039925.1). NCBI lineage: Eukaryota > Metazoa > Mollusca > Gastropoda > Nudibranchia > Dorididae > Doris > Doris montereyensis. Next base: position 209,497 of record JAXRKP010000474.1, read on the forward strand.
ATACTTTTTTTCAGAAAAAAGGCTTTTGAAAGTTTGTTGTTACAGTAAATGGTTATCTATGTGAAAAATTTCATGAAAAAATGTGTACAAATAAGGCCAAATCTTGTCTAAAATATAACATTTTGAGAAAAACGCAATCGAAAATTTGCGTTCAAAAACACACCTTTCACATAACTTTCGGCTCACAAGAGCTTCTTTACTCGTGATAACAAACAACATGCACCAAATGATAACAAAAGCAATGCATAGAATAGAACGGATATATTCTGGAATCAAATATAATCTTTGAATACAGAACGATTCTTTACTTTCAAGATGACCCATTCATGGGACCGACTGCTTCACTTGTGCGAAGCAACACACGTGATCGTGTAAGAGTGGTGTTGATTGGCTGAATGGGTCAGCCATGAGAGGCAGGGCATTGTCCATATGTGGGCTTTGTTGTAGTGCTGAATACAATATTACTATGACGAAATAATACTAAAAGGACTTTGTTGGCTATCTAGTCTCAACGTGACAGCACAAGTGATACAAGAAAGTGTGTAATGGTATAGGATGATTCTATTTTATTCGAGGGTTCTAGCTTGGTGAGGCAAAATATGATAATTTGTCACAAAACTGATGAAGGTTGTTGTCTTCAGAGATAATGTTTTCTCAAAAAGACAGGAAATTCAGACTTAGGGATAGTTTATGAGTGAAACTAAAAGTGGAACTAGAAGGAAATGCCATAACCTCAATTTTGATATTTTGACCCTAAATGGCCCATTCCAGATACAGCATATCCCCTTGTATCAGTTGTAGCACTCCCTTGATAACTATCACTATCAAGAAAACTATTCTACTTTGAATTTTAAATTTGAATATGTTGACACATTTAATTTTCTTTACCTTATCTCCTTGTTTAGAAAGACTCAGATGTATTTCAAGAATTGAGTTAATGAACATTATCATGATATTGTAATAAATGTGAAAGAAATAATAATTACCAACATACAACTTATGCTTTTGAAAAAAATAATTTTCGTTTCAGATTATGCAAAAGTTGGTTCTCGTTGATAAGCGAGAACATCAAGGAGAAATGGCTGATTTTGGCATGGGGCCCTTTATTAATATTAACATAAGGAGGAATTTCATTTCTGAAGATGCCTTTGAGAAGCTGTCTCCTGAGAATGGTAAGCAAGGCGAAGACAAGACACAAGAAAACACTATAAATTGGGGGATGATCCCGGATCGTGAAAATGTGAGGTTACGTTTAAAAAAGAAAGATGAAGTCCATTAATAGGGTAGGGAGTAACAGTTTGAATTTTGAATGTTTACTGTTATAAAGGAAGTTAAAAACAATTTCTCAAAGAGCCATTCTGTAAATTTTGCAACACACGACAAAAAGTTGTCAATGGAAAGCCTGATGTACTGGGTAGTCCAGGGGCAAGGTGTCGGCCTCTTAACCTAAAGGTTGTGGGTTCAAGCCCCGGCAGGTTGAACGCCCAATGAAAGTCACTAAAATTTAGTTAAGTTACACAGAGAGAACATTAACCACCACAACCATATCCTTTTCAAAGGCAAGGCACTGGGTAGTCCAGGGGCAAGGTGTTGGCCTCTTAACTAAAGGTTGTGGGTTCAAGCCCTGGCAGGTTGAATATTTTTCTTGAGGTTTTTTTTTGGGAGTAAATCTACCACCCTATCCAGGTAGGTGGCTCGACACCTAGTCCCATCGAAGATAGACGATAAAAAGGAGGTCCTGTGTGCAGATCAGAACACTCTGTGCACGTTATAGATCCCTTGGTGGTTTACAGGGCACTCTGGGCAAAATAAAAAATCTTACCTAAACCTTCAAGATCACCTCAGTCATGGATGTGGGTAAAATCAAATCAAACAAATCAAAATTTCAAAGGCAAATTTCAATTTCAAAATGGTTTTGAAGTCATAATTTAACTGTTTGATCTTTTTGTTCTTTTCATGTAATCCCAGAGCCAAATTTGAAGAAAAAAATGCGTGTCAAACTGCTCAATGCTGCTGGATTGGATGAGGCTGGAATAGATGGTGGTGGTATCTTTTAGGGAATTCCTTTTCAGAGCTGCTGAAGACTGGATTTGATCCCAATCGGGGTTTCTTCAAATACTCAGCTGACCGCTTGCTTTATCCTAACCCTGAAGCTGCCCTCATAGTCGACAATTTTGTTGCTCATTTTTATTTCCTGGGACGCGTGCTTGGGAAGGTCAGTTATATGTCTTTTAATGGTAATGTCATTTCAAAGAGACGTTTCTTTTTTTTTACCTTAAAAAACCAAACAAAATTTTAAAGAGCATGATATTTATGTTTAATGTACGTTTTTAATGTGAGATTTAAAGATGTGTATTTTTAAAATTTTTTTATTGAAGATCTTTCATCCATTCATTTCAGGCGCTGATGGAGAATCTTATGGTAGAAATTCCTTTCGCTTCCTTTTTTCTTACCAAGATTTTATCCCCATCAAACAGCATCCTTGATATTCATCACCTTCAATCAATGGATCCAGAAGTGTACAAGTAAGTTGATGAAACGTGTTATGATACATCATGTTTATCAAATTGTCATATGTGCCTAGAATTCCTCTCTTACTAAAACAATTGTTTATGAAATATGCCTATTTAATTCAAACACAATCTTCCTGTTTAGCAAAGTGAATAACAAACTTCTCAGAAATTGAGGATCCAGTATATACAATCTTTAGACAAAACATTGAGGCCTCTTTATAACTAGCATTCGTTTTGGCTGAAATGTAGTTATTTCGTATTATTTGCTTTTCATTATGGTATTGAGATTTTTACTGTTATCCCTAGGAATCTCCTCTCCCTGAAGAACTATGAAGGAGATGTATCTGACCTTGGGCTTGATTTTTCTGTTATCAACAGCCAGTTTGGAGAGACAAAGGTAGAATGTCACAAATTTATTAATTTAACATTTCTTGTTACAACAAGGAAATTTTAATGTTTTCCTTATCGCGTGGGGAAAATGCAGCTTACTGACTTGATAGCATTAATAGCCCGCCAAGCAATGTCATTTAACTGTTTTTAGGAGGCTTGTAACTAGTGCACAAATGCTTTATTTTATAACAATGAAAGTGACTGAAAGCTGAAGAATTAAGAAACAGATCTGCAAATTAAGGTATAATTGATATCAAATAAAACACCAATGCAATCTTTGTTTCAGCTCATCTGACGAAACTAATGATGAAGCACACTTGAATCAAACTCATAGATATATTTTGGAACTTGCAAATAATGCACCATTCTTTTGCCTTCTGAACACTCTACAGTATTAAAATCCGAAAAGAATTTTGTCTGCCAGTGGTAGGGTATTTATTCTCACCTGAGTCTAGGAAGGAAAGGAGAGCTAAGCACCTTGCCTTTCCCACATGCATACATTATATTGGATGTAAAAAAACAAAAATAAGTCTTGTTGTACCAGCTTTTGAGCCGCTGTCCTGGTAACCGTTATATTTTCACCACGACAATACCGTCTGATCCATGAAAACATTGTCCATTGTCACTTTGACTCTTTATATATGACAAGTAAAGCCCTGTGTTTCCTTTTGTCTTTGAAATCCAATAAGAGAGAGGATCAGAGAGAGCATACTGCCTGATTGAATAACAGACAGAAAGGGATAAAGACATAGAGAGAAACATTATACATGTGTGTGTGTATGTGTCTTGTGTTACAGCATGAATTGTATACATAAAAATAAAAGATATGTGAGACTTAAGCATGAACCATCATGTTATTTGAGATTTCCCATATGATTAGGTTTATAACAAAAAACCAAATAACATAATCATGTTGAAATAACTCACGGAAAGAAAATGAGAATCTTCAAAGATTTATGAAGATGAAAGTCAGAAAATTTGTGAGTCAAAAGTTTATTGGAGTCCTGATTTGTTTTAAAAAATATTTTTAGTATCATAAAATGTGTGTTTTCTTGCAGGTTGAGGATTTGAAGTCTAATGGACGCAATATTCATGTTACAAATTCCAACGTTATTGAGTACATCCATCTTATGGCAGATTATAAAATCAACAAACAGGTACTGCAAACTGTTCCCATAGCTCGTGATTTTCTGGGAAAAATAATGGAAAGGTTATGTCAAGATTTTAATATATGGATGTTTTAAACTTCAAGGTGGGTTGTGCTGGGAAGGAGATGAGGTGGAGTGAAGAGGGATGAGTTTTCTGTATGATACATGATTATGTACCCTTGACTAAATAGTCTAATAATCTAGAGGTCAATTACTTTTAAAAAGTATAATGATATAGTCAAAGTATTCTAAGAGTTTTTTTGTAATAGAAGAATTTCATTGTAACTTGCGATGTTTTGATTTTCTGAAACATTTTACACTGTCCGCACTCTCTCTTTTTCAGATACGTGCCCATTGCAATGCATTTCGTCAAGGTATGGATGATGTTATACAATTGGAATGGCTGCAGATGTTTAATAGTGGTGAGTTACAGGTGCTGATATCTGGAGCAGCTGTACCCATCGACCTAGAGGATCTGCGAAGCAATACCAAATATTCAGGTTTGAAATATGTTCTGATGTTGAATGGTGTGACTAGATAATTGTTCTAAAATGTGTTAAAACGTGATTTTACCGACAGACTATATTCGTCTGGGGGTGTGGCAGGCCTAAGAATTATTCATGTGTATAACAATTAGTCCAGTTTTGCAAGGGCTAAAGGGAAAATCACTCAGATCTCATCCTAAATTGAATTGTTTTTTCCTTACTCTACCTCTTCGCTTTAAACAAGCATGGAGACACATCGTTGGTGAAACTGTCTAAGCGTTTGTAAGTCCACGATATATGAAATTTGTTCTTCAAGTGATCAAATGCACGCTTCTTTCATGTTTTTTATGAATATTGGAGGCCTTGATCCAATAGAAAGGCTCCAGTAACACACAAAATCTAAATGCAAATTTGCGTTATTCCTCCTGCCTTGAAACTCTATCTCGTAAGTCAAGGAGTAGACTTACTAGTTGAGACCTTTTTTTTCCCTTCCATTTATTACATTCTAAAGACTAAAGTAGTTATTAAAGTGAAATCCAAAAAGCATAACATAGTGTTTGCATCCCTATTTGATGATCTATTTCATCTTTTGCTTCTCCTAAACAATGATGTCACACGGACCTACATGTTTAGACAGTTTTACTGATGATATGTATTTTAGAAACACTTATGCCAGAATGATTGATTCTTGCCGTTAAAACATGTCTTTGATCACAATAATTTCTTCACATATAAATAAAGCCTTAATGAGAATTACAATCTCATCTATATTGGCAATCTTAACATTACTTTTAAGACAATCACTTAGGTGACAATAGCTATCAGAAAAATGATAGACAAGAATTATCTCTAATTGGGAAATCACACTGTAAGTTAGAGAAATATGGGTAACAAAGATATGCGCACCAAGTTTATGTAATCTGAGTGATTCGTGTCAACTCCATACTTATTACATTTTAATTTGATGAAAGTGTTGTTATTTTTAAAATTTTTATTTGATCAGGGGAATTCACAGATACCCATGCTGTGATTGAGATGTTTTGGATGGTAGTCAGAGACTTCACTGATCATCAGAAGAGGCAGCTTCTCAAGTTTGTTACCAGTTGTTCAAGACCTCCCCTTCTTGGCTTTCGGGTATGTATGTTTTGCAACTCTGTTTGGTCTATCAATGAAATGGAATAAAATACTGTCAGATCATTTCAATGATTTCTTTTAGAAAATAAAGACAGGAAATGCTATATTTTATTTGTTATCTCTGAGTTAAAAGAATTCCTGTTGAGGAATGCGAGCTTTAATGTAATGTAGTTAGTTAAGCTGATTTTAGATATATCAATAAACTATGGCGTCAAGGGTTCAGCTGAGCATGTTTTTGATTATTATTTGATATAGATAATTTTAACCCCTACCATTGTTCTTGGCATGTCTAAATAGCTGAAAAAGTTATTTTTTTGCATCATATGGTTGTCATAGGAACGCCACCATCTTGTATTTTCATTGCGAAAATAACTTCATTTCAAATAGGCTTTTTCAGCTATTAACAAAATTACCCATAACTTTGCACACACGTTATTTGGTTCAATATCTAGCCGCACCTAGTACTAGTAGCTTTTCTGGATAAATGAAACGCTTTTCATTTTATGAATTTTTGAAAATGTATATAGCAACCTTTCCAATTTTTTGGCAAATTTAATCACACAAAAAAATTGTTTTGCAAAAATTTGAAGAGATATAAAAAAAGCTACTGGATGAAATTTAGTTTTATTTTATAGATGTTATATACCAAATATGGGGGCAATCGGACAATAAATAAAAATGTAGATCGCATATCACTGTCAAAAAGTAACATTTTGAGAAAATCGCATTTTTAACAATTTTTTCCGTTATTTTAATGTTTTTTCGCATATAAACCTATAAAAGAATAATATAATACTTTAAAACATCATACGACCGTGAGAGGCTATCAAATACTTCATATCGACCCTATTTCAACTGCTCCAGTTCCCTTATACTCATGTCAGGATGGCATTTTTCATATAACAGGTGCGCAGAATGTTTCCCGTAATATTCGGCGGACCTTAAATAATATTCACAATAATTCATCCAGAATAGATTCTTCAGATAGCATATTTTGTGGTAATTAAAATGAGTACCAACTTGTTGTACTTTAGACAAAATTTCCGGCTTTTATGGTACAGCTGATGAGTTGAAAGTTAGGCGGTATCATTTCTAAAAATCATATAAAATGAAAGAATCTATACTGAACCTTTGTTATGGTATGAATGTCAAGGGAATGAACTGCTCCATCCAGTAGTACAATAAAAGAGTTTTGTCCCCTTTGTGGTAAAACGGCCTTCTCAGGACCTGCCCCCTTAAAAATACCTTGGTGGTTGAAAGTCCTGTCTATTTAAAATTAAAGCTCAACAAAATGATATCAAGAACAATGACATTACCAAATATTATGAGACAAGTGGAAAGAATAACCACAGAGTGGACTTCCTTTAAATGCAATGTTGTTGAATACCCTAATGCCATTTTTTTTTATGCATTCACTCATTTCTTTTGCCCATCTTTTCCTTTTTTTTCACCTTTTCCTTTTACCTTCTGGTGCCTAATACTAAAAGATCTTCTTTGTTTCATCTGCCAGGATTTATTCCCTGCCTTTTGCATACACAGTGCTGGGCCAGAAGCAGACCGTCTCCCTACGGCTAGCACATGCATGAATCTGTTAAAGCTGCCCACTTTTCAAGATCGGCAGACCATGAAATCAAAACTTTTGTATGCCATTGAGTCTGGCGCTGGATTTGAGCTTAGTTAATGAAATGAGTGACTGTTGAGTATTTTATGTAAAAGGAAATCAAAGACTTGTGAAGTCATGTTGGTGATGTGAACAAAAATCTTTCATTAGAATAGGTAATGTGTACATGCAACCTTCCATGTTCCTTGACCTACTTTCCATTTAAAACCACCAGCAGACCTGACCTGCCAGCTTTTGAGCCATTTGAGTGAAATGAGGATGGGGGTGTATTCCTTGATCAAAGGAAATCCAGATGTGGGAGTATGCTGAGAATCAGAATTCCAAGCACGACTTGATCTAAGTGACTTCAATTTTGAGTTTGTATGTTGTGTGATATCTAAAGACTATCCCATATCATGCCTCAGCACATCTTATCCGGAGCTTACTTTGAATCGAGGAAGAGGAAACTGATTTCTTCTTAACTGTATCCTTAATTTTCACGCTTGCAAGGTGGAAGAGATTAAGGGAAAATATGGCGATAGAAGACTGGAGGTGTTCCAGTTGCAGATTAGACTCCAAGGGTGCATGAAAGAGTGTAGAATGAGGTCCTGGAATTTTTTTTCGGGTGTGGCAATAGTTGTGTTGGAGGAAATGGTCTGTGGAAACACAGTTGTAAAGGGATGCTAAGATGTTTCCCTGCATTTCCTGAGCAGTTTTCCCATTTCTGATTGCATGACTGTTATATTTAGATAACTTTTTAATCACCTTTTGAGAGAGCTGTCTGTGGCCTCTCCCTTCTAGATTAATGCCCTTCTTGCTTGAGTCAGAAAGGTTTCTGAGGGCAGTACCAAGTCGTTAGCCCACATGGTTGATACATTCTTCTTATTTCGATATAATGTAATCTGTACCATAAGGCACGCACGCCAAAACACAATTATTGTAAAGTTTGGAATTTCTACTGAAAGCATCACAGTGCATCTCAAATTCTGACGTTGAACCAAATGCTTCCACATAACTTGAGCAAAGTGGGCTGGTGACCTATTTTGTTCAATCCCTTTTCCAGTGGAAGCACATGTGTAATAAGAATCACTCATTTTGTGGTAGTCTGTAACTAGTCCAGTGAAAATATCTATAACGCATCCAAATCCAATGACATTGTTTGCTCACAGCACAGGGGATACAGGAATGTGTGTAATGACATAAGATGGTTCCATTTTATTTGAGGGGGTATAGGTTTTTGAGCATCTCAAAATAAAGTAAAATACAAATATTTTGTGATGTTCTTTCAAGAATATGGAGATGATTGTTGTCTTCAAAGACAATTTTGTCACTGAAAACCAAGGAATTGAGACTCGGGGATGGTTAAGAAGTAAAACTAATGAATGGTATTAGATGAAACCATTTGATGAAAGGCTGATTATAGCCATTTGCTGGATTATAGTAGAGATTTCCTGTACTGTGGCTCATATGTTTTTCAGCAGTTACTCCAATTTGACACACTAAGCACTAGGCTCAGGACATTGGGACTTAAGGTAGGCTTGGCAGGTCTCTATTGTATGAAAATATTCAGGATATCACAACATTTGTGATGTTACCTTCTTGCATAAAAGATGATTGTTATTACGATGTCACTGTGATAATTTCCCCACACTTTGATCACAAAGTAAGCATCCATTACTTTAAATTTAAACTGTTTGAATAAAATAATCTATATCATGACTTAATTACTAAATAAATTGTGTCTGAATATTAAAAGCTGTGTGAGGATAAATGTTTTCCTTTTTTTTTTATTATGCTGTGAAAGGTATTTGTATCAGGCTTTGTTAGTGCAGAATGGTTATACTCAATAACCATCGAGTCCCTGGTTGAGTGATTCATACATACAGTAATAGTTTTTCACTGAAAATGGAATTGGTAGTAGTTAAATTGTGTCACAAAAGCATAGTTTGAAGACTTGGTCAAGTTAAAGAATGACAATAGCCACAGGGAGAAATTAAACATAAATTGAAAGCTGAGTGTTAAAGGAGCCAATCACTATCATTACCCGGTATATATGTCCAGCTGCTATTAAGTGTTGTAAGTTAGATACTAGCATAAACACAACAGATGGCAAGTGCTGTAACCATTTTTATTTATTTTAAATTTTACTTTTTGTTTTATTTTTTTGGGGGAGGGGGGGGGGGGGAGTTGTTTGCAATGCTAATGAAACTTTGTAACAAATAAAATAATATACATAGTACTTTCTACATACATAGGCTAAATCTCCAGTTCTTGGTGATTGATGGGAGATGTTTCCAGATTATTCAATCTATTACATGTATTATGATTTTTGAAGATTTGCTATTTTTTTACATTTTCATTTTGATCAGGATACATACTAGTATATAGCATGGCGAAATGTAAACTATGTTGCATATGTTGTTGCTGTAAAGAATATTTTGCTTGTCTCACTCTTAATTTAAAATTCATAAATGTTCCCCATTGCAGTGACTATACCACCTTTGTCTTTTTTAATCAGGTTTCAGTTGCAGGACTACAGTTTTGATGTGATCCTTTGTTCCCACTAGTCTCGTTACTCATTTAAAGACTAATTTTATTTAAAATGCTGCTTTAGTCATCAATTATTTGGCCTAATTTAACTTTTAATAACATTTTCATGCCTTAGGTATACAAGTTGTTTTATAATATTTTCAAACTAAGTTAATTGAAAGTAGTTTGTCATGCTTAGAGTCCTTAAAAAAAACTCCCTCAATGAAACAGAACTACACAATGTTATAGAACTTAACAGGCGCCAGGAGGAGAAAAAAGCCCAACAAACCCAATATCAACCATTGTAGTTATGCATTCTTTCTCTCTTCATCATGAATCTATAAGGACTGATTTCTTTCTATATCAAATGGGTTTTTTTAATCGAAGGGTCCTTCTCACACACACACACATTCTCACTCTTCTCTCTCTCTTTCTCCTTCACAAGTCTATCTTTAAGATTGGTATTTCTAAATGAAATGGAATGTTTCACTTCGAACAAATTGATGGTAATCTTAGAATCTATTTAGCTGAAGAAAAGGGTCAACAAATTTATTGCCATGAATCATATTCACAGTTTATCTAATGACTTACATAATGTTATCTTGTCATATATAAAAAAAGATGGATTTATAATCTGTATCCCCCGCACAAATGCAGGCTCACCGACATCATTTATCCCCTAGCTAGCAGGCCATTTCATTCAAAGCTTTTCTTAACCCGGGGAGGATACAGATCTGACAAGATCTTTCTCTACCTATAGCCGGGTACTCATTCTCACCTGAGTCAAATGAGTAAAGTAGAGTGAAGTACCTTTCCTAAGAGTACAATGTTGTGAACAAATCACACCCGTGCCAGCTGTGGGGATTGAACCAGTGTGGTCATGATTTCAAGCTCACAACACTACGGCTCAGCTACAACGCCTCTGTATCTTTTGAACTTGCTTATTATAATTTGGTTTTTGCTTACAGTTAAGGGGGCCAGTTTCCCCAGTATAAAATATTGTGAAATAATTTGTACATTCAAGTACATGTACATAACTGTAAAAAGATATTTCTTTCGCCATGTTATAGGGGGAGTTTGTTTTTTTGTTCCAATTGTTTTGAAACATGGGGAAATGTGTTAATGTTTAAATGTTTCGTTTCAAATTATCTGCTGTCAGTTTATTTATTCGTATGCAAAGCTAAGAGAAAATGTTTGACATGTTATCCCAAGATGTTATAAATGATAATATTTGTTGTGTTTTTAAAAAATTTTTTTAATGAATATTGTATCTTCTTTCAGTCCTAATCTGTAAATGAAAGGAAATGGAAGAATGATATTTTGAGACCTCCCAAAGACAAATTTAATATGTTCCTACAAAAAGCAATTCATCAAGTAACTGTGTAAAGTGTCAAATTATACAACCCCATCTTCATGAATGCTCATCAGAGAAAATGGTTTTAGTAGCACAAACTCATAAAAGAAGTTTATGTAGTATGACTGCTCAACAAAGAATTGCACAACAAAAATTTGAACTGAAGAACATGTATTGTTGGGAGTATTGAGTTGTTACTGTGTACCCATTTACATTAAGGGGTTTAGTACATGTGTTTATAAGGTGTTTGTTTGTTCATTCGTTTATGACCAATATTTAGGTAGAAGTCTTACATGAATGATTTTGATGAAGTTATTGAGAATAGGTGCCAAAATGGATAATAAAGTTGTTATGATCTCTCATCTATTGCGTATTGTATTTTCTCAAACAGTGTAAATGTATATGCCAAAACAGAAACATTGTTGTATGAGTTTATTGTGTCTGTGTATGGCTATGAGTTTGTGATGACTACTAATACTATTGTATTGTTATGTCTGAGAGAATACCTTAAAAGTTCTTCCCCCAGGATTTCTTTAAATGTGCCATCTGGAGATAAACCTATCGTTGTTGATGACTGGGTTGTTGGTTGTTTTTTCTTATTGATTTTCTTCATTTAGAAACAAATCACTACATACAAATCTCATCCACACAACAAAAGATACCAAAATTCAGCACACGCCAAAGTGAAAGAATACATGGTTTTGAGTCCTATGAAACTTTAAAATTCTTAGTTTATTTTATTATAAATTATAAAACATCGCGTGCATTGAGGTAGAATAAAGAGTTACGAACAATATCTAAATCTTTTTTCAGATTTCCATCTGCAATTTTTTGTAATTTAGTTTTTTTAAACACTGATTAAATGTACTTAATATAAAAAAAGTGAATATAAATTTCAAGGAGAAAAATAAACAGTAAAAAAAAAGTGTGTACAATTCTTAGTTTATTTTATTATAAATTATAAAACATCTCGTGCATGAACAATATCTAAATCTTTTCTCAGATTTCCATCTGCAGTTTTTTGTAATTTAGTTTTTTTTTAAAACACTGATTAAATGTACTTAATATCAAAAAGTGAAAATAAATTTCAAGGAGAAAAAATAAACAGTAAAAAAAGTGTAAAATTTGTGTACGCTAATAAACAGTAATTTTATTATGCTCAATTAGGTGATACAGTGGTCCAGAGGAAGGTGTCTAATTCTCAACCAAAAGGTTATGAGCCTAGATTTATTTTTAGTAAAACTCACTCCCCTGGTCCAAGTAGGTGGATCAACACCTACTCCCATTGGAGACGGACAACAAAAGGAGGTCATACATAACACTCTGTGCATGGTAAAATCCCTTGGCTGTTTACTGGGCAATTCAGGCAAAAAAATGTTTTTTAATCCTACAAAAACCTTGAGATCACCTTAGTTGGGAATGTGGGTATAATGAAATCAAATCAAATGCTCAATTAATGGGTTTAATAACAATGAAAGAAATTAAATGTTTTATAACTTATGAGATATTTTGATGAATGACAATGGCTTCAATTATATTTGTTATCACAGTGACACAGGCTCAACTAGTATAGTATGCTTGTACATTGATTCATATTTATCGTCTGCATTTAGGTATCTACGTACATCTCGTTGAATGTTGGCTAAGCTGAACAAATTCTCCATCTTACAATACATGCAGCCTATTTGAATCGTAGAAGTCGAGCTAAGAAATGTATTTCATACCTGATTCCAAATTTTATCTATTGACATAAAGATAAGACTAAACAAGTGAAAATGTTGTTCTGGTGCCTACTTTTCCTTTAGAGTTGAAGTAAAATATTTAAGGATTTACAGAACCAATTTTGCATCTAAAACCGAATAAATGCGCACCAAACAAAAATTTGACCATGGCCCATCCCACACTTGCATAAGCTGAAATGTAAGATTCATGAGATTAACATGATTCAACTTCAGGGGAGTTTGTAGTTTTAGCAATAAAATTTTTGACAAAGGTTGAAATTATTTTTAGGGAAGAGTTATAGAACTTACAAAATTCATTTGGTTTAAAGCGAGTTTCAATGGTTTACAAAAATAATTATGACATGAAGTATTGTCAAACAAGAACAAGAAATACATTATACATATAATTAATAGTGTGAAGTTTAAATGAATAGAAATGAGTTGTTCAACTAGTTCCCTTATACTATAGAAGATACCAAATTTTGTCATGAACACTGAACAAAAGATCCAGAAAACTCAATCCACAATTTTTCATCTTCCCATGCCTTTCAATTTTTGAAAGCTATAAGTGAAACTCTGTGGACTCAGCCAACCATGACTGCAAGTAAACACTCTGCAAGCCAATTAAAACAAAATGACCATACAAATTATATCACTAATGACAAAATATTATATACTAAGACACTAAGAGGTAATGGTATTACAAAATATGCAATATATCAAAAGCATTAAGAAGCCATTTGTTTTGATAGGTCTTGTATAGGTCTACATTGCAAGGTTATGTCAAAAAGTAAAGAGGCAAAAATGAAATAACTGACAAAGGCATAAGACAAGATGGGGAAAATTTGGATGCAAATTATTTTCTTTGCAAAGAAATGTAAACATAGAAGTATGGAATCACAAAACAGTTTGTCAGCTTGTGTGGCAAAAAGAGATACATATTTGAAGAAGGAAAGGGATTGTTGATTTCCGAGTTAGCTCTTTTCCTTCATCCTAAAAGTTAGCTCTTATCATAATCCTCAATGTTTGGAAATTTGAGGGGAAACAACTTAAGCTTTTACTTTTAGCACCTCAATATGTTTCAGGTAATGCTGGGCATTGATGTTAATGGCTGTTAAAATATAAATGGTATCAAAGCTTTCCTCTTAGAGGGGTAATCTTCAAAATGCTCCTTGTACCTGGAAAAAATGATAAGAAAATCGAAAAACATTTCATAGTGAAATTTTAAAACAAAATTTCAGAAGTATGATTTTAACACTAATTGTAACACTATTTTCCTTAACCCTTTTGGCTGTCACAAGCAAATTTGAGTGTCTGTTCTCATTCAGAACTAAGTGATTGCTAATGCTATAGAGAATATAAATTGAGCAAACAAAAGGTAAACTCCCAACAAAAAAGATTATTTTTGATACATGTTTTGATACAGTGGGTCTACCATCTCACTTTTTCAGGATACTGAATTTTTTCTATATATTAAATTTATTCCTAACATCTCACTCAAAAATAACATACTTTTTCATGCAAAGTCCTACTTGATTAATCATTGAAGAGTTGTCAATACCACTTTCTCACTGTTTTCATAAGTTCTATTGTTCATATGCTTGACCAGAACTTTTTTCTATATATTTTTGAAAATTTACACTTCACAGTTCCTCAACACGTCCAAGCACCGTTTAAATTGGTCAACTCTGTTGATGAGATTTAAGCATTCCGAGATGGTTTGAGGGAAAAACTGTGTTTGTAAATCCCACTGGTGATTTTCAGGCATGGTATGCTTTGGAGAAAATAAGTCAAGGCATAGTGTTTTGATGGATGGTTTTGATTAATCTGTAATTGAAGAGTTGACCAGCATTTTTTTCAACTCAGTTTAAGATTTGTACCTTTTCAAGGAATGTCCCATGACAGCCCTGGGGACTCAGATAGGCCTAACAAGTGCTACCACATGGGGCCGGTTAATTGCTTCATAATGTTCTATTTTTTCAGTGCACTTTGCGTTGACCAGTAGACTTGGTTAGCTAGACAACAGGTAGTCCACAGTTGATTGAATACCAGCTCAAAGTTGGGCTGTTTTTTCATTGATTGAATATATACTCATGCACAATCGTCCTACTCTGACCAGCTATAGGTTGCCCTTCCACCCCCCATCCCCACGCATATCTCCCTAATTTGAACGGTCAACAGAGTGATTGATAGGTTCAGCCCATATGTTGTTTGCTGTTTTCCCCTTCCATCATTCATGCCCATGCCATAGGTTGCTCTTCCACCCCCCTCCATCATTTTATGTTGGTCATCACAGAGTGCCTGTGAAATATGCAAATTAGATCACTTATTTGATAACTAACATCCCAGTATGGTTAACATCACAGTCCGGCTAACAGCACACTTTTTCCGTTTCCCCAGGGGTGGGCTGTTATGTGGAGATCTCTGTATTTCAAATTTTCAAGTAAACAATTAAAAGTGGAACAATTATTAGAGTTTGTTTTTTTAATTTTCACAATAAGACAATTTAGTGCAAACAAATAAAAAGAGTAGAAACACATACATGTACTAATTACTATAAACTGAGGCTTACCAATTGTGATTATGACGAGAACGGCGATAAAAGTGGCGGCACAGAAACAAGTCCATACAAAGCCTGATAATGACCATGTTGCGATTGTCCTGTACATTAAGTATATATTAAGACAATACATACATTTTAAAGTTATAGATACAAAATGGCATGTGAATTGTATTGAAAGTGAATCCCACCCATTGTTAATACAATATTTTACGGACAAATACATTATCTCCAAAATTAGAAGCACAAAACATTAATTTAACAACCTAAAAACTATTGAATAGAGATTCAGCACATATTTGATTTGACATTGTTTGCATATCTGCTTTCTTTTTTTTTGGTTCATTTATTTAATTTATTAAAATCAATGCACATTTCCTTGTTCTTTCTATTTCAGTCGGAGGTAAAAACCAATTGACACATCTAGCATGAATAATTTAAAGTTTAAAACGCCTTCATGTCCTTCATTTTGATTTCAGGATGTGACGGTCATCATGACTGTTCTCTCCTTTCTTGCCCTCACATACGCTGCCTCCTTTAAAAGTAAAGGATTCTACCACACCTGCTGTATTTGTTACACTAGAGTATTGTCAGTAAATGTAAGCTAATGTGGTGATAACTCATTCCTATATTATTTTAATATGACCTGGTAATCTAAAGGAACAATATCACAATTTACATTTTTATGTCACCTTGTACGACGCACAAAACGATGAAAAATTACAAAGTGTACAGGACATACGTTGACAGATGGTATAAAAAATAATTACTTTTACGGCCTCCTTTCTATATGTACAAACTATTTATTATTTATAACAACAAAGGCGCTCAGGCTTAGGTCTAGATCTAGTAAAAGTTGACTAAGTAGAAGCAGGAGGTAGGGGTGTTTAGATCTAATCAATTAGACTTGAATTAGAAACAGAATCATCATTATTTCCAATACCTACTTTAGAATCAGAAATAGGTTTAGATCTAAAATAAAAGCTATCCTCATCTTCAGTATCTGATTGTGACAAGTTGTAATCATTATCACTATCAAAATCTTATAAATCTACATCTAAATTGGAGTCCAGAATCATTTCAGAGGCCTCTTCAGCTGTAAAACGCCCAGGAGCTTATCAGCTAGTAAACACACAGATTTTTTAACAATAACAATCAACAAACAAGAAATGCACTGTTTCCTAACAAAGTCTTAAAAATGAAAGAAATCTGGCCCTTTGTTTTGGTAAAACACTCCTGCTTTCGATTATACTGTTTAAATACCAAAAACAAGGTTTAGAGGACATAAAACCAGCTGTTTATTGATCTACAAGTGAATTGTTTTCCTGGCAATTCCGGTACCAAAAATCGACGACTGAGTCATTCTTCCGGCACAAAGATTTAAAAGTGTCTACAATACTTTGTATTTGAATTTTCATTTGGATGCAGAAATGACCTTGATGGAAAACTTGCCCCCCCCCCCCCCCCCCCCCCCCCCCCCCCCCAAATTTCACACTTGCCTCTTCCCCCTCATTTTTTCTGGTTGCGTCTGGTTGACAAGATAACAGTCCCTGAAACCCTAATTGACAGTAGAACAGTACTGTGACGCAACCTGCAGCTTCTACACAAACAGACAAATTGATAGCGGTCATTCAAGAGATTCCTCACTCAAGAGTGATTTGAAATATGCATGAAGAAATATTTAAGAAAAGACATACCAGCCAATCCACTGCACAAGTTCTCCAAAGTAATTTGGGCATGATATCAACTCAAACGGGCCCCCATATGGAATGTAGTAACCTTTGCTGCCTGGTGAAAATCAGAATGGATGTGTTGAAAGGAGTACTTCATTGTAACTCTAAAAGATTTTATAAGACTAAATTTGTGCATATAATAATCTAATATTATAATGGATGTAGAATTGGGTCCATTCCTATGTCCTTCCATGATGCTATCCTTAGGGTGACGGTATCCATGTGTGTTATGTCTGGGCTGTTACCTTGTTCTTTGTTTCTATACCTCATACCTCAGTCCCATGACTGCGTCAGTCATTGGGGGAACCTGATGGGTGAAGGGAGCTAAAATCCTCTGCCAGGACTGTGATAATATCTTCGGGAAGGTCATTCTGTCCACTCTTTGATGTTAACAAACCAGCTCTTGTGTTGCCTTCCCATCTGCGTCCTCCCTCAACCGTGCCTTGTAGTGTTTGCTTTGAGAGGGTGTTGTGTCTTACTATTTGGCCAAACCATGCCAGTTTGCGTTGTCTGACTGTTGCCAGGAGAGGTTCTTGAGGGCCTGCGAGGTCAGTCACCATGCTTCATCCATAATTGTTGGTTTTGTGCTCCTTGTACGAGATGTGGAGTAGTCTCTGCAGGCACTTGGTCTCGAAAGCCTGTATTCACCTCTCCTCGTCAGCCTTCAACATCCGGGTCTCACATCCATATAGCAAGATTGAGATTACCAGTGATCTGAAGAGCTTGAGTTTTGATTGAAAGCTGCTGGCGCTTGTCCATACCCTGTTCAAACTGGTCATCGCTGATGTAGCTGTAGCTATCCGGATCTGGATTTCTGCTGAGTAGGTGTCATCTTGTGACAGGGTAGCTCTCAATTACTTAAAATTGACCACTTCTTCCAAGGGTTCACCATTTATGATAATGGAAGCACATAATGTTTAATGTTGGTCTTACCTTAGTTTCTCATCTTCCTCCTCTTTTCTATTATGTGCTACTATAATATGTAGCAACCCCTCCCAAAGGTTAATTAAGATATATATGTATTATGAAAATCAAAAACTAAACCTAAAATATATCCACTCAGCAATTAAAATAATAATTTACTTTCTTCTATGATAGTCGAACCACTAGCACCTTTCTTATCACGCAGTGAACGTAGCTTCCAGTCGGCCCATCTATTTGTGACAAAGCCAAGCACATATAGTACTACGCCAAGTATGAACCTCGGGTCACTGAAAATCAAACAAACAAGAAAGAGTCAACATACGTCATAAATACAGTAAAACCTAGATATCAGAAAAGTGAAGCTAGGGGTTATGAAAGCATTGTTTTCTATGGGAAGAGACTTATTACTAATGGATCCTTTTGCATGAAAAATGCATATTAACATTAGTGTATTTTATTGTATTTCCATTCTTTTCTGATCTGAACTCCGATACTCAGAACTCTTTGTTTAAGCAGACTTTATTATTGCCTCAAATGCATAATGTTGAAAATGAAAATACTTTCCAAGGTACTCAGCTGGAACAACATACAACAAATTAGTTGGGAAACAAAAAGGAGACAATCATATGACTCACACTAGATCATCATTTTAATATGAAAAAGATCACAAGCAAAGAAATCGTAAAAAATTCATCAACATCAGTCAAATCTAGTATGACATTATCTGAACAGATAAGAAGAAAACATTTATTTAATTAACTCAGAGTATCATGCATCACTTCTTGATACTTACTATGGGTAATTGTAGACATAATCAGCAATACCAATGTGATTGGCAATCAGCCATTGATACAACACATTAGGTAGAAATCCACCAAGGAGAATTCTGAGACAAAAACAAAACATCAAGAAACTAAATTTGAGTCATTTTGCTCATCATAACATGATTATGGCATCTGATGTTACTGAGAAAGTCAAACTTATGGAATAAAGCTACTCAAAATTACTCAAATAACACAATTAACTAAGCTACAAGAAACAAATTCAAAGAGCAACATCAACTTCAAGTGTTCTACCAACAAACACAACAAATGCTGTTTGAATTGCTGACCTAGAAATCATTATAATTAACATGGGAAGTGAACTAATTTGTGAAAGTCTCCATTAACTCCCCTGCCATATGCCCTATACACATTATAGAGATGACAATACAGAAACAATGAATACATAACGATTCTTCCTTACCCTAAGGGTACTTTTGCACTTTTATACTTCATGACGAGTGGATGGATGATACCCCTGAAAATGAAAGAACAGCGTTATAATCCTGGAATAAATTTGATAAAGAAAATTACAATCATTTAATTACTTCCCCTGGTAATGTCTTGCAACTAAACGATTTTCAAGAAGAAAAAAAGGGCACAATATATGTAAAACAATAAGCCTTGTAGCAGATATGATTATGAATTCATCCTTCGGGGATGATTAAAAGTGTTTTGAATTGAATTGAATTTTCCTTGATCCCATTCCATGCCCATTTTCCACTTCATTTATACCTAGATTATATTTCACTTGGATAGCTTTATTCTGCATTGATTGTTTTCAACAGGGCCATAGTGTAAGCTCTGTTAATGATGAAAGAAAGAAAGAAAGTTAATAATGACCGTTGAGTTCCAACTCGCCCAGAATCAGAGACTAATGCCTCAGATCAATGCAGATAAATATTACTAAGCCCATGTTAAGATTTAAATGTTGGCATCTGTCCTGCAAGGCAAACACCATGTTTCAAAAATACCTTTGTGACCTTAATTCAAGAAAAACATGCTTTAAATGTAGAAAGGAGTTTACCTATGAACTGTATGGACCAAAAATAGGCCGAAAAAGACATAATTAACAACATCCTTGTCACTTTCTTCTCGACTGTATAAAAAGAATACCTGCAGATAAAAGGCAAGAAAGGCAAACAAGTTCAATGAGGTAAAACTTGTGAATAAGAGAAAATGTTCAGCATTTTGCATTACATTTACAATGATGATAAAAGGCCTAATTCTGTCTTTCCTGATTTGCATTCACATTACACATGAAACAATGAAACTCTCTAATCGGGACCCCAGGGAATCGGGAAACCCGGCCAAATGGGAATAAAACCTCAGGGAACAGAATTTTTTCTATGTATTTTACCTCTCTAAACAGGAAAGGCCCTTTAGTGGAGTCAGTTAGAACCAAAAAAACCACCTCGATTGTGCACATTGTGGTAAAAGCATGAAACTCACACAAGTGAAAGAGCTTTGAAAGACGAACAAAATGTGATGTAGAAACAGGCTGACAAATGACTATTAAGAGAATCAGAGCCATCTGAAAAAGTCAATAACATTTTTATGGCATATTTAAAATACAGAACATCGCATTGATTCTCTGTCAACTATTTCAACCGGCTTTATTTTGTCATGTCACCAATGTGTACAAACTTACAGGATACACACATTCAAACACACACAAATACACACAGGTGCCCGTATCAAGATCGTGGAAAACGGAAATGATGACGAGACCCTCCCGCCCCCCATCCCCGTTCCGGAGAGAATTTTTGACTGAACATAAAAGTATAGAGACTTGTCATCTGTCAGCAGAGGCCAGTGCAGTGCCAGTGTCATCACTCGTGTCAGTCTCAGGGCATTACATCTTACTTTTTGTTTTCTTATTGCAATACGTAACCCCAACCACTGTGCGTCTTATTCAACTCAACGTTGGCCGCTTTTGGTGTGTCCCTCTTGCATGTGTGTGAAGATGTGTGTCAGCGTTCAAAATGGTGTTCACTCCAATTTGTTCCATTTCTCCAGGATTAAATTTGCCAGCTGCCTTGTTAATAATGGCAACAGAGTCAAATGCTTGCAATATTATATATAGATTCTGTTTGTTGCTGGTTAAACTGATATACATTGATGATGAGTATCGGACATGACCTTTGATATCTAAATTCAGTGAAAGCATTCATTCTGTGTTCTTACGCTGAATCTCATTTTAAGATCGTTTTGAACTGATCTCTTTATATCTCATCGCTAATGTCTAAAAGGACTTTTATAGAAACGTTTGAATGTACTAAATGTATTATATGCCAGACCGATACACATGAAAACTTAGAATGTCCTGCCAAAACAAAACGCTTCAAAGTTCAAGGGTACAAAACCTTTGACATGATCATACACAAATTTCTTTGCCACACGACGGAAGATGAGTTATGCTTAGCCATTTCATCAATGGATGAAGGAGATGGTCTTGCAACAACCCTAAGGGAGCATGCTACCATGTGGCACAAATCATATTGTGCAAGATTCAATAACACTAAACTTCAACGGTTGATGAAAAAGGTATCTAAAAGCTCCTCCTGTGACACATTTCTTCATTCTGACAAAACTGGCAATGAAGCACAAACACGTAGATGTGCATCTTCTATATACAGCGTTGGATTTTCGGCAATAGAAACTAACAGAGCAAAAAAAAAATGTTCTGTGAAAAGGAGGAAGATGATAGAAATGAACTGCATTCTGTCATGAATTTAGAGGTAAGCGACAAGGTAAAAATGATTGCAGAGAAAACAAAAGACGCAAAGCTACTGGCAAAATTTACACATGGTGGTATATTTGTAGAGAGGCTCATTATCATCGAAAATGCTTGCTAAGAGTCATAAAGTAAGGAAAAGGCAGGCTATCGAACCGGATATACACCAAGTGGAAAATACTGTTCTAGCAGAACTTGTCTCATTTCTGGAGGAGAGCCCTTCGGAGGACACGCCAAGAATTTACAAACTTGCGAGACATCGGGAAAATGTACAATGAGCATTTAAAAGAATATGGATAAAAAATAACTGAGAAAAGACATGCCACCCGTTTGAAAGAAAGGCTTTTTCAACAACTTCCGAATCTTCAGGAGAAAAGCCAAGGTAGATATGTTTTGTTGTATTTCCAAGATGATGTTCATAATTTCATGAAGACAGCTTTAGAAGGCAAGTCTGATAGTCATGCAGTCAATATTATGCACTCGGCAAAACTAACCCGGAGAGATATCATCAACCAACAAGTACTCTTTTTGAAGGAACATTTTCAAATCCCATTGACAGTGATCCCCATTCTCTGCTGGTGTTGATGAAAATGATATTGATAGGAAGTAGTGTAGAAGATGATCTAAGCATTTGCCAGAAAGAGGCAATGACGCTCAGTCAATATATCATTTTTAACTCTGTACAGAGAGCAAGAGCAGGAACTGAAAGTGCAGAGAAACAGAAACGCTATAGCAAGTACAAAGAAATGTCAATCCCTCTATACATTGGACTAAAAATCCAAGGCCAAACACAATCAAAAGGTTTAGTTGAGACGCTTTTTCACTTAGGCATCTGTGTCTCATGTACGTTAGTCATGCCTTTTTTAACGAACACTACCAATTCCATATGCTCTGAGTATGAACCCGAGGGTGTTGTTTGTCCATCATCATTGCGAGAAAAACGTTTTACAACTGCTGCTGTGGACAATATTGATTATAACCCATCATTGGCTACCGCCAAAGATTCTTTTCACAGCACAGAGATGTCCTTATTTCAACATTCAACAGAAGAACATCCTGGCATCCCAAGGAAAACATAAAAAATTAGCCATTCATGTAAGAATGTAAAGAATTTGCCAACAGAATTTACAGAAGTGATGCAGATTCCAAACATTTTCAAGTGCCTAGCATTCACTTACCTATACTGTTTTAGTTATATTCTGCCGGAAGAGCATATGGTTACAGCAAGTCTCAGAAAAAAACTGCAAGCTTCATCGGAAAACCTAACATTTGTAGCTTTCAATGCTGTTGCTACAGAAAATGAAGCATGAGGCATTTCGATAATCAGTATGTTACCCATGTTGTATGACAGTGCCAATCATATCACCACCAAGAAGCATTGTATGGATGTAATTAAGAGAGCTGTTGAATATCTCAACCCAGGACAGACACCAGTCATTGCAGTTAATCAACTATACACGCTTTCCAAACAAGTTCAATGGACATGGCCAGGAGATTATGGAGAAAACAAAATTGATATATTTCTTGATGGCATGCATATAAAGATGGCTCTTCTTAAAATGGTTGGATCTGCACTTGGCGGAAGTGGATGGACTGAGGTGATAACAAAACCTTGACTGTGTGGGCCTGGTACAACATATTCAATGTTGAAAGCTTCTCATCTTCAGCATTGTTGGCATGCGCATGAAATTACCGCAGCAGCTCTTTATTGTCTCCAACAAGACGTATATCTTCGAGCAAATGACGATGAAACAATTAGAAAAATGACAAAGCTTTCGAAATACGATGCAAGGAATCAAAGGAATATCATGAAACATTTTTCTACTAGTCATTGATCCTTGAAACTGAGCTCACGATCTTAAAATTCATCAGATCAGTAAGACAAGGAGATGTCGAATTATATGTAGATTCACTTTATCAATTAACGCCTTTGCTGTTTGCCATGGACCACACAAATTACACACAGTGGCTGAAATTCTCTATCAGCTACAAACTCAAAAGAAATCCCCATTGAATGGGGCTGCATTCTCAATGACAATTGCCTTGCTCCATTTTGGACTTCTGGACACCTATGCCTGAAACATCCAAATCCTGCCAGGAACTGATCAAACGCAGCTGCCATAAAGTGTGTAGAACAACCTGTGGCTACAGGAAGGCTCATTACCTTGTACAGAAATGTGCTTTTGTGGAGGGTCTTGCATGTAACTAGGAAAAAAATAATATTTGTGTACCGTAATGTACCAAGTGTATATTTTTATGTGTGTTTGTTTATGTGCGTTTGTGTGTGTGTGTCTGTGCCTATGAGTGACAAATCAATGCTCTGAAAGTTGATATATGATTATTTTTGTAGACTCCGGTGCTGAGTAAGATATTTTGTATTCTTATGTAATTAGGTGACTTTCTTTGTACATAAGAGTATAATTTTAAATAAATAACAACCACTTACCTTGGCCATAAGACTAAAGCAATTTCTCTAGTGGTCAGTATGGTCAATATTATGTGACCACGAATATGATACATGATATTTTCTCTTACATATGCTTTCTTCTTCACAATTTCATGTAAGTTTAAATGTGAAATAAGATTAAATTTAACAAATTGTAACACCCATCAGCAAACAATGGGATTTTGTTTTCTGTATTGGTCAGTCTAATGGTCAGTTCAGGAGTTATTACTATCGTTTTGTTGTCTTGATTGTGAAGTATAAGCAAACCCAGAGACTTATATTTCAATTTTCTGTTTTTTTTCTTGCTTATTTGTTCAATTGGTCAAATGGTCAATTTAGCCAGACGTTCAGTAACACTGGTCATACGGTCATCATAGTGTTTGCTCTTGTCACTTATGATAAACCTACTCTGCCCTTCCATAACACAGTCACACACGTTGTTCACAAAATTTGGTCAGTCTAGGAAGTTTTTTCTCTCTATACATACAAAATAAAGTGGACATTTCACTGGTCAGTTTTGCCATTCACGATAAAACGGTCATCATAGTCATAGCACGTATCAGTAATAAGTTGTGATAAATTACTCAGACCTTCCATGAGACATTTATTAACAATCAGGAAGGTTTTTTTTATATACAAATAAAGTAGACATTTCACTGGTTAGTTTTAGTCATTCACGGTCAAATGGTCATCATAGTTTGTCAATAGTGAGGTATGATAAAAAATTTTTCGCCTTTCCATCAAACATTTATCGACGATTATACGTTGTTTTCAGAATTTGATTAGCACAAGAAGTTTTTTTTTAAACATACAAATAAAGTGGACATTCCACTGGTCAGTTTTGGTAATTCACGGTCAAACGATCATCATAGTGTTTGCGCTTGTCAATAATTAGTTATGATAAATGTACTCTGCCCTTTCATGAGGCATTCATTAACAATCAGGAAGTTTTTAAAAATTATACAAATAAAGTGGGCATTTCACTAGCAAGTTTTGGTCATGCACGGTCAAACAGTCATCATAGTGTTTGTGCTTGTCAATAATAAGTTATGATAACTTTACTCTGCCCTTCCATGAAGCATTTATTGACGATTATACACGTTGTTCTCACAGTTTGGTCAGCTCAGGAAGTTTTTTACTATACAAATATAGTGGACATTTCACTGGTCAGTTTTGGTCATTCAGGGTACTTTCTCAGGGTGGTTCTATATCAACAATCATTTATATTGGTATTAGCTAAGATATTGCCAAGTTTGGTGCTTTTATCACAATTTGCACAATTTTTGCACTAACTGACTCCGCTACTTGGTTTATCAGGACAATTTTTCATGGGCTTGTACTATGTACACGATGTCGCAAGTGCCAGTTAACAACAAACATAAGCCAGACACACCAGATATCCATTACGAAGGTGTGAAAGCAGGTGTTCAGCTAGTCCTTGCTTGTCCACCTAACAATACAGTATGGTGTTTACTCGGGCGGCACGTAGAAAGCAGACTTGTGCACTGTCATAGTCTTTTATTGCCCGCCTAATCCGCCAATCACAAGGGTGGACACGCGAGGAGATTTAACGATTCACCATGCCTTCTTGATTACGTGTTTTTTCTATCTACCGTCCAACGAAGATCGACTGTGAGTGTCCATGACATCTCTGATGAATGCCATCTTTATTTTGATCAACTGGTCCTGTGGCTATTTGTTCATTTAATTCTGCATTTTAGCACTCACAGAAGGGCTTAGGTACCTCAAACTGCTGAGGGAAAACCAAAATCCCTAGGTCACCGGGAAATCCGGCAGATCGGGACAATTTTACAATCCACCGAGTGTTCCCAATAGAGGTTCCACAATATATGCATGGTCATTTAAGTTGGGAAAATAAGATTTAAACTGATGAAAGGGAAATGAATTATGAAGTGAACATCCATGGATGAAGTATATTTTTTCCATTTAAAAAAGAACAACTGACCAGTTATAACTTTAAATACTCAAAAACTATAATGTGTAAATTTCCAAATTCTAAAACAAAAAAACAAACAAAAATTTTAAAAAACAAATGCAATCTGTTGTGATATTTTTGCACCAGTTATATCATCTTCATGATATTTTCTTGCCTGATATTTCAAAGCCTGTTGATGATCCTAGTGGTAGTAGTGTGTGTGTGTGTGTATCAAATGCTTACCAATGAAAACATGACAACTCCTGAGATTGCATCTGAAATTATGTGGCTCAGCCTTTGTGGTATCAAAGGTCCCCAATTTGGATCCTGAAATGTGAAAAAACATCAAGGAAGACAAAAAAAAGATGCTACATAAACTTTATAATCTTATGGTCCTAGAACTTTATTTGCTTTCATTACATTCAGATAGATAGGCAGGACAAAAAATTGATTCAAATTCAGTCTTTCTATAACATTTGTCATATCTTATTCTGAAAACCATTCTGTCATCGAGACATATGCATGCCATATCAATGATGATCTTAGAGAACAGATTCATCATTTCATCTGAACAAAAACAGTTTTAAAACACACACTGGTGAAACTATCTAAATTGAAAGAAATGACATTATATAATATTAAAATCCCATAGGAACAAAGACGAGACAAGCATAAGGAATAGACAGAAAATAATGGGCCACCATGGGCATTGAGCCTGCAGCCTCTGCGTCGGGACCATCACCCCACCATGAGAAGAAAATGTGCAACCGACTGAACTAACTACACTCCTTTTAAGGAGATCGACGCAGAGGTTGCGGGTTCAATGCCAAAGGTGGCCAAGATTTTTTCGGTCTATTCCTTTGTATTTGTCTCATCTTTGTTCCTGTGGGGCTTTTATATCATATAATGTCATTTCCTGCACTTTTTTGACATATCTTTTGCCTCCCTGTTTGTCTTTACAACAGTCTAAAAGATATAAGATAGCCTTATTCATCAATGTGGAATACAGATTAAAGTATTAGTGAACTTGTTTATGGAGATTTTACAGCTGTTAAAAAAGATTGAAATAATTTTAAGATATATTACTGTTTAGGCATCAGCACAAAAGTTAAATGTCATCTAATGGGCTGAAAACAAATGTACTGTCAGTAAGTAAAGTTCTGTAAAGGCTGTAAGGCCCATAGATACAGGATTTTCATCCCAGTTCCTATAGCATGAAGCAGAACAGTGACAATACCTCGTCTCCTTGAAAGGATATTAGTCTGTTATATATTTTACTCTCTCGCTGATGCTTGTACACATTTGTACATAAGTCAAGTGTGAAACTGCATGTTGTCTTTCCCAGGAAATCAGAAATGCAAAAGTAGACCTAGCATTGCAAGGATTCGGACGCAGGACCTCACAATCCAAGGTCTAGCAACTTTACCACTAGGCCGAATTCGGAGGCGTCGTGGGTGCAATTGGTAGTAATGTGAATTTGTTATCACAATGATTCATTACTCTGGCTAGCCTATTTTTTCATGACTTTGTTTAAGTCTAATTTTCTTTAGTGTTGGGCAAAGTTTGATGTAGAAACCTTAATTTTGTGCACGGTGTACATGAGAATGAACGTAAGACAAGAACTTTTTAAATATTGGTGTGTGAAGATATTTCTCAACTGTGCGCACCTCTTCTCCCTGGTGTGCACACACGTGCACAGCTTACATGGAACATTGTTGTCAGTCTGTATGATTTTGAATGTAACCATGAGCTGTTAACCTTATTTTGATTTTAAAGTGATGTATTCAATTCTATTTTCGAAATATTTGGTGCTATGTCTAAATTTACTTTCAGTTAGCAGTTTGTTCCAGTCTTCTGTAGGCCTACAGGAGTGCAAGTGACAATCAATGTTTGACAATGGGAGCATTCATGTTTGTCAACCTGATTTTCACTTTGCTTTCCTCATCTGACTCAAGTGTAATTAAGTACCTAGTTATAAGCAGTAGAAATGGTGTAGCCTAACAATTCATGAGGAAATGATACAGAAGTCACTACTGACTGCATGTGTTGAAGGCTAACAAATCACCGGGAATAGACAGGATTCACCCAAAATTTGTGAAAGAATTGTCACATGAATTAGCGAAACCCTGAAAATACTATTCAGAAAATATATTGAAATAAGAAAGGTACCCAGAGTGTGGAAAAAAGCAAAAATTAGTACTATATTCAAAAAAGGAAATAAAACTTTAGCAGGGAATTCTATTGTTTGTCATATGACAAGAGTGAGTGTGTGGTGAGATGGAAAGTGAAGCAGCTAGAGCTAGCTATGAAGAAGACAGGAGCAGTCAAAAAGAAAGTTTAATGTTGTCTTCCTGTGTTTATAAAAGTTTAAATAAATGTTTAAGTTCAGAAAACAAGACTCAAATTTCTTTGACAGTATCAAATATAGATCTAGCTCTGGATCTAGATGTATATTTTTTAAATGTATCTTCCATACAAACATAAAAAGAGTTGCTGTTATACTCTAGTCAAATTCACTTCTAATTAGTAATACACCTACTGACCACTCGTTCATGTTTGCCGTAGGGAGCTGGCTTCACCCACTGACCGATGAGTGTTGCCAAAGCAAATATGAAGCCAAAGATGACCAGTCCAAAATGCACCCAGAAATATGCAGTGCCTGGCTCATAAAAAGAATAGGGTATAGCCTGAAAGTTGAAAGCAAAAAATTATGATTACAATTTTGGTCACATATAAAATCATTACTAGATCTAGATCTAGAATAGTATTTTAAAAATAGTTTATCCAGAGGAAGGCAAATCGGACAAATCTCATTTATTGAACTAATGGATGGAGCAGTTAATTCTTTTCACATTAATATCATATAAAAAATCTTGGTTTCGATTCTTTCATTTTATACAATGTTTTTCAGAAACGATAAAGGCTTAACTCAAGAAAAGCAACGGCCCTTTATTTAGGGCATGTTGCAGTTGGTCCGGAGCGTGCAGGCCCTATATTTAGGGCCGCCATCATTGGCACGGGAAGCGCGCAGGCCCTATATTTAGGACCAGACACCTAGGCTTCTTTAATGGAAATTTCCACTTTCCTTACATGGTTTACGACGTAGTTTGACGTTTGAGTTTATAGTTAAAAAACAGCCAATGAGATTACAATTTAATTTAAGCTCATGGCTTTCCCGGTAGCCTCGTTATCATTCGTCAAAGTGACGCTTTCCCATTCAACACACTTCGTGCAAACCTAAGTTGATTAACGGCTATTGCTGCTATTGTTTAGTCCTTGGTTTAAGTTTCTCTTGTTGAAATAACATCTCAATACGAATTCCTTATTCTTTCAACTTATAGAAAATGCTTGTTTTATAGGTCTTTCGTCACCTGTAAACGTGAACTCATTGTTCAAACTAAGTCTAAATCCTAGCTTCACCCGTTTTTTCATGCAAATGGCTGGATCAACCCCTCACTGTAAAAAGGTCACTTCCGGTAACACAGCGAGCTCTACTTGGGTTAACTTTCAACACATCGGTTGTACAATGGAACCTCTCTAATCGGAAACCCGGCCAATCGGGAAGAATTCCCAGGAACAGAATTATTTCTATATATTTTACCTCTCTAAACGGGAAAGGTCCCTGGCTAATCGGGAGAATTTTCACATGCTTGCATTGATTATCATTACCATTTCCCCATGTTTATTTATTCCAACACTTACTTTTTATCACAATATGGTTTCGTGTTACAAAACAGCAATTATTATACTTGCATTAGTGCTACATGTGTTATACATTGCATAATATGTACACGATGTCGCAAGTGCCAGTTCGTGACGACCATAAGCCAGACATCCATTAAGAATGTGTGAAAGCAGGCATCAAGCCAAACCTTGCTCGTTCTCCTAACAATAGAGTACGGTGTTGACAAGGTGCAGCGCTTAGAAAGTTGTGCATTGTCATAGCCTTTTATTGCCCGCCTCATCCGTCAATCGCAAGGGTGGACACAAGAGGAAATTTAACGACCCACCATGCCTTCTTGACTACATGTCTTATCTATCTACACTCCAAGGAAGATCAATTGCGAGTGTGAGTGACATCTTTGACGAATGTCATCTCCGTTTTGATCAACTGGTCCAGTGGCTACTAGTTCGTTTCATTCTGCATTTTACCACTCACAGAAGGGCTAGTTCCCCGGCAAATAGGAGAAGTTCGGCAAATCGGGACGATTTTAAAATCCGCCAAGACTTCCTGATTAGAGGGGTTACACTGTACCATAAAAGCCAGAAATTTTTTCAAAAGCATAATAAAGCATAATAACAAGTTGGTACTCATTTTAATCATCACAAAGTACTCTCTCCGAAAAATGTACTTTTGAGGAATGATTAATTTTTTTTAGCTTAGATCAGCTGCAAATTACGGGATACATGGCACACACCTGTTATAAGAAAAGTGCCATCTGACATGAGTATATGGGACCCGGAGCAGTTGAAGTAGGGTCGACTAGAAGTATTTGAGAGCCTCTCAAGATTGTATGACGTTTCAAAGTATTATACTATTCTTTTCTAGGTTTATAATTATGTGTGCAGAAATATTCAAATGACGGAAAAAATATTTTAAATGCGATTCTCTCGAAATGTTACTTTTTGACAGTAATGTGCGATCTACTTTTTAAAATTTTCTTGTCCCATTGCCCCCAATTTGATGTATAACATCTATGAAACGATACAAAATTTCTTCCTGTAGCGATTTTCAATCTCTTCAAATCTTTGCAAAAAGAGTTCTTTTTGTGATTAAATTTGGTAAAAAACTGGAAAGGATGCATGCATTTTTTAAAAATTCATAAAAGTAAAAACTGTTTAATTCATCAATAATGGTTACTGGGTGCGGCTAGATATTGAACTGAATAATTTGAGTGCAAAGTTACAGTCAAGTTTGTTCAAAACAGAAAATGCCTATTTGAATAGATGTTGTTGGTATTTTTGCAATATAAACCCAAGATGGCGGCATTCCCATGGCAACCATAAGATTAAAAATAAAATTATAATATATTTTTTCAGCTAATTTAGACATGCCGAGAACAATGGTAGTGGTTAAAATTGAAGTCGATAGATCTATCACATAATCAATAAATGAATAGAATACATGCTTCCTTTGCCGAGGAAAGATTTGTTTACAAAAGAAACATGCCGTAGCTCTGTGGTGAGTGTGAGTGATGCATTTAGATTTATGTCACAACACAGTCAAGTGGAAATGAGTTTAAAAAGGTACATCTTGATCTAGATGGAAAGAGGTAGACCTACCTTATCCCCCCTCTCTCTCTCTCTCTCTCTCTCTCATACGAGAGTCGAAAAAGTTTGTCCTACCTCAAACATTGTCGAATTCACAATGACATAGAATTCTATATCTAGATCTAAATAATAATATATTATATCTAGATCTAGATCTAGTCTATATCTAGATCTGGAGTACCAACAACCAAAACTGCGGCATCATGCTGGATTGATACATGAGAAGTGGGTGGAGCTATGTAAAGAGCTCTTGCTTCAGCTCATATCAAAGTACACTTGCACCATGTCACCAACAGGGTGGGGCCGGGGTTTGTTGTAGATCTAGAATATAATATGGGTCTGATTGAAATGTTTTGTAATAAAAAGAACGATCAGGAAAGGTCAAAGTTCAAAAGTTCATTTTCCGCTGAGGATGCCTGCAGGGATTGTTAAAGATCAGGGAAACCAAACAATAAATGTTTATAGATCTACATCTAGAAATCTAGATCTAGTATAGTTCTAAATCTAAATCTCTAGATTTTGATCCATATAGATTTAGCTCTAGATTTAGAAAACCCAACATCTTATCTAGATCTAGTCTATATAAGTATAGATTTCCAGATCTAAAATCTAGATTTTTGTTCTGATAAAGGCTAATTTTTTCCAATCAGGAGAAATCCAGTAAGCCTTAGCGATTTTTCTTGATTTTCGGCTTTGAATAATGCAATGAATTAATTTTATGCAGCTCAGTAATTAACTAAAATCGAGACTATTGAATTTAGTTCATTATATTCATTTAGAATCTAGATCTAATTATATCATTTATTTCCTTGTAGAATCTGTCTCAATGTTAGTTTTGATCTCTCTCTCTCTCTCTCTCTCTCTCTCTCTCTCTCTCTCTCTCTCTCTCTCTCTCTCTCTCTCTCTCTCTCTCTCTCTCTCTCTCTTTTCTCTCTCTCTCTCTTTCTCTCTCTCTCTCTCTCTCTTTCTCTCTCTCTCTCTCTCTCTCTCTCTCTCTCTCTCTCTCTCTCTCTCTCTCTCTTTCTCTCTCTCTCTCTCTCTCTTTTCCTCTCCCCCTCTCTCTCTTTCTCTCTCTCTCTCTCTCTCTCTCTCTCTCTTTCTCTCTCTCTCTCTCTCTCTCTCTCTCTCTCTCTCTCTCTCTCTCTCTTCTCTCTGTGCTCTCTCTTCTCTTGTGCATCAGTGCCATTCCGATTTCAAACTCACAACAAGAAGTTACACTACACTGCCTTTCACAACAAGAATGTGGTGAATGAAATTTCACCATAAAATCAAGTCTTAGCCTAGATTCTAGATTTATTTCATATTTATCATCAGTTTTTTGTGAAATTGTTGCTTTGATATTCATATAATCTAAGATAGATAGGTATCTTTGTCTAGATGTAGATATAATAATATATGTTTTATCATTGTTTTGCTTTCAGATAAGTGTCATGAAAAATGGATGCTTCTGTCTTCACAGCTTTTGATGCATTTGATTTTGAAAACAATGCAAATTTCCAAAAGGGATGGGCATCTGTGAAAGGGCTTCTCAACTCTGACACTGATACTATTGAAGGAGATTATCTGAGGGCAAAATCGTTTTTCTTCTCAAAGTAATTCCTCTTACTGATTTACATTTTCTTGTGTGTACATTCCAGTTAATGACACCTTAAGGAGGAGGGAAGTAACCAATTAATGATTCAACTCTTAAAAAGATTATAGTAACCACATGATTTGTTATTACATATCTTGATAACCCTACTGAGTTGGTTCAATTTTCATTGTCTCAAGTGAACAAACAAGTTTTGTTAAGTGTAAAAAATTCAAATGAAATGGGCTTCTTCTTGATAGATTAAAGTGTTAAATTTTAACAGCATCAGGTGTTTTGACTTATCAGTCAATCTGGAATGTTGAGAAATGAAACTCTTTGAGGACATAGACTAGCATTTCATAGATCCTCAAGCCTTTTAAACTATCCTGTGCACCCATGTACTAAATTAAAGAAACAATGCAGTAATGGTCCCATCTGAGGCGGCATATCATGATAGACCAATATAAATGCACAGTTCCTTTCTAAGTGTAATAGCTCTTCATTTTTTAATGTTTACTTAAAATTTATTTTACAGATTCGTATGAAAATGTACAGTTACAGAAAATAATTGTTGACCACTTACCACATTGGGGAGGAATGTTTTCTTTGTCTTTTTGTTTGTCAGAGCAAAATTCTCTATTCATCTATGAAGTTTACAAGAGTATTGCTATCTTTTAATAAAGAACATCGAATCAACCTGGCTAATCTGAAGAAAGAAAGACATAATTAAACGAAAGCATGGACGCGATTCTTTCTCCTGTTCTGTGTTTGTGTATGTTGTTGGTTCAATTTTTTTAAAGACATAGATCTAGCTCGATGTGCTTTCTATACACATAGCAATAGAATGTATAATACTTATGATGTTAAAGATAATTCCCCATGCCTTCTTTCCTCCCCATCCCCCAAGAAACAAAGGAAGAATGAAAAAAAGAAAATGTATGTCGCAGAATAGATTCCTCATGCTAGTTCAGTAAAGACGTCAAGCTTGAGACGGATGATGTGCAACTACTTGAGATTACAATTCACTACTTTAGAGTGATAATGGTGCACCTCCATATTTGAAGTTTTTTGAGGTGAAAACATGGTTTGAAAGTTTCTCAAGCTCTCAATAATAAATGTTATCAAGTTACACCATGGCTGTACTGCCAAATGTGGTTTGTTTGCGTTTGGTTGTGTTGTTGTTGTTTTTGTTGTGTTTTTTGTTTGTTTGTTGTCGTTGTTTTTGTGGTGTTTTTTTGTTTGTTTGTTGTTGTTGGGGTTTTGATTTGGGGTTATTTGGGTGGGGAGGGGAGGGGGACGAGTCTTTTTGGATATGCAACACTTTCATTCAAATTCAAAGATTTGCCTCTGGTTTTCATCGTTATACTGATTATTATCCATTTTCAATCCAATGTGGAGATACACCAATTTTGCTCTATACCAGCAAGTGGCAGCGAATGTCAGTAGATATAATGACGAGCGCAAAGATGGGCATCCGACCGGAAAGACTCCAAGTGTTTTCTGTGGCCTCGCTTCCGTCAATGAATAGGACACGCTATTTTAAGACTGACTACAATTAACTTAAAGCTTGTCAGCTCTATGGGTCGACGTATCTGACGATGTTTTGAATGTTCACACTTGTCCATTGTGTGCAATGTTTAGGAGTTTATTCACACTTTCTTTTGATCGTAGATATTATATATAATAAGTTCAGGCTCGTCTTCTTCAAGTCGGAATGTAGGATTTAGCAATTACAGCAGAGCTGCCAAGTTGGGAAGCGAGAGAAGAGGACAGACATGAAGATGGGGAAATAGAGGGACATTTTTTTTTACTATCCCTACTATGAGGAAATAGAGGGACAACTTTTTTACTATCCCTACTATGAGGAAATAGAGGGACAACTTTTTTTTTTACTATCCCTACTATGAGGAAATAGAGGGACAACTTTTTTTTACTATCCCTACTATGAGGAAATAGTGGGACAATTTCTTTTACTATCCCTACTATGAGGAAATAGTGGGACAATTTCTTTTTTTGTTTGTTTTTTTGTGTGTGTGTGTTACATTTTATTGAAATTTCATCCAAACATCAAGTGAAGGCATTATTTCAGATACTCAGGTATTTAAGGTGAAAATAGATAAAACAACTCTTGAAACATCATCAATGCATCTCTATCAAAGTCGAACTTGCTTTGAATGAATACATTCACAAATATGCAAATAAAGGGTAAACAGCAATGACATCCAAGTGGCGAATCAGCAATCAAACCTACTATGAGAAAATAGAGGGACACTTTTTTTACTATGCCTACTATGAGAAAATAAAGGGACACTTTTTTTACTATGCCTACTTATAGAAAATAGAGGGACACCTACTATGAGAAAATAGAGGACACTTTTTTTTTTACTATGCCTACTATGAGAAAATAGAGGGACACTTTTTTTTTTACTATGCCTACTATGAGAAAATGAGGGACACTTTTTTTACTATGCCTACTATGAGAAAATAGAGGGACACTTTTTTTACTATGCCTACTATGAGAAAATAGAGGGACAACTTTTTTTTACTATGCCTACTATGAGAAAATAGAGGGACACTTTTTTACTATGCCTACTATGAGAAAATAGAGGGACACTTTTTTACTATCCCTACTATGAAAAATAGAGGGACACTTTTTTTACTATCCCGGTCCTTTGACATTTGATTTTAAAACTGAGTCGGCAGAGACTTTTTCACTAGATATAATAATATAACAGAAATATTTGCATGCCATCAACACAGAGTTAGAAATAGAAGTACATCAGCTAGAAATTTCACATTCAGTTATTTCCTATTAAAAATAAAAAGCCCACAAACTACAAATTCCACATTCAGTTATTTCCTATTAAAAATAAAAATCCCACAAACTACAAATTCCACATTCAGTTATTTCCTATTAAAAATAAAAGCCCACAAGCTACAAATTCAACATTCAGTTATTTCCTATTAAAAATAAAAAGCCCACAACTTCCACATTCAGTTATTTCCTATTAAAAATAAAAATCCCACAAATTCCACATTCAATTATTTCCTATTAAAATTAAAAAGCACACAAACTACAAATTCCACATTCAGTTATTTCTTTATTAAAAATAAAAAGCCCACAAACTACAAATTCAACATTCAGTTATTTCCTATTAAAAATAAAAAGCCCACAAATTCCACATTCAGTTATTTCCTATTAAAAATAAAAAGCATACAAACTACAAATTCCACATTCAGTTATTTCTTATTAAAAATAAAAAGCCCACAAACTACAAATTCCACATTCAGTTATTTCCTATTAAAAATAAAAAGCCCACAAATTCCACATTCAGTTATTTCCTATTAAAAATAAAAAGCCCACAAACTACAAATTCCACATTCAGTTATTTCCTATTAAAAATAAAAAGCCCACAAACTACAAATTCCACATTCAGTTATTTCCTATTAAAATAAAAAGCACACAAACTACAAATTCCACATTCAGTTATTTCCTATTAAAAATAAAAAGCACACAAACTACGAATTCCACATTCAGTTATTTCCTATTTGAAGAATGAAAAGTGAAGGCTTCATGATATCCTTGGTTGGTTAGTTTCATTGCTTGTTTGTTTAATCGTTTTGACTGTTTGCTTTATTCGTTATTGGGTTTTTTCAGAGGAATTGTTATCAATATTGTTTTTCAGCTGACTTGTCTGCTGTCCAAGTATTGACCTGGTTTGAAATGGTAACCATCAATACACAAAGGCGGCAGCACTGTCTATGTGGCCATAGTCAATAAAAAAAAAAACTAAGCGCTAAATAACAAACATTTATAGAAAGACATGAAAGTTGCCCCTTTCATCCATCGAAGAGTTACCGGTACGTGAACCTATCGGGACACGGTAGTCCAGAGACAAACGGTTTTGATTCCCAGGCTAGTGTCTGTACCCATTGCCACCTGGGTAGAGTGGGGTAAATGTCTGTACCCATTGCCACCTGTGTCGAGTGGGGTATATGTCTGTACCCATTTGCACCTGGGTCGAGTGGGGTAAATGTCTGTACCCATTGTCACCTGTGTCGAGTGGGGTAAATGTCTGTACCCATTGCCACCTGGGTCGAGTGGGGTAAATGTCTGTACCCATTGTCACCTGTGTCGAGTGGGGTAAGTGTCTGTACCCATTGCCACCTGGGTCGTAAGTGGGGTAAATGTCTGTACCCATTGCCACCTGGGTCGAGTGGGGTAAATGTCTGTACCCATTGCCACCTGTGTCGAGTGGGGTAAGTGTCTGTACCCATTGCCACCTGGGTCAGTGGGGTAAATGTCTGTACCCATTGCCACCTGGGTCGAGTGGGGTAAGTGTCTGTACCCATTGCCACCTGGGTCGAGTGGGGTAAGTGTCTGTACCCATTGCCACCTGGGTCGAATGGGGTAAGTGTCTGTACCCATTGCCACCTGGGTCGAGTGGGGTAAGTGTCTGTACCCATTGCCACCTGCGTCGAGTGGGGTAAGTGTCTGTACCCATTGCCACCTGGGTCGAGATGGGTAAATGCGTGTAAAGTGTCTTTTCCAAGGAATACAGGGGGGCCTAGCTATGCTAGGATTCGAACACGGACCTCATGATCCCAAGTCCAGCAGCCTAACCACTGGGCAACCAATGCCATATCTAGGTAGGGATAGTTATAAATAAATCCTAATTGAAATGTAAATGTGTTACGACATGTACTTTCTACGAATGATATAAAACTAAGAATATCCTGAATGAAAAGAAATAATTTTATCTTGAAAAGAATAAATTTTGAATGGTTCCTTTAAGCCGTCTGTTCTACCACACAGCGGAGGAAATGGAAAAGGGGTAGTATTGTTCTACTCTTCATCTTTCATGTTTAAATTGCGATACGCCAAAAGTCGTCTGCCCTTGACGTTTCCTGCTTAAACTGGGGTACAATAACACCCTTCTTTCTTCATCATTTTCCTTTAACTCTTGCTCACGTCATTTTTCCCTTCCTGTGAACTCTTGAATAAAAAAAAGACTGTGGCATAAATAAACAAAATGTACATAAATATTCAGTAAAGACTAACAGAATAAAAATAACAATTGACGTTTCGCATATTCTCTCTATTTCTGTGTCACTTAGTTTGTCTTGTTTCTCTCTCTGTCTCTGTCTGCTTTTGTCTGTCTGTCTGTCGCTCTATCTCTCATTCGACTCTCTCTCTCTCAGTTCTGACTCTCTCTATCTCTATATCTCTCTCTCTCTTTCTATACTCACTCTCTCGAGAGTTCTCTCAGTCTGGCTCTCTCGTCTCTCTCCTCTCTCTCTCTCTCTCTCCTCTCTCTCTCTTTCTCTCTATCCCTCTCTCTCTCTCTCTCTCCATTCTCTCTCTTTTTCTCTCTCTCTCTCTCTCTCTCATTCTCTCTCTCTCTCTCCTCTTGAAAGAGATCTATCCTCTCTCTCTCTCATCTCCTCTCTGTCTCTATAGCCACTCATCTTCTAGAGGAGAGTCTCTCTCCTCTCCTCTCTCCCTCTCTCTCTCTCTCTCTCTCTCTCTCTCTCTCCTCTCTCTCTCTCTCTCTCTCTCTCTCTCTCTCTCTCTCTCTCTCTCTCTCTCTCTCTCTCTCTCTCTCTCTCTCTCTCTCTCTCTCTCTCTCTCTCTCTCTCTCTCTCTCTCTCTCTCTCTCTCTCTCTCTTCTCCCACACCCCCACATCAGTCGTGCCGAAAATCGAGGCACTTGTCGATAATTGCTGTCTGGGATGTCTGTTGACTGGAAGGCGCGTGTAAACACCGCCTCAGTTTTCCTTATAATGAATGATATCTGTATGAAAAGGAGCACGTGCTCCCATTTGCCACGCACGTCTCCCCAAGCCCCTATTTCTGTTTCTCATTACTGTTAGACATAGCAAACTACTGCATACTATTATCTTTGTTGTTGGGCTGAGCGAAAATTTCCTTCAAGGCCAGTATGGCCCACAGAGCCGAAGCCTATCCCGTTTTCTAAAGTGAGAAATGGAACGGAATGATAATAATCGCCTTATGGAGAGGACGCTAGTCTGTCGCATGTTCTTACTTCCAAGCTAGTGCTTGTACGCATTCGCATTTGCGTTAATTAAGTATCTTTCCCTAAAGAGCACAACGTCGCTACAAGTTTTGCCAAAATTCGAACCCGGTATCTCATTGTTTCAAGTCCGGCAGCTTAACCACTCGGCCACCAATGCTACTCGGCTGAGTACAGAGTTAACGTAAGAAAAGTGTGTTTCTTCGCAG
The DNA here is from genome assembly GCA_037039925.1 of Doris montereyensis. Classification (NCBI taxonomy): domain Eukaryota; kingdom Metazoa; phylum Mollusca; class Gastropoda; order Nudibranchia; family Dorididae; genus Doris; species Doris montereyensis. The sequence continues at coordinate 248,613 of JAXRKP010000474.1, forward strand.
TTTGTTTTAATTTTCATTGGAAGCTGACAGACTGAAATTTTTGGCAGTAATTGGGTCAACGGATGACTCCTTCGGTCAGACGAGACGAATAACGACATGAAATTATACTGAAGCCCCGTTTGGGCAAAGACGCGACAAAGGAATAGATAGAAATAAAAAAAATAAAAAAATTACAACCTTCGGTACTAATAGAAACGAATCTGCGACATCTACGCTGGCACCCATCGCCTCACCATGACAAGAAATCGTACCACATGTACAATGACAAGAAATCGTACCACATCTACCTTGAAAAATAATCGTACCACATATACCATGACACGAAATCGTACCACATCTACCATGACAAGAAATCGTACCACATATACCATGACAAGAAATCGTACCACATCTACCTTGACAAGAAATCGTACCACATATACCATGACACGAAATCGTACCACATCTACCATGACAAGAAATCGTACCACATATACCATGACAAGAAATCGTACCACATCTACCTTGACAAGAAATCGTACCACATTTTACATGACAAAAAATCGTACCACTTGTACCATGACAAGAAATCGTACCACATGTACCATGACAAGAAATCGTACCACATGTACCATGGCAAGAAAGTCTACCATATGTACCATGACAAGAAATCGTACCACATGTACCATGACAAGAAAAGCCTACCATATGTACCATGACAAGACAGTCTACCACATGTACCAAAACAAGAAATCGTAACACATGTACCATGACAAGAAATCGTACCACTTGTACCATGACAAGAAGGCGTAGCACATGTACCATGACAAGAAATGGTACCACATGTACCATGACAAGAAAGCGTACCACATGTACCATGACAAGAAATCGTACCACATGTACCATGACAAAAAATCGTACCACATGTACCATGACAAGAAGGCGTAGCACATGTACCATGACAAGAAATCGTACCACATGTACCATGACAAGAAAGCGTACCACATATACCATGACAAGAAATCGTACCACTTGTACCATGACAAGAAATCGTACCACATCTACCATGACAAGAAATCGTACCACTTATACCATGACAAGAAATAGTACCACATGTACCATGACAAGAAATCGTACCACATGTACAATGACAAGAAATTGTACCACATCTACCATGACAAGAAATCGCACCACATGTACCATGACAAGAAAGCGTACCACTTGTACCATGACAAGAAATCGTACCACTTGTACAATGACAAGAAATCGTACCACATGTACCACGACAAGAAATCGTACTACATGTACCATGACAAGAAATTATACCACATGTACCATGACAAGAAATCGTACCACATGTACAATGACAAGAAATCGTACCACATGTACAATGACAAGAAATCGTACCACATATACCTTGACAAGAAATCGTACCACATGTACAATGACAAGAAATCGTACCACATGTACAATGACAAGAAATCGTACCACATGTACAATGACAAGAAATCGTACCACATGTACAATGACAAGAAATCGTACTACATGTACCATGACAAGAAATCGTACCACTTGTACCATGACAAAAAATCGTACCACTTGTACCCTGACAAGAAATCGTACCACATCTACCATGACAAGACATCGTACCACATCTACCATGACAAGAAATCATATACCACTTGTACCATGACAAGAAATCGTACCACTGACAAGAAATCGTACCACATGTACATGACAAGAAATCGTACCACATGTATGTACCATGACACTTGTATGAAGAAATCGTACCACATGTACCATGACAAGAAATCGTGACAAGAAATCGTACCACTTGTACCATGACAAGAAAGCGTACACATGTACCATGACAAGAAATCGTACCCACTTGTACCATGACAAGAAATCGTACCACTGACAAGAAATCGTACCATGACAAGAAATCGTACCACATCTACCATGACAAGAAAGCGTACCACATTTACCATGACAAGAAATCGTACCACATGTACCAAAACAAGAAAGCGTACCACATTTACCATGACAAGAAAGCGTACCACAAGTACCAACTAGGCTAACTACTATTTGTACTCTGTCTGGTTCTTTGTACAATTTGTATGAGCTAACTGTTTCTAGATCTAAATCTACTATTATCTGTTCTCTTTTTTCGTTCCTTTTTCATTTTCCCTTCTCCCATACCCTTATTTTACCCTTTCCCTTTCCCTACACATCCCCTACCCCCCCCTTATTTCCCCCTTTCCCTTCTCCTACCCACCCCCTCCCCCCACCCTTGTTTCACCCTTTCCCTTCTCCTACCCATTCCCTCCCCCCTCACCCTTATTTCACCCTTTGCCTTCTCCTACCTATCCCCTCTCCTCCATCCTTATTTCACCCTTTCCCTTCTACTCATTCTAATTATCATCGTCTTTTCTTTCTTGATATTGCTCCTCTCCACTAACCCTCCCTCACCCCACCCTGCCTTTTTTTCTCTCCCTTCTGGGTTTTTTCTCTGACATCATACTACATCACTGATGCCGGGCCAAGTATGCAGATATTCCTGCTTTGTCGTCTGACGAAGGGTTATAATGTGCCGAAACGTCACACGTTTGTTCTGTCTTCCTGAGTGGAGATTTCATTTATTGTCATTTATCACTATTTTCCCGCCAAGCAACTCGAGGAGGACGAAACAGCAAAACAAAATTCCAGAAACACGATGCCGAATGAGATTAACGACACCACCAACAACAACAGCAACAACAACATTAACATCAACGACAACAACAACGACAACAGCATCAAATTTGTTTATGATTCCGGAAGTCCAATGGTTTGTAGTTGACATTTCCCCAGCAGACAACTGTGGGTCTGTTTTTGCCTGTAACCACCGGCTTGTGGTGTACCAGCTCTGTGATTACCTGATGGCGGCAAGCAGTGACGTAGGCAGTGTGGAAGATGTCTCGTAAAAACCGTTGCGACACGTTTTTATGTCACTGTTTCTCAACGTCAACAAACCTACAAGCAGCAGCAAGAATAATGCATACAAACCACACACATACATACATACATACATACATATATACATACATACATACATACGTACATATGTACGTACATACATACATACACATATACATACATACATACATACATATATACATACATACATACATACATACATACATACATACATACATACATACATACATACATACATACATACATACGCACACATATGTACGTACATACATACATACACATATACATACATACATACATACATACATATATACATACATACATACATACATACATACATACATACATACATACATACATACATACATACATACATACATCTGTACGTACATACATACATACAAACCACATACATACATACACACATACATATGTATGTACATACATACATACATTCAAACAGAGAGACAGACACACAGGCAAGCAAAACGAAAGAAGGGTGATTTTCTTAGAAAGAAAGAATGAAAGAAGGAAAAAAAAAGATTGAAGGAATGAAAGAAAGAAGGAAGGAAATAAATAAATACTAAAAGAAAGGATGAAAGGATGAAAGGATGAGGAAAAATTGGAAGACAGAAAGAAAGAAGGAAGGAAAGATCGAATGAAAGGAAGACAGAAAAAAAGAATGAAAGGGAAAAAAAGAAAAAAGGAAAAAGAAAGCAAGACAGAAGGAAGTAATGCAAGAAAGAATGAATGAAGGAAGGAAAGAAGGAAATATGGAAAGATGGAAAGAAAGAATACAAGAAAGAAAGAAGGAAAGTGTTGGGAAGGGCTGGGAAAGCTTCTTAAAAAAAAAGTATGACCCCATCTCCTATTTTGAATTTTAGCTGAAATCAACATCTGTATTGTGAAATAATTCCATGCAAATTGTATCTC
>JAXRKP010000474.1:255000-260000 GCA_037039925.1 Doris montereyensis
ATGTGTCAATTGGTAAATGTGTCAATTAGTAGAATGTGTCAATCAGTAGGTGTCAATTAGTAGAATGTGTCAATCAGTAGGTGTCAATTAGTAGAATGTGTCAATCATTAGTAGAATGTCAATCAGTAGGTGTCAATTAGTAGAAGTTAAATGTGTCAATTAGTAGAATGTGTCAATTAGTGTGTCAATCAGTAGAATGTGTCAATTAGTAGTGGTAATCATGTGTCAATTAGTAGAATGTGTCAATCAGTAGGTGTCAATCAGTAGAAGTCAATTATTAGAATGTGTCAATTAGTAGAATGTGTCAATTAGTAGAATGTGTCAATAACATGTGTCAATTAGTATAATGTGTCAATCAGTAGAATGTGTCAATTCAGTAGAATGTGTCAATTAGTAGAAGTCAATTTCGTCAATTAGTAGAATGTGTCAATTGGTAGAATGTGTCAATTAGTAGAATGTGTCAATTGGTAGAATGTGTCAATTAGTAGAATGTGTCAATTGGTAGAATGTGTCAATTAGTAGAATGTGTCAATTAGTAGAATGTGTCAATTAGTAGAATGTGTCGATTAGTAGAATGTGTCAATTAGTACAATGTGTCAATTGGTAACGTGTCAATCAGTAGAATGTGTCAATCAGTAGAATGTGTCAATTAGTAGAATGTGTCACTCCAGTTGTGTCAATTAGTAGAATGTGTCAATTAGTAGAATGTGTCAATGTGTCAATTAGTAGAATGTGTCATTAGTAGAAGGTTTCGATTAGTAGCAGTCAATTGGACATGTGTCAATTAGTAGAATGTGTCAATTAGTAGAATGTGTCAATTGGTAACATGTGTCAATTAGTAGAATGTGTCAATTGGTAACATGTGTCAATTAGTAGAATGTGTCAATTGGTAACATGTGTCAATTAGTAGAATGTGTCAATTGGTAACATGTGTCAATGTGTCAATTGGTAGAATGTATCAATTGGTAACATGTGTCAATCAATTGTCAATCAGTAGAATGTGTCAATCAGTAGGTGTCAATCAGTAGAATGTGTCAATCAGTAGAATGTGTCAATCAGTAGAATGTGTCAATTAGTAGAATGTGTCAATCAGTAGAATGTGTCAATCAGTAGAATGTGTCAATCAGTAGAATGTGTCAATTAGTAGAATGTGTCAATTAGTAGAATGTGTCAATTAGTAGAATGTGTCAATCAGTAGAATGTGTCAATCTGTCAATCAGTAGAATGTCAATTGGTCATGTGTCATTAGTAGAATGTGTCAATCTGTCAATTAGTAGAATGTGTCAATTAGTAGAATGTGTCAAAGTAGAATGTGTCAATCAGTAGAATGTGTCAATTAGTAGAATGTGTCAATTAGTAGAATGTGTCAATTAGTAGAATGTGTCAATCATAGAATGTGTCAATCAGTAGAATGTGTCAATTAGTAGAATGTGTCAATTAGTAGAATGTGTCAATTAGTAGAATGTGTCAATTAGAAGTAATCAGTAGAATGTGTCAATTAGTAGAATGTGTCAATCAGTAGAATGTGTCAATTAGTAGCATGTGTCAATTAGTAGAATGTGTCAATTAGTATAATGTGTCAATTAGTAGAATGTCAATTTGTAAATGTGTCAATTTGTAGAATGTGTCAATTAGTAGAATGTGTCAATTAAGAATGTGTCAATCAGTAGAATGTGTCAATCAGTAGAATGTGTCAATTGTATAATGTGTCAATTAGTAGAATGTGTCAGTTAGTAGAATATGTCAAATATGTTCAATGGAGAATAGCAGAATGTGTCAATTAGTAGAATGTTATTAGTAAATGTGTCAATCAGTAGGTGTCAATCAGTAGAAGGTGTCAATTAGTCATGTGATTTGTCAATTAGTAGATGGTGTCAATTAGTAGAATTTCTCAATTAAAATGTGTCAATTGGTACCATGTCTCAATTTGTAGAAGTCAATTGGTAACATGTGATTGGAATGTGTCAATTTATGAAGAAAAAAATGTCAATTAGTAGAATGTGTCAATTGGTAACATGTCTCAATTAGTAGAATGTGTCAATTAGTAGAATGTGTCAATTAAGAATGTGTCAATTACATTTCACAATTGGCAGAATGTGTCAATTAGTAGAATGTGTCAATTTGTAGAATGTTCAATTGGTAACATGTGTCAATTAGCAGAATATGTCAATTAGTGAATTTGTCAATTAGTAGAATGTGTCAATTAGTAGCATGTGTCAATAAAATGTGTCAAATGTGTCGATGTGTGAAAAAGTGTTAAAATATGCCAATAAGTTACTACTATTTATAATAAATGAACTCACCTCTGATTTGAGAATTGGATTATTTCTCTAGAATGTTCATACCCTCAGCCTGATGGAAAATTTAGAAAAAAAATATATTACTTACTATTGGACAATATATTATAAAGAATCAATACATTTCACAACACGGCAACTACTTAACTGTGAAACGGACTTGAGAGTTCACATGTGAACCTCTTGATTATTTGATTTTCAACAAAAAGCAAGTGTTAGTTACTACTGCTACTGCTGCTACTGCTGCACTGCTGCTGCTGCTTGCTGCTGCTGCTGCTGCTGCTACTGCTGCCACTGCTGCTGCTGCTACTGCTGCTGCTGCTGCTGCTGCTGCTGCTGCCACTACTACTGCTGCTGCTGCTACTGCTGCTGCTGCTGCTGCTGCTACTGCTGCTACTGCTGCTGCTACTGCTGCTGCTGCTGTTGCTGCTGCTGCTGCTGCTCTGCTGCTGCTGCTGCTGCTGCTGCTGCTGCTGCTGCTGCTGCTGCTGCTACTGCTGCTGCTGCTGCTTTGCTGCTGCTGCTGCTCTGTGCTGTTGCTGCTGCTGCACTGCTGCTGCTGCTGCTGCTGCTGCTGCTACTGCTGCTGCTGCTACTGCTCTACTACTACTCTAGTCCATGCTGCTGCTGCTGCTGCTGCTGCTGCTGCTAACACAACTGCTACTGCTGTGCTGCTGCTGCTACTGCTACTACTACTGCTACTGCTGCTGCTACTACTACTACTACTGCTACTGCTACTACTACTTTTTCCTGTTTTGTTCCTCCTCTTTTTCTTTTTCTTCGTTTTCTTCGTTTTCTTCTTCTTTTCATTCTTCTTCTTCTTCTTCTTCTTTTATTCGTTTTCTTCTTCTTCTTCTTCTTCTTCTTCTTCTTCTTCTTCTTCTTCTTCTTCTTCTTCTTCTTTTTCTTCTTCTTCCTACCTGCAACTATTTTGTTACTTTTATTGTTATCGTTACTGTTAGTGTTGTTATTATTATTATTATTATTATTATTATTATTATTATTATTATTATTATTATTATTATTATTATTATTTTTATTATTATTTATCTATTTATTGATTTATTTATTTATTTATTTTTATTTTTTTTTTCCTTAAATTGATTATTTTTATCATTAAAAAAAAATTATTTTTTTTAAAATATTATTATAATTGTCAATATGATTAGTATTATATATTATATTATTGTTCTTGTTGCTGTTTTCTATTATTATTATTATTATTATTATTATTATTATTATTATTATTATTATTATTATTATTATTATTATTATTATTATTAATTGTCTCCCCCTGAACAATAATTATTAAGTGTTGTTCAGAATTTAAGGATCACTAACTCGTACAAGTTTGATAAATAGTGTGATTTTTAATGAGTTGCCTCCCTTCAACTGTTCGTTTTACAGGTTTCATTAATAGGATTTATGTGCATTCAGTAGTGACAGTTCCAGCCAGGGAAGACTTCTACTCGAAACAACTCGATAACATTTGTTAACTGTCGAAACTTGAATCCACGACCTGTGGGTTGAGAGGCCGATACCTTGCCACTGGACGACTGAGTCCCCACGTTAAGCATTGTGTACCTTACTTTAATTTACTTTATAGCTTTAATAAAAGTGAAGGAAAATACTAGGTTAGAAATGAGTGAATGAGTTAATGAGTGATTGAGTTAATGAGTGATTGAGTTAATGAGTGATTGGGTTAATGAGTGATTGGGTTAATTGGTTTATAGATAATCTAACGAGTGGACCAAATTAAAGCGGCAGGTAATAGATACAAACAGTCACAATATGACGTAGGTGAAACTGGCTAGGGGCATAAACCCGTATGACATAATTTTTCAGAAGAAGCAAAATATAAACGTTTTAAATCATCGAATACGGCTGACTGCAGACAGTATTTTAGGCATTTTGGATTACAATTTAATAACTGCTTTAATTTTTTTTTGGAAATCAGTAAAAAAAATTAAAAATATTAAAAAGGGCACGAAATGAATTTATATTCTAGAGTTTAACTTCTTGAAATATCTCAATAAGTAAGTCTGCTCACTGATTTACCAGGTTAGAGTTTCAAGGCCGAAGGAAAAACGGTATCTTGGTTAAGATCACGTGCATAAAATAAGATTTCCTAGTGGTTTAAAGCCTCTAATGTTTATAAGTGAAAGAAATGCCATTGAATAATATTAAAACCCAATTGGAACAAATACGAGACAAATACAAGTAATAGGCAGAAAAAAAACTGACCACCATGCGGATCGAACCTGGCGAACTCTGCGTCGGCACCCATCACCTTTGCCATGAAATGAGAGCGTGCTACAAACCGAGGTAACTAGACTCCTTAATAATTGTTATACTCAAGACAAACAGTGAGGCAAGGGGCATGTCGGAAGTGAAGGTAATGACATAAGACAATATGAAATCCCCATAGGAACAAAGAGGAGACAAATACAAGGAATAGACAGAAAAAAATCCTGACCACCATGGGGGGAACTCGCGACCTCTGCGTCAGAACCCATCTCCTCGCCATGAAAAGAAATCGTGCTACCAACCGAGCTAACTACGTTCCCTATAGAAGGAGTTTGAGTAGCCTTCTACTAACCTAGGTCGCGGTTTCGATGTCCATGGTGGCCAGGATTTTGTTCTGTCTTTTCCTTGTATTTGTCTCGTCTTTGTTCCTATGGGACATTCATATTGTTTTAGGTC
>JAXRKP010000474.1:267500-293985 GCA_037039925.1 Doris montereyensis
CATACAATACAATACATGCATACATATATATACAAATACACGCATACATACAATACATAGCATACATACAAATACACGCATGCACACATACATACACACACACAATACATGCATGCATACATACATAATACACACACACACACAAAATACACACATGCATACACATATAGTAGTCACACACACACAAATACACACACACATAGTCATATACACAATAATACATCAATACACACAAACATACATACATGCATACATACATAATAGTCACATACACAAAATACACGCATGCATACACATAATATCACACACACAAAATACATGCATGCATACACACATAATACATACACACAAAATACAATGCATGCATGTCACACACATACACATAATACACACATCACACACATAAAATACATGCATGCATACACATACATAGTCACATACACAAAATACATCACACATACATACACACACAAAATACATGCATGCATACACATAATAGTCACACACACAACATACATACATACATACACACATACATAGTCACACACACAACAAAATACATACATGCATACATACACACATACATGCATACATACACACACATACATACACAAAATACATACATACATACATACATACATAGTCACACACACAAAATACATGCATACATACATACATAATACACACACAAAATACATACATGCATACACATATAATAATCACACACACAAAATACATACATACACACATACAAAATACATGCATGCATACATACATAATAGTCACACATACAAAATACATGCATACATACATACATACATACGTACACACACACATACTCAAGTACATGTATATATACATACATACATATACACACACACACACACACACATTCATATAGGTATCTGAATCATATTTGAAAATATACTGTCTTCAATATCGCATTATATTTTATTATTCATCAATCGGATACCATTTTGTTTTGTTCTGCTTATTCATTCCAACCACCCCTCAGCCACTTCCGTTACCCTTTTGGACGTTAGTGACAAAAATGACCAAATCTACCTTGACCCTAGCTTAGCTTGATGGCGAAATTGATTTCTTGGACTCTGGCAAAGCCATCGGTCACGAAATCCTAGTATGAAGCCTTTATGGTATTAATCTCCTTGCGTTGGTCTTGGACAAGAAGAAGGGCAGAGTGACTATTGCGGTGGTTTAGAAAGTATATTAGTGACGGTGGCTTAGAAAGTGTATCAATGACGATGGTTTAGAAAGTATATTGATAAAGGTGGATTAGAAAGTATATTAATGACTGTGGCTTAGAAAGTATATTAATGACGGTGGTTTAGAAAGTATATTGATGACGGTGGTTTAGAAAGTATATTAATGACGGTGGCTTAGAAAGTATATTAATGACGGTGGTTTAGAAAGTATATTAATGACGGTGGTTTAGAAAGTATATTAATGACGGTGGCTTAGAAAGTATATTAATGACGGTGCTTGAGAAAGTATATTAATGCGGTGGTTTAGAAAGTATATTAATGACGGTGGTTTAGAAAGTATATTGATGACGGTGGTTTAGAAAGTATATTGATGACGGTGGTTTAGAAAGTATATTAATGACGGTGGTTTAGAAAGTGTATTCATGACGGTGGCTTAGAAAGTGTATTGATGACGGTGGTTTTAGAAAGTATATTGATGACGGTGGTTTAGAAAGTATATTAATGAAGGTGGTTTAGAAAGTGTATTGATGACGGTGGTTTAGAAAGTATATTAGTGACGGTGGTTTAGAAAGTGTATTAATGACGGTGGTTTAGAAAGTATATTAATGACGCTGGCTTAGAAAGTATATTAGTGACGGTGGCTTAGAAAGTATATTAGTGACGTTGGTTTAGAAAGTATATTAATGACGGTGGCTTAGAAAGTATATTAGTGATGATGGCTTAGAAAATATATTAATGACGGTGGTATGGAAAGTGTATTAATGATGATGGCTTAGAAAGTATCTTAGTGATGATGGCTTAGAAAATATATTAATGACGGTGGTATAGAAAGTATATTAATGACGGTGGCTTAGAAAGTATATTAGTGATGATGGCTTAGAAAGTATATTAGTGACGGTGGTATGGAAAGTGTATTAATGATGATGGCTTAGAAAATATATTAATGACGGTGGCTTAGAAAGTATATTAGTGACGGTGGTTTAGAAAGTATATTAGTGACGGTAGTTTAGAAATTGTATTAATGATGGTGGCTTAGAAAGTATATTAATGACGATGGTTTAGAAAGTGTGTTAGTGACGGTGGCTTAGAAAGTATATTAATAACGGTGGTTTAGGAGATATATTAGTGACGGTGGCTTAGAATGTATATAAGTGACGGTAGTTTAGAAAGTGTAGTAATGATGGTGGCTTAGAAAGTATATTAGTGACGGTGGTTTAGAAAGTGTATTAATTATGGGGGCTTCGAAAGTATATTAGTGATGATGGTTTAGAAAGTATACTAATGATGGTGGCTTAAAAAGTGTATTAGTGACGGTGGTTTAGAAAGTGTATTAATGACGATGGTTTAGAAAGTGTATTAATGACGGTGGCTTAGAAAGTGTATCAGTCACGGTGGTTTAGAAAGTGTATTAATAACGGTGGCTTAGAAAGTATATTAGTGACGGTGGCTTAGAATGTATATAAGTGACGGTAGTTTAGAAAGTGTAGTAATGATGGTGGCTTAGAAAGCATATTAGTGACGGTGGTTTAGAAAGTGTATTAATTATGGTGGCTTAGAAAGTGTATTAGTGATGATGGTTTAGAAAGTATACTCATGATGGTGGCTTAAAAGTGTATTAGTGACGGTGGTTTAGAAAGTGTATTAATGACGGTGGTTTAGAAAGTGTATTAAGGACGGTGGCTTAGAAAGTGTATCAGTGACGGTGGCTTAGAAAGTATATTAATGACGGTGGCTTAGAAAACATATTAGTGGTGGTGGCTTAGAAAGTATATTAATGACGGTGACTTAGAAAATATATTAATGACTTTGGATTAGAAAGTGTATAAATGACGGTGGCTTAGAAAGTATACTAGTGACGGTGCCTAAGGAAGTATTTTAGTGACGGTGGTTTAGAAAGTGTATTAATGACGGTCGTTTAGAAAGTGTATTAAAGACGGTGGTTTAGAAAATGTATTAGTGACGGTGATTTAGAAAGTATATTAGTGATGGTGGTTTAGAAAGTATATTAGTGACGGTGGCTTAGAAAGTATATTAATGACGGTGGTTTAGAAAGTGTATTAATGATGGTGTCTTAGAAAGTATATTAGTGACGGTGGTTTAGAAAGTGTATTAATGACGGTGGCTTAGAAAGTATATAAATATCAATGTCCTAACGACACACAACTATAAACTTGCTTTGTGAAATGAGGCCTGAACAAATTTATGTCTGAAACTGAATCTTAAGTTAAGACAAACCGATTTTTGAAAAAAAAAAGGCTAAATAAATAGAGCCGGAGATATTCCGGTTTCAATAGCGTGAAGCGAAACAGGTGTTAAGCATTACATCCTGGTCAAGACGTTAGTCTGATTCAGGTTTTTACAGGTGATAATATTTACATTCTGGTCAGGATGTTAGGGAGTCTGACTCAGGTTTTTACAGGTGATAATATTTACATTCTGGTCAGGACGTTAGTCTGACTCAGGTTTTTCAGGTGATAATATTTACATTCTTCAGGATGTTAGTCTGACCCAGGTTTTTACAGGTGATAATATTTACATTCTGGTCAGGATGTTAGTCTGACTCAGGTTTTTACAGATGATAATATTTACATTCTGGTCAGGATGTTAGTCTGACTCAGGTTTTTACAGGTGATAATATTTACATTCTGGTCAGGACGTTAGTCTGACTCAGGTTTTTACAGGTGATAATATTTACATTCTGGTCAGGATGTTAGTCTGACCCAGGTTTTACAGGTGATAATAATTACATCCTGATCAGCACGGTAGTCTGGCTCAGGTTTTTTTACAGGTGATTATAATCTCATTTTGGTCAGGACACTAGTCTGGCTCAGGTTTTACAGGTGATTATAATCTCATTTTGGTCAGGACACTAGTCTGGCTCAGATTTTTACAGGTGATTATAATCTCATTCTGGCCAAGATGCTAGTCTGACTCAGGTTATTATAGATGATAATAGTCACATTCTGGTCAGGGCGCTTGTCTGACTTAGGTTTTACTCCCAAGCTAATGCGAGTGGGGAAATGCGTAGCGTGTGTCTTTCTCAACAGAATACATTGTCGGGGCTGGTTTTGCCCGGACTCGATCCCGGAACCTGATGATCTCAACTCCAGCAGCCATGCCAATCGATCAGCGACGCCACACATTTGTTGTAGATGTGAGGGAAATCGAAATCCTAAAAAAAAAAACACCACCGACATCCACATAAAATAATGTACTTGTACATTAAATATCCATTGTCAGCTTTAAAGAGTTATCCGGAAAGAAATGTTACAGTCCCACTCGAAGCCAAGGTCATTGGGGGATGTAGATATTGATGGACACAAACACACACACACACATCCACACACACACACACATACTGACACACTGGCACACACACAATCACGCTGACACATTGAAACGCAAAAGGAAGCAAACAATACATTAATATAATTGATTTTCAAACCCCTTTTGAGGAGATGACACAATGCTCACAATCTTAAATAGATCACATAGGAAATGATCGGGCAGACCGAGAAGCGCGTCCAAGATAATTTAAATATGATATATATTTTTCTTCTTCAAAAATGGACTAATGCAACGCCCTTCTTGTTGGTTTCTTTTCTGGAAAGCTGAAAACCACAGAGAATTCAAAACTTTACTGCCAAAATTGTTTTCAAATACAAAAGATCCGATCACGTCTCACCACTTCTCCAAGCCCTCCTCTGACTTCCCGTGAAGGGAATAATTGAATACAAAATTGCCACCTTGGCATACAAATGCCGCATAATTATACATGTGACATACTACCCTCGTGGTGTGCACAGATTTGCCTTAACGTTTGCCATGCATGGTTACGACGGCCATCTTGGATTTGATTATGATTTTTTCAAATCCCTGAAGATCAGAAACCAGGGTTGTATTGATACTTTTACTATACGATATTTTTTAAAGCTCGAATAGTTTGAGAAAAAAAACATTTTGATATAAAATGGCCGAAAATAATTGTTGTGATATCATCGTCTCCCAATGTCACAACAACAACAACAAAAAAACGATTTTTTTCTCTCTCGGAAATTCTCTTTAGAAAATGTATATATAATAGGATGATGTTTTAGGAAATATATAAAAGTAAATATCGATTATTTTGACCCGAACCTTCATTTTCAAGCACCGCTCCACCCCACACCCCACCCTCCCCTTTTGTTTAAAAGGACCCACAGACGGCATCTTACTACATCACTGCGTTCTATAAATGCCAATGAAAATGAAATATATCGGCCTTGGACTATTGCGACATCAGCAGGATTTCACAAGAAACTTACGTAGTCTATTACAAATTGACATTTTTTTCCTGTCTGAGGATAGCGAACTGAAAAATAGCAATTATCCTTTTTTATACGGACAGAGAAGTGAATTTGCAAGGGAAATTACTACGCGTTCTATCTAATTTGCATTGAAGGCAGACGACCTTTGATAGTACACTTGGATAACAATGGAATTATCATTCTACGTTTTCCATTTATGTAAGACTTTGAATACATCAGTACGTCTATCTATTGGTATTGGTATGAGTGCTCTGTTGAAATGGCACCGAAAACATTGCATCAACGCTAATATTGCCATGATGGAAAAGATCTACGACGATCAAAGTAATCTTGTGGAGGAAGCAGCAGGTGAAATGATAACGCCCCAAATAAGAGAGACAATGAGGCACAAAGAGAGATAGATAAATAAATATAGAGAGAGAGAGAGAGAGAGAGAGAGAGAGAGAGAGATAGAGAGATAGAGAGAGAGAGAGAGAGAGACAGAGAGAGAGAGAGATAGAGAGAGAGACAGAGAGAGAGGGAGAGGAGATAGATAGATAGATAGATAGATAGATAGATAGATAGATAGATAGATAGATAGATAGAGAGAGAGAGAGAGAGAGAGAGAGAGAGAGAGAGAGAGAGAGAGAGAGAGAGAGAGAGAGAGAGAGAGAGAGAGAGAGAGAGAGAGAGAGAGAGAGAGAGAGAGAGAGAGAGAGAGAGAGAGAGAGAGAGAGAGAGAGAGAGAGAGAGAGAGAGAGAGAGAGAGAGAGAGAGAGAGAGAGAGAGAGAGATAGATAGAGAGATAGATAGAGGAGAGAGATAGAGAGAGAGAGAGAGAGAGATAGATATATATAGATAGATAGATAGATAGATAGATAGATAGATAGATAGATAGATAGATAGATAGATAGACAGATAGATAGATAGATAAATAGATAGATAGATAGATAGATAGATAGATAGATAGATAGATAGACAGATAGATAGATAAATAGATAGATAAATAGATAGATAGATAGATAGACAGATAGATAGATAAGATAGATAGATAGATAGATAGATAGATAGATAGATAGATAGATAGATAGATAGATAGATAGATCGATAGATAGATAGATAGATAGATAGATAGATAGATAGATAGATAGATAGATAGATAGATAGATAGATAGATGGATAGGTATCATTTAAAAAATTGTTTTGATATACCCATATCTGTAACTAAGGCAATATCGAAGTTTTTGTAGAACTCAAAATTTTGCCAGGACTGCCCTGTAAACAGCCAAGTGATCTTTAACTAGCACAGTTTTTGTGATTTAAACACGGGGCCTCCTTTCTATTGTTCGTCTCCGATGTAACTAGGTGTATATATATACATATAAATATAAGGGTAGATAGATGGATAGATGTGTAGCGATGTAATGAAAAAGAGACAATGCTAAAAACAAAAAAGGGTTCAAATTGCCTGGGTTTTTTTAAAAATGAATACACAAGTCCCCTTATCGATATTAATAACAACAACAGCAACAACAACAAAAACAACAACATTTTACCATCAAGATTTCCACTAGAGCAAATCTCTAATACGTCACGTTCTTCATTGAATTATTAATTGATGAAGATTTCATGAAGTAAATCATTTATAAAAGAAATAAGAGAAATAATTTGTATCAAGTGATGAGTAAAGCTTACAGATACATGAGGTTGGTATAGTTGACTAAGGCCAGCTGGTTGAGATGGGTTAACTTTGCTTGGTGACGTATCGTTCTGAAATAGATATACAGCACAAAATGTGTTAAGGATATTAACAAGTAAACAATATAAAAATTAATTGGGGACGGGGGATGGGGGCAGAGAATAACAAAGACATAACAGAAGAAAGGTTCCATCAAATCTATATTTGAAACCCTCAAAACATCTTTGTTGTGTTCAAAAGTTGATCTAGTGTCAACTATGTTTTTTTTTAAAACAACCCATTATTCTAACGAACAAAACCAAAAAAATCATTTATATCCACTTGAAAGGCAAATCCAGGCTCAATCGTATCAATAAAACAAATACAAGTTTGGTAGTCTAGACGCCTTTGTGTGGTAGGGAGAAGTTGATTACATAGTGATGAACTTTGTTTTTAATTAACATAATGAATTTTTCATAATGATGAACTATGTTCGCTTAATTAACATAACCCAGATTTGTCATAAAAATGAACCTGTTCATTAATTAATAACCAAGATTTTCATTTATGTTTTTATCCACATAACCCAGATTTGTCATAATGGTGATGAACTATGTTTCTTAATTAACATAACCCAGATTTGTCATAACGGTGATGAAACAAATACATAAAGTTTGATACGGTGAAATTCGAAAAATAAACCCAGATATAGATTTCTATGAACTATGTTCATTAATTAACATAACCAAGTGTGGGAGAGTTTCTTAATTAACATAACCCAGGACGGTGATGAACTATGTTCCTTAATTAACATAACCAAGATTTGTCTATAACTTTGATGAACTATGTTCCTTAATTACGAACCCACAACACATCATGAACTATGTTTCTTAATTAACATAACCAAGATTTGTCATAGCGGGTGATGAACTATGTTTTTTAATTAACATAACCCAGATTTGTCATAACGGTGATGAACTATGTTTCTTAATTAACATAACCAAGATTTGTCATAAGGGTGATGAACTAGTTTCTTAATTAAAAATAACCAAGATTTGTCAACTATGATGAACTATGTTTTTAATTAAAATAACCCAGATTTGTTATAAGGGTGATGAACTATGTTCCTTAATTAACATAACCAAGATTTGTCATAAGGGTGATGAACTATGTTTCTTAATTAACATAGCCCAGATTTGTCATAAGGAACTATGTTCCTTAATTAACATAACCTAGATTTGTTTTCTATATTTCTTAATTAACATAACCCAGATTTGTCATAATGAAATATGTTTTAATTAACATAACCAAGATTTGTCTTAGGGTGATGAACTATGTTTCTTAATTAACATAACCAAGATTTGTCATAACGGTGATGAACTATGTTCCTTAATTTAACATAAACCTAGATTTGTTATAAGGGTGATGAACTATGTTCCTTAATTAACATAATTGATTTGTCATAACGGTGATGAAATATGTTCCTTAATTAACATAGCCAAGATTTGTCATAACGATGATGAACTATGTTTCTTAATTAACATAACCCAGATTTGTCTTAGCGGTGATGAACTATGTTCCTTAATTAACATAACCAAGATTTGTTATAGCGATGATGGACTAGATTTAGAATCTAGCGCACTTTTAATCGAAACGAAACTAGATCTACCTGTAGACCTACCCTCACATTACATTTCTAACGCTTGACACATGTGTATAGTCTCTACGTCTATCGAATCCCCGTTAATAGAAGACAATCAGAACACATGAAATAGAAATAAAGCTTCTGTTTTAATAATTTATAATTTGCTTTTGTAGGTTGTAAGTTCCTTCAAGGCCCTTAAGGCATATAGATCCGGAGCTTATCCCGGTTTCTATAGCGTAAAGCGGAACAGGTGACAATGATGACCTACTGGCCGGGGGCACTATTCTGAAGCAAGTTTATACTCCCAAGCTAGTGCTTGTACTCATTTGCACCTGGGTCGAGTGGGGTGGGGGGGGGGGAGGGGAGGGTGAAATGAGTATTAAATGTTCTTCCCAAGGAACACAACGTCGGACCTGGCTTTGCTAGGATTCAAACTCGAGAACTCATGATTCCAAATCCAGCAGCTTAACTGTTTGGCCACCGATGCCACTTTGTATGTTGCATCTCACATTTTTAGAAAATGTTCCGCCATTAGCTAGATCTAAAGTGCAATATCTATACCGGAAACACGCATACAGACAACAGCATTATGAAAGATATACACCTACAACTTTTACTTTTTCTTTAAAAAAAAAATTAAGAATAGACGTCAAAGGAAATTAATTCTTATGCGCTATTTAAGTGGAAATAGAAAAGAAAATGATTCAGAGCTATTAATACTTCTAGATATATACAGATAATAACATTCTGGGTCTGATGGTTCTTATTTTGAGTTGCCTGCATACTACAAGGATCGATTTGGGTAGATATATTATAATAATAAAGATAATAATAACAATAATAATATATACATTTATATAGCACCATTCACCTCTAATTAGTCTCATAGCGCTTTACATACTTAAGACAACAAGGAAGCATAATCAATACATTTGAACATTGAAAAATACAGGAGAAATGACAATAAAGGGTGAACTGATTAATGAGGTATAAAAATTTCGTTAAAAGAAGTATTGTTGTAAGACTGATAATATGCAGTGTAAAAGCATTAAAATGATAAGTTTTGAAGGAAGGCTTGAATGAGTTTAAAGAGTCTATATTTCCAATATTATATGAGTTGTAGCATGCAGAAGCAAAGTGTATCTTCGTACCCCAATAGTCTAAATAAAGTTTCCATCTTTCCAAGTTTTTGGACCTTGTATTAAGCTTTTTGTGTGAAATGGAAAAACAAATGTGTCCATCAAAAACGCTGGACGTAATAGCAAATGGAACGTACATGAATAGGGTTTAAAATGCAGCGAAGAAGTGTTACTGGAAATAAATTTGATGTAATGGTCATAAGATACTTCTGGTTTCTTTTTCCTGTGTGGGCGTATGTGTGTCAGTTTGTGTGTATGTGTGTTTGTATATCCGTGTGCATGTGTGTGTGTGTGTGTGTGCGTGGGAAAGTGTGTAAGAAAAGAATGGTACTTTTTTCCAAATGAGCTTTGTAGACACCAATCATTCTAGGCTGTGAACACTGCATTCAGATCTATTATAGCTGTTGTCCAATGTCCCTCTCTTTGAGACGAGCGATCATTGAATTTTGTCCCTGGGATGTTGTTTTATTTATTTCTTCATGAATTTACTGAATTTCGAATTGTTTTTTTAAAAAGGAAAGCGCAGGGGCAAGGGAGGTAAGTAAAGAGGAAATTATCGGCAAGGAAATGCTCATTACTGTTGTAACAGTGGCAATTACCTTCGTTGAGCTTGGACAAAGCGTGGGCAGCAGGATAAGAGAGAGAGAGAGAGAGAGAGAGAGAGAGAGAGAGAGAGAGAGAGAGAAGAGAGACAGACAGACAGACAGACAGACAGACAGACAGACAGACAGACACAGAACAGACGACAGAAGACAGAGACAGAGACAGACAGACAGGAGACAGAGACAAACAGACAGACAGAGAGAGACAATTTCAGAGAGAGAGAGAGAGATCAGAAGAGAGAGAGAGAGAGAGTGAGAGAGAGAAAGACAGACAGACAGACAGACAGACAGAGACAGAAACAGAGAGAGAGACAAACAGAGAGAGAGAACAGACAGAGAGAGAGAGAGAGAGAGAGAGAGAGAAAGACAGAGAGACAGACAGACAGACAGAGACAGACAGTTGACAGAGACAAGAGAGAGACAAGAGATAGAGAGATGAAGACAGAGAGACAGACAGAGACAGAGACAGAGAGAGAGAGAGAGAGAGAGAGAGAGAGAGAGAGAGAGAGAGAGAGAGAGAGAGAGAGAGAGAGAGAGAGAGAGAGAGAGAGAGAGAGAGAGTGAGAAATAAGAGAGAGAGAGAGAGAGAGAGACAAACGGAGAGAGACAGACAGACAGAGACAGACAGACAGACAAAGACAGAGAGAGAGAGAGAGAGAGAGAGAGAGAGAGAGAGAGAGAGAGAGAGAGAGAGAGAGAGCTTAGAAAAATCTAAGCGTACACAAACCAGAGAAAAGAGAGAGAGAGAGAGAGAGAGAGAGAGAGAGAGAGAGAGAGAGAGAGGAGGGAGAGGAGAGAGAGAGAGAGGGGGGGAGGAGAAATTGTACCCAAAAGAGGGAATAATGTGAGCAAAGGAGGACAGAAGGGATGGGACAGATATGCAAACCGGGGGACTCGGTGGTCAGAGTCAAGGTGTCGCCATCTCAACCAAAACGTAATGGGTCGGCGACCCGAAAGGTTGAAAACTTATCCTTTAGGTTTTTCAAGTAAAATCAACCCCTCCCCTTCTCCCCTCCCTCCATGATCCAGGCAGTTGGATCGACATCTAGTTCCATCGGAGGCGGGCGATAATCATGAGATGCCCGGTACAAATCGGACCACTCTGTGTGCATTACAGATTTCTTGGTTGTTTGCAAGACAGTCTAGACAAAAAAAATTAAAAATCAGATTAAAATTAAAATCAAAATGAAAATGAAAATCAAAATCAAAATCAAAATCAAAATCAAAACCAAAATCAAAATCAAATCGAGACGCAGACGACAGTAAATCTTCAAAGAAATTGATATGAAAAAAGAAAGAGATGAAAAAACAGCCGAGACAAACCCAGAGCATTTCTTTTAAAAGCAATGTTTGACAAAGAAAAAGAAAAAAGGAAAGCATTCTACATTCATTTCCGTTACGTTGACAATTTTAATAATCCTGCCTCCGCCATCAAACAACCAGCAGATGTGTGAATAATGATATCACAATAATAGGCAAAGTCATTCCCTTCGCCCATTTGTCACGCGAACAGATTATGTCTTAATGTGTCAATCATTCTCACTGAACCATACAAAAGTTCACACAAATTTGCCTGGCATTATTCTTCTATTTTATCCGTTTTACATTTTCGTTCTCTTTTTGTATTTCTAATTTTCTTTCTATCTTTCCTTCTGTCTTTTTCTTTATTTTTACTTTTTTTTTCTTGCTTCCTACCTTCATTCTTCCGCTTGTTTCTTTCTGTCTTTCTTTTTGTATGTATTTGTTTGTATATTTACATTCATCTGTATATTTATTCATTCCTTCATCATTCATAGAATAAGTTCGATGATAAGTTAGTTAGGTCTATTTACTACGTTAGTTTATTTGCCCTTCGGTAGATATATAGACAGCTATTTTACTAATTAGTTAGTCGACTAATATTGATATGTATGAATTTACTTTTACTGAATGACACGCAAAGCAAACTTAAAAGATACATTAGGTAAAATTAGATGCGTGATGATTACTTAATTTTTTTCGAATGCTGTGAAGGAAAGTATTTCGTTTCGAGATCGAATATTTTTTAGGGGGAAAAAATAAAATAATTATAGACAAATCATTAACTTATCATAAATCATTCATTCACCATTCATCAATTTACATTTCTTAAACATTGTGAGGAAAACGCCATTGTGCTTTCAAAGTAAAGATATGGTCAAACTTTCGTATGGCGCTTGGAAGAAAAGATCTAAAATATCTCTCAGTGCGGGATTTTAAATGTATAAGTTGACCGCTTCTACTACTTGTTTTGGGTATGGAGAAAAGAGGGTGGGTATTTTCCAATAAAAACGAAACCCTCCATTTTTCAAATAACGTTAAATGTATTGCATTAACTTGCACATAATTTGGCGGAATGGTAATCTGATAAAATGCAAAAGAGCATACACAATCTCAGTAATTTATACTAGAAGGAAAGATGACTAACACAAAATTGCGTGAGATAGATAAAAAGGAAAACAAAATCTTTAAAATGATGATACTGGAAAATTTGAGCAAAAGAGTACATGAACATATGTTACTTATTGACGTGCACAAAATGTTTCAAATCAAATGGAACTCAAATCATTTAGAATACCATGCGATTAAGACCAGGCGGATAATTTTGCTCCTAGTTGAATCTATTTCCTATCGCCGCCATCTCCAGCATGTTTCCTTTTTCTTCATTCATTTAAACCACCCCAACTCCTTTCACTGTTATACAAACATTTTTTCATTTTGTTCATACAAGATCTTTGATTTGCCCATTCCCTATTACCCCCTTTGTCTGTCGCCGTTTAGAGTTCGTCCCTACATTACTCATTGGCTAGCATCCTATCACAAAAGCAGCCATTTTGTTGAGGCTGTGAAAAGGCCTGGACTCACTCTGACCACTTGATGACCTTGATAACTCGTTTTTCGTGGAGTCTCACCAGCACCACGAGGCTGTACAGGAAGGACTGGGTTTGGGAAATAGGCTAACGTAACAGATGGTTGAAACGAACAAATGCGTAGAAGATAACGCATGATGGATGGACGTAAAGGAGGTTTAGCGAAAGGCCTCGATCTGGGAAATAGATGGCACAGAATATCGAAAGAGAAGCGATATTCTAATCGCCTAGCGTGGCAGAGTCTTTGCATAGCTGACGAGGAGTATTCATGAATCTTGTTTTTAGTTGAGATAAGTTTACACCATTTGGGATAATGGATGAAAATAAAAACTGAACGTACAATCATTGCTATTATCTTGGAATAAGGATACTGTAAGTTTTACCAATGACCAAAGTAGGAAAAGCAGGGAGGGGTGGGCATGTGGGCATTCTTATTTTATTAATTCCCGTTGACTATACAAACAGACACATGCATATATTTGGCGAAATAATGCCTTTCTACGAAAACAAGAACAAATGTCTATAATACTGAATGTATCAAGAAACATTGGCGCTAGTATAAGAATAACTAAACCCTGAACCGTTTTGCATATCATAGAAGAGATGGCGACAATGATACCCAAGCCTGGCTTTCAGTTGTGGGCTTCAGAAATATCTAGAAGCTATGCCAAGTATTTACTGAATTTTTTCCTGGTGCAAAAATTATCCCGATATAAAACATGGTAAAGAAAGCGCCTAGTCTTACAGGATATAGAGCACAATGTCCAAGCTTTCTTGTACACATAACACGTCATCTTAAAGATCTCGTGACAATTTGACTAGCAGCTTAGGCTACATTGAACAAAGCCTGGTCTGATGTCTATTTCGCCTGTGGCGTAGGTGAAAAATAGTCAGCAAATCGTATAGGAATAAGATTGGCTTGTAGACAAAGGAGCCTAGTCATTAATCTAAAATCTAATGTACATGTACACAAACCATACGAAAAAGGAAAAGACAAAAGGACGCTCATAACAAAGATCGAAATAAATGAATTCTAAATCTTGAAATCAGATGTATTTCAGTTACTTTTCATTGTCACGATTTTGGTCTACACATTATCTCCGAATAAAACTTTCTTCTGATCTGATTTAAAGACGTTAAAAGATCGAGACGCTCAGGAAGCTGCCCTCGTATTGAAAGGGGACTCGGTAATCCACAGGAAAGGTGTCGGCCTCTCAACTCAAAGGTCGTGGGTTCAAGCGACGCCAAATGTTGAAACATTTTCTCTAGTTTTTTTTCTTCCCAGTAAATTCTTTGGTACCTCCTACTCCATCCTCCCCATAGCAAAATTAAAAACTTACTTTGGAACAAAATTCTCGAGATCACCTTAGTTGTGGATGTGGGAAAATCAAAACTCAAATCAAATCAAATCAAATCAAATCAAATCAAATCAAATCAAATCAAATCAAATCAAATCAAATCAAATCAAATCAAATCAAATCAAATCAAATTCAAATTAAATCAATCAAATCAAATCAAATCAAATCAAATCAACTCAAATCAAATTAATTCAAATCAAATCAAATCAAATCAAATCATATCATATCAAATCAAATCAAATCAAATAAAATAGCCTTCAATGAAAATAAGACGACATAGGATTTCTATAAGAAACACTATTTTTAGTTTTTGTTTACATTCCACGTGTCCTTTACGTAATTTGTTTCTCAAAAAACAAAGCCATCTGGGGTATTAGAGTTCGTGTTATAGTTATCAAATACATTACGTTTTTAAGTATAACATACCCCATCCCCTGGTCCATGTAGGTGGATCGACACCTAGTCTCAAAGAGGAGGTCATGTGTACTGAGATCACAACACTGTGCACGGTTGCACACATTACATAAATATATATGATTATTATTATTATTATTATTATTAGGGCAGTCCAGACAAAATACATTTTTTTTACCAAAACCCCAAGATTACATTAGTTGTGGATGTGGGTAAATCAAATCAAGTCAAAAGTGATCATAAATGAAGTCTTCAAGGGTGTTGGAAAATGATAGAATCTACATCGCCATCAATGAAGACGCGGGCTTTGGTAGGATTTTTAATTTTGCTCGGACTGCCTCTAAACAGCCAAGAGAATCTTTAATTGTGATCAGGTCGAGACGCTCGGAATCCTGCACAGTGCTGTAATCTGCACAACGGACCTCTCTTCATCGTCCGTCTCCGATCAGGATCGTTCTTCTTCTTCTTCAAATTTCTTCAAATCAAATCAAATTCAAATTAAATTTCAATCAAATCAAATCAAATTCTTCAAATTAATTCTTCTTCGATGGTTTCTTCTTCTTCTTCTTCTTCTTTTTCTTCTTCTTCTTCTTCTTCTTCTTCTTCTTCTTCTTCTTCTTCTTCTTCTTCTTCTTCTTCTTCTTCTAGAATCTTCTTCTTCTTCTTAATTTTTCTTCTTCTTCGAGTCTTTATGGCTTCGTTCTTCTTCTTCTTCTTCTTCTTCTTCTTCTTCTTCTTCTTCTTCTTCTTCTTCTTCTTCTTCTTCTTCTTCTTCTTCTTCTTCTTCTTCTTCTTCTTCTTCTTCTCCTTCTTCTTCTTCTTCTTCTTCCCTTCTTCTTCTTCTTCATCTTCTTCTTCTTCTTCTTCTTCTTCTTCTTCTTCTTCTTCTTCTTCTTCTTCTTCTTCTTCTTCTTCTTCTTCTTCTTCTTCTTCTTCTTCTTTTTCTCTTCTCCTCCTCCTCCTCCTCCTCCTCCTCTTCTTCTTCTTCTTCTTCTTCTTCTTCTTCTTCTTCTTCTTCTTCTTCTTCTTCTTCTTCTTCTTCTTCTTCTTCTTCTTCTTCTTCTTCTTTCTTCTTCTTCTTCTTCTTCTTCTTCTTCTTCTTCTTCTTCTTCTTCTTCTTCTTCTTCTTCTTCTTCTTCTTCTTCTTCTTCCTCTTCTTCTTCTTCTTCTTCTTCTTCTTCTTCTTCTTCTTCTTCTTCTTCTTCTTCTTCTTCTTCTTCTTCTTCTTCTTCTTCTTTTCCATCTTCTACTTCCTTGTAATACGACATGGGTCGTTTGATCTCCGATAGAGACCTTGACACGGCAACAAAATCGCTTATGACGTCAGCTGGCTTCATGTCGCTTGATTCTTCGGCGATCTGGTAAATGAACCCACTAATTATAATGAGGTAAAAAAAAAAAAAAAAGAAAGAGCCCACCTTGTTCCCCCGACCACTCGGCAATGTTGTCCGTCCAACTCTTTTTCTTTGTCTCCTCTTTCTCTGAACAGTTCCTTGTTGAAAAATATTTGAAAAACCACCCGATCTGATCACGTGTCCATACCATAGAGGTTTTCTTTTCTTGACGGATGATAATAATACGCCTTCTTTATTACTGGTGTGTGTAATACAGACCCCACATCAGAATGACAACCTTTCCGTCGTCATGGCCCACGTATGGCCCAAGCCTGAGCCTTGTTCTATTCCTTGAAGTTCTGAAAACTGATATTACATCGCAGTCTGAAGAGGATGCTAGTTTTGTTTTGTTTTTTCTTTTTAGCCCCAGTTGTGCTCATAATATTATGCAAGTGGTTTCATTGAAATTTACACGTCCACCATTTGCGGTGATCTCAGGGTGAATAAAGAGGAAAGAGTAAGATGAAAGATTTGTGAAAGAAAAAAAGGACAGAAGTTGGACCTACCAGCAGCGGCCAATGGATCGAGTGAGAAAATTCGTGTAAAGCCTTTTCACGATGAATATAACAGGGCTAGGATTTGAACCCAGGATCTCAAGATCCTTATTTTGACAGCCTGACCATAATACCACGGACGTCACATTCTCCACATTGTAAAGTAAAGTCCTTTCAAGGCCATTACGGACCATGAAGTCGGAGCTTATCCCGGTGTCTATAGCGGAAAGCAGAACATGTCATAAGAATCACCATCCTGGGCAGGACGCTAGTCTGAGGCAGGTTTTTATTTCCAAACTAGTGCTTACATCCATTTGCACTTGGGTAGAGTGGATAAATGCTTCTTAAGTGTCTGTCTTTGCCAAGGAATACAACGTCGAATTTAGCTTTTCTAAGATTCGAACCTGAGACCTCATGATCCCAAGTCCAGTAGCCTAACCACTCAGCCCCCCCCCCCACGCACTTTCCACACTGTGTTCGACTGTTCTTTTTCCCCTCCACACCGTAGTCGGCTGTCTTTAGCTTTGTTTTTTGTTGTTTTTGTTTTTGGTTGGTTTTGGTGGATTTGTTCTCAAACAAGGTTGGCGTATGTGGCTATGGGTGGAGAGAAAAATAACCGACAAACTTACGATGATTAAATGAGATCGTGTGTTGGTGGGATATGAGAGATTTTTGCCTTAAGGTTATTTCTCAACAGAGTCAAATTTTCCAAAGAGCTAGTAGATAATTAGATAATTTGATTCTCAGTAGTGTTCTCTGACCTTATTTATCGCTTACTGTGGTCGATATTGTCACCCTGTCTCTCTCCCCAGCAGCTCTTCCTGTTTTTGAAATCGATTTTTCAATACATATTTTTGTCTATAAAAACTAAGAGCGAGACAATTTTTCTTACGCGATCACTGTATTGTTACTTCTCAGGTCGTCTCATTTAACGAGCATGAAACTTTCAAGAGTCTGTCTAATTAACCATCCTTCCTCGTTTTCTGTTGCAGAATCTTTTGCGGATTCCTTTTCAAGCGGTTTTTGTCCACCGCGCATGACAGGGCAAACTGACCTGCCCGAAAAGAAGGGACATTACTCTAATTCAATCCAGCACTACAACACACGACGTTCGGTTTCTTAATTAGCTTTTGGACTCCCCCTAAAAGATAAGCAAGAATATCCGACGCAGACAGTGCATAGAACGCCACCGGAGTAAATCTTTTTACAGTTCTTTATTCCTCTGGGTTGTTGTTGTTGGTATTGTTGTTGTTGTTGTTGTTGTTGTTGTTGTAGTCGTCGTTGTTGTTCTTTTGATTCCGAGCCGTATTTTCACCGGAAATGAAGGAGACAGAGTTGTCAGTCTTTGACAAAAATGTTATTTGATTTACGAATTGAAAGGCTTCATCAACAGAGTGATATACAATCTTGATTTGAATTATCATATGAAATAATGAGAATAACTTGAAACGCTGTTTTTTGTGTGTGCATCTTTCCGATGAAGACTGATAGATCAAATTATATGTCTGGTGGACTCATCTCCCTGCTTGTTTCGTTTCTTTGTCTGCCCGTCTCGTTGCTCTTCTTTGTTTGCCGTTTGCACACGTCTCGTTTGTATTGACATGGATATCGCTGTCTGTATCAAACTGTCTGTCCGCTTGTCTACTCAATCCGTGTAATCTATTTATATGTTTATCGACCTACCTATATAGTACATGATATCTATCTATCTATCTATCTATCTATCTATCTATCTATCTATCTATCTATCTATCTATTTATCTATCTATCTATCTATCTATCTATCTATCTATCTATCTATCTATCTATCTATCTATCTATCGTTCTATCTATCTATCTATCTATCTATATGTCTGTCAGCCTTCTTGTCGGCCTTCCCTGTTTCCACAGATAAAGTTATATAATAGTAGTGTACATCATAACAGTTTATGTCAAGTTGTGATTTCAATTTTCAGCATACAATATATAACAACCAAGACAGTAATACTACACAAATTGTGATATCTCATTAGTGATGTCAAAGAGAAAAGAACCAGGCCGAATGTAATTTCTATCACAGGCCCTCTGAACCCGTGACCCATGTTTTCTTGCCTTGACCTTGAGGCAAGAGATTATTGAGTGCTAGATCTAGCTGATTGTTTTGACACGGTGTACTGGCATCTCTCCTTTCACCAAAACAAATCGGTTGTTTAATTGGAGACATTGGATTTTAATCTCTTTAAATAATGTTTTGTTTTGATTTGATTATTTTTTTGTTTTGATTAAACTCAATTAAGATAGGGGCCTACTAATGCAAAGGTTTACTTACAATGGACTATATATCGTGACCTCGAGCCCTCCCAAGATCGGGCTTTTCCTCTGTCCGAAAGTCTAATATAGGTAAAAAAACAAAAAAACTGCTCAGTATAGATACCCCATGCATTCAATCAGCATGATAAATACATTATAATTTTTTAATTATGCGCTTTTAATTCATGTACCATACACTTTATAAATGATATTATGCTTTTATGTATTTATTTATTTCTTCATTTAATTAATTATCTATTTATCTATTTATTATTCATTTAATTATTTATTTATTTTGTATATGAAGATTGTTCATGTTCTTTTACTATGTATGTATAAATGCGCCTAAACCTGTCGTAAGATGGGAGTAGGTGCTATAGAAATAATTATATTATTATTATTATTATTATTATTATATTATTATTATTATTATTATTATTATTATTATTATTATTATTATTATTATTATTATTATTATTATTATTATTATTATTATTATTATTATTATTATTATTATTATTACTATTTATTATTATTATTATTATTATTATTATTATTATTATTATTATTATTATTATTATTATTATTATTATTATTATTTATTATTATTATAATTATTACTATTGCCCAGCTATTAAAAAGGTGTACAGAAAGATTTTTTTTCTTTGTTGTATTGCAATTTTTTCCACGTCCACCATATACGGTGATCTTAGGGAGAATGAGAAACAGCAAGATGACAGATAAGTGAAAGAGTCAAAGGAACGAATTAGGCCCTACCGGCAGCACTAGCCTCTCACACACGTAGAGAATGCAGTCCAATCGTTTAGTAAAATATGTAAAGTAGAGTAAAAGTCTTATATTTTTGAGTTGTGCGAAGGATAACCAGGAAAAGAAGTCCGGTAACATAGTGTGATAGTTTGCCATGCCTATCCACGCTGCCTTTCCTTTCGCAGAGTTTTAATAGACCAAGTTACCCATTTCGCAGAGTCATTAATAGGCCAAGTTACCCATTTCCGCAGAGTGTTAATAGAACAAGCAAGTGTTAATAGAACAAGTTACTCATTTCGCAGAGTGTTAATAGAACAAGTTACCCATTTCGCAGAGTGTGTTAATAGAACAAGTTACCCATTTCGCAGAGTGTTAATAGAACAAGTTACCCATTTCGCAGAGTGTTAATAGACCAAGAACAAGTTACCCATTTCGCAGAGTGTTAATAGAACAAGTTACCCATTTTGCAGAGTGTTAATAGACCAAGTTACCCATTTTGCAGAATGTTAATAGACCAAGTTACTCATTTTGCAGAGTGTTAATAGACCTAGTTACCCATTTTGCAGAGTGTTAATAGACCAAGTTACCCATTTTGCAGAGTGTTAATAGACCAAGTTACCCATTTTGCAGAGTGTTAGTAGACCAAGTTACCCATTTTACAGAGTGTTAATAGACCAAGTTACCCATTTTGCAGAGTGTTAATAGACCAAGTTACCCATTTGCAGAGTGTTAATAGACCAAGTTACCCATTTCGCAGAGTGTTAATAGACCAAGTTACCCATTTTGCAGAGTGTTAATAGACCAAGTTACCCATTTTGCAGAGTGTTAATAGACCAAGTTACCCATTTTTGCAGAGTGTTAATAGACCAAGTTACCCATTTCGCAGAGTGTTAATAGACCAAGTTACCCATTTCGCAGAGTGTTAATAGACCAAGTTACCCATTTTGCAGAGTGTTAATAGACCAAGTTACCCATTTCGCAGAGTGTTAATAGACCAAGTTACCCATTTCGCAGAGTGTTAATAGACCAAGTTACCCATTTCGCAGAGTGTTAATAGACCAAGTTACCCATTTCGCAGAGTGTTAATAGACCAAGTTACCCATTTTGCAGAGTGTTAATAGACCAAGTTACCCATTTCGCAGAGTGTTAATAGACCAAGTTACCCATTTCGCAGAGTGTTAATAGACCAAGTTACCCATTTTGCAGAGTGTTAATAGACCAAGTTACCCATTTTGCAGAGTGTTAATAGACCAAGCTACCCATTTTGCAGAGTGTTAATAGACCAAGTTACTCATTTTGCAGAGTGTTAATAGACCAAGTTACCCATTTTGCAGAGTGTTAATAGACCAAGTTACTCATTTTGCAGAGTGTTAATAGACCAAGTTACCCATTTTGCAGAGTGTCAATAGACCAAGTTACCCATTTTGCAGAGTTTAAAGAGACCTATCTGCCCATTTTGCAGAGTTTAAATAGACCTAGCTATCCATTTCGCAGAGTTTAAATAGACCAAGTTACCCATTTTGCAGAGTTCAAATACACCTAGCTACCCGTTTTACAGAGTTTAAATAAACCTAGCTACCCATTTCATGCAGAGTTTAAATAGACCTAGCTAGCCATTTTGCAGAGTTTGAATAGACCTAGCTACCCATTTCGCAGAGTTTAAATAGACCAAGTCACCCATTTTGCAGAGTTTAAATAGACCTAGCTACCCATTTCGCAGAGTTTAAATAGACCTAGCTCCCCATTTTGCAGAGTTTAAATAGACCTTAGCTGCCCATTTCGCTGCTGGATCGACAGGAGTGCCGGAGCAAAAAAAACTTGCCCAGACTCAAATAGAACTTGGGGTCTACTGGGTTGGGGGTGTGAGTCGGACACTCTACTGTCCAACTACCGTTGCCTTAAACATAAAGGCCTTTAGGTTTTTTTTTATTTGAGTTGGATGCCCATCGCCCAGTTCAGAGGAAACATCCCCTTCTGATCAAACACACTTTATTGTCTGTCTGATCCAAAAACCCTACAAAAACAAAACGTTTACACCACTTCCTTTCTTCGCTTCCTTCAATGCCATTACATCTCACAGAACCGGAGCTTATCACAGTTTCTATAATGTGAAGCAGAACAGTTGATCTAACACACCTCCTGGACAGCACAGTAGTCTCAGGTCACAGTTTTTTACTCCCAAGCTGGTCCCGGTACCCATTTACACCTGGCTCGAATGGGAAAATAGGTGTGTTAAGTGGTTTTTCTCACGGAACACACTGTTGGACCTAGCATGGTCAGAATTCGCACCAGAGACCTCCATGATCCTAACGTAACCACTAGGTCGACGACCTATCAGCTAGTTTAGTTTTTTTAATTATTTTGCGTTAGTGTTCTTTAAAGATTGAGCTTCATCTTGATTTGTTGCTGTTGTTTTGTTTTGTTATTGTTGTTGTTGTTGTTGTTGTTGTTGTCGTTTTTTTGTTTGTTTAACAGATGGATAAAAAAATATTAACAAAGGCTATCAAAATTATGGTTCTATCGGCGACTTCCGCGAGCGTCAAATAACCGATAGAATGACTTCCCAAACCAAATCACATCAGAAGACGTTGCATGTCGTTCCTCTCTGTCCACTTGCAGCAAATGACACGCTTGAGACAGATGGAAGTGGCATCATTTATTTTAACATCAGGAAGGACATCTGTGAGGCATTGGTGAAGGGCTGTTTTGAAATCCTGTTCACACGTTTGAATGATGGAAAGAGATCAAAAACTACACAAAACTGTCTTTGATGTGCTAGAATATTTTCCTATAACAACAGGCTCTCGACATTGAATCCAAATGACACACAATGCAGGGGATGCGTGGGATGTATATTGTCCATTGTTGTAAGTGGGCATGTCACTCACCAAGCTTAGTGACGGTGCTGTAAAACCTCCCATTTTTCGTTTGCTTCAACGTCCTTCGCCAATTTCTTTTTCGAGAAACGTGACAATTGCAACATTTCGGGAAACGTGACAGTTTCAACAGTTCGGGAAAGTGAAATTTCGGGACACGACAGTTGCAAAATTTCGGGACGTGACAGTGACAGTTCGGGAAACAGTTCCGGGAACGTGACAGTTGCAACATTTCGTGAAATGTAACAGCTTCAACATTTCGGGAAACATGACAGTTGCAACACTTCGGGAAACGTGACAGGTGCAACATTTCCGGGACACGTGACAGTTGCAACAGTTCTGGAAATGTGACAGTTGCAAAATTTCGGGAAACATGACAGCTGCAACAGTTCGAGAAACGTGACAGTTACAAACTTTCGGGAAACATAACAGTTTCAACACTTTGAGAAACGTGACAGGTGCAACATTTCGGGACACGTGACAGTTGCAACAAACAGTTACACCAAAATTTGGGAAACAGGACAGTTGCAACAGTTTGAGAAACAATGACAGTTACAAAATTTCAGGAATGACAGTTGCAACAGTTCGGGGTGACAGTTGCAACACTTCGGGAAACGTGACAGCTGCAATACTTCGGAAAACGTGACAGCTCTAACACTTCGGGAAACGTGACAGACACTTCGGGAAACGTGACAGGTGCAACATTTCGGGACACGTGACAGTTGCAACAGTTCTGGAAATGTAACAGTTGCAAAATTTGGGGAAACGTGACAGTTGCAACAGTTCGAGAAACATGACAGTTGCAAAATTTCGGGAAACGTGACAGTTTCAACAGTTCGGGAAACGTGACAGTTGCAACACTTCGGGAAACGTGACAGCTGCGACACTTCGGAAAAACGTGACAGTTTTTTCAAAATAAAAAAAAAACCAACATGACACCCGTATTTGAATTTTGGGACACGTGTTTCTATCGTCAGGGCATGGGCAAGAGCAACAGCAAATTTCGGGATGTATGAATGAGAGAAGATGAAGTTCAGTAAAACTTCCACTACTCGAGAATGAGAACAAGGCGTGGTAATACTAGATATAGACTGGCTTACGTGAAAAAGTTTTGAATTTCTAAATCAATTACTAGATTCTATGTCTCGCGGTATTGTTCAACATTAAACTCTGGCTTCACATGAAAGTTTTGAATTTTCTAAATCAATTACTATGTCTCGCGGTATTGTTCAACATTCAACTTTGAGAAAAAAAAGAAATGTTCCTCGCCGAATCGGACGATTAAAAACTCGCTACAGAGGGTTACTCGGTGCTGTGATCTCTTATCGACTGTTCGTTCATTGATTGTTTTTAGCCTGTTTGATGGGATGGAGACCAAAGGGATGGAAGGAGAAGTAGGAAGGGACACAATTTGCACGTTCCGCCTTAAAATGATCAAAGCAATGACAAGAAAACCCAATACAGCCGTCATGTTTGTTGTTATTTTTTTCCATAGTTTATTGTTTATTCTGCAATTCTGTTTATTTCCCTCTTGAGCATTAGCTCAGTTGACAGGTTCTGAACGTCTCCGAGGAAGTTAGAGGGTTGAATCCGGCCCAGCTTTTGGGTAGAGAGTTGTGCTGGTTGTACTCATAAATATTGAATCATTCTATTTCAAGTGCAGATGAGGGGAAAGACAGACAAAGACCAGCTATTAAAAAAATTTAAAAATTTTAAACTCTTTTTTGTGTATGTTGGTTAAGTACCCTGTCAAGCAAATCAGTAATTACAATTAATATTGTATTTCTCCGACGGGCAGTAGTAGGTATAGCATGACGTCTTTTTCTCACGTGAGTGGATCTATTTTAAGAGCAGTTACGTAATTGTCAGATGTTATCTAGCTCTAATTTGGATCCAACAACGGAAAACGAAAAAAAAAACAACAACAAAAAACAGACAAAAAAAAAGTAGCAGTCTTTAACAATATTATGATTATTTTATTATCTTCACACTCAGAACTGCAAGGTCGCGTCACGAAAACAACAAGGCAGTCAGTGACCTTGGAAGAGGCTAATTTATTGACTTCAATGTCACCACGCCATCTGGTTTGGATTCGCGCAACAGCAGGCAGCAGGCAGTATTAACGCGACGACGTCTTGCGCCACCTAGGTAAAAGTGGCACGCACCTGTGAGTTATTGGCTTGAGCCATCTCCTCGATACGCCAGCCCGGAGTGGCCTAGGCGCCACTACGCTGACAAGTCGATAGCCTCAAATCTGATCTACCGTGACCCAATGTGACCTTTCGCTCATTTAAAAAAGATGTTAGTAAGAACATAAAAGTTAAAAGATGTCGATTTTTTGTTTGTCTTTATTCGGGGCTTCTCTCTCTCTTTGTTCTTCTTTTTTTTCTCTCTATTTTCTAGAGAGACTCGTTGGTCCAGAGGCAAAGTGTCAGCCTCGGTTTAAGTCATGACAGTTGAACATTTACTCTCTTATTTTTCTTCGAGTAAAACTCACTCCCCTGGTCCAGGCAGGTGAATCGACGCCCTGGTCCGATTGCGGGATCGGGCCGATTAAAAGGAGGTCCCGTGTGTATATCAGCACAACACTCTTTTTGGTTGTTTATAGGGAAGTCCCGGACAAAAATTAAAGTTCTTACTAAATCCGACGAGATCAGTTTGGCTGTGGATGTACGTAAAACCGAGTCAAAATCAGATCGAATTGGTAACCCTTATTCTTTATAATTTCCACCCTTTCATATTTTTCTTGTGTTTCCTTTCATTTTTTTGTTGTTGGGTTCCTTGTTTGTTACGCACGATTTGTATTCGTTTACAATTTGTTCAAACTATTTTTGTAGAAGTGCAACCGGGGGGGGGGGGGGGTGTGGGGGTGTGGGGGGTGGTGGGGTGGGGGAAGGGGGGGGCGATCGTGTGGTTATATTGACCGTGTTATTAGTTGTTTCGCTTTGATTTTCTTTGCTTTATTTATTTATTTTTCTTCATAGGTATTCGTTCTTTATTCAAAGCCATATTTAGATCAATTTTTTTTTAAAGGACTTGTAGAAATAATACATTTCTCTGTCTCTGTCTCTGTCGCTGTTTCTGTTTCTTTCTCTGTCTTTGTCTCTGTCTTTGTCTCTGTCTCTTTCTCTGTGTCTGTCTATGTCTGTCTGTCTGTCTGTCTGTCTGTCTGTCTGTCTCTCTCTCTCTCTCTGTCCATCTGTCTGTCTGTCTATCTGTATGTATGTCTGTCTGTATGTCTGTATCTCTCTCTCTCTCTCTCTCTCTCTCTCTCTCTCTCTCTCTCTCTCTCTCTCTCTCTCTCTCTCTCTCTCTCTCTCTCTCTCTCTCTCTTTCTCTCTCTCTCTCTCCTTTCTGCCCCATCTTACCCCATTTCTCTCTCTTTTTTCGTGAAACCACTGCCTCCATCAAATCCCGTATCGATCAGCCCT
>JAXRKP010000475.1:0-45000 GCA_037039925.1 Doris montereyensis
GACAGAGCATGACTTGAATCTAAAACAGAGGGGGACAGAGCATGACTTGAATCTAAAACAGAGGGGAAGAGCATGACTTGAATCTAAAACACAGGGGAGAGAGCAATGTAAAGCACAGGAGAGAGCATGACTTCAATGTAAAACACAGGGGAGAGAGCATGACTTCAATGTAAAACACAGGGGAGAGAGCATTACGTGAATGTAAACACAGGGCAGAGAGCATGACTTGAATGTTAACACAGGGTAGAGACCATGATTTGAATGTTAACACAGGGAGAGAGCATGACTTGAATGTTAACACAGGGGAGAGAGCATGACTTCAATGTAAAACACAGGGGAGAGAGCATGACTTGATTCTAAAACACAGGGAGAGAGCATTACTTCAATGTAAAACACAGGGGGAGAGAGCATGACTTGAATCTAAAACACAGGGGAGAGCATGACTTCAATGTAAAACACAGGGGAGAGAGCATGACTTGAATCTAAAACACAGGGGAGAGAGCATGACTTCAATGTAAAACACAGGGAGAGAGCATTATTTCAATGTAAAAAACACAGGGAGAGAGCATTACGTGAATGTAAACACAGGGGAGAGAGCATGACTTGAATGTTAACACAGAGGAGAGAGCGTGACTTGAATGTTAACACAGGGGAGAGAGCATGACTTGAATGTTAACACAGGGGAGAGCATGACTTGAATGTTAACACAGGGGAGAGAGCATGACTTGAATGTTAACACAGGGGAGAGAGCATGACTTGAATGTTAACACAGGGGAGAGAGCATGACTTGAATGTAAACACAGGGGAGAGAGCATGACTTTAACGTAAACACAGGGAGAGAGCATGACTTTAATGTAAACACAGGTGAGAGAGCATGACTTTAATGTAAACACAGGGGAGAGAGCATGATGTAAACACAGGTGAGAGAGCATGACTTTAATGTAAACACAGGGGAGAGAGCATGATGTAAACACAGGTGAGAGAACATGACTTTAATGTAAACACAGGGGAGAGAGCATGATGTAAACACAGGGGAAAAAGCTTGATGTAAACACAGGGGAGAAAGCTTGATGTAAACACAGGGAGAAAGTTTGATGTAAACACAGGGGAGAAAGCTTGATGTAAACACAGGGGAGAAAGCTTGACTTGAATGTAAACACAGGGGAGAGAGCATGATGTAAACACAGGGGAGAAAAGCATGACTTGAATGTAAACACAGGGAGAAAGCTTGACTTGAATGTAAACACAGGGGAGAAAGCTTGACTTGAATGTAAACACAGGGGGGAGAGCATGATCTAAAGAACAGGGAGATAGCGTGACTTGAATCCAAAACACAAGGAGACAGTATAACTTGAATCTAAAACACAGGGAGAGAGCATGACTTGAATCTAAACACAGTGGAGACAGCATGACTTGAATCTAAAGCACAGGGGGAGAGAGTATGACTTGAATCTAAAACACAAGGGGAGAGAGTATGACTTGAATCGAAACACAGGGAAGAGCATGACTTGAATCTAAAACATAGGGGGAGAGCATGACTTGAATCTAAAACACAGGGGAAGAGCATGACTTGAATCTAAAACACAGGGGAGAGACTATGACTTGAATCCAAAACACAGGGAGAGCTATGACTTGAACCTAAAACACGGGGGAGAGACTATGACTTGAATCTAAAACACGGGGAGACTTGGGGGAGAGCATGACTTGAATCTAAAACACAGGGGATTGAGTATGACTTGAATCTAAAACACAGGGAGAGAGTATGACTTGAATCTAAAACACAGGGGAGAGACTATGACTTGAATCTAAAACACGGGGGAGAGAGCATGACTTGAATCTAAAACACAGGGGAGAGAGTGTGACTTGAATCTAAAACACGGGGAGAGAGTATGACTTGAATCTAAAACACGGGGGAAGAAAGTATGACTTGAATCTAAAACACAGGGGAGAGAGCATGACTTGAATCTAAAACACAGGGGAGAGAGTATGACTTGAATCTAAAACACAGGGGAGAGAGTATGACTTGGATCTAAAACACAGGGGAAGAGAGCATGACTTGAATCTAAAACACAGGGGAGAGAGCATGACTTGAATCTAAAACACAGGGGAGAGGGGAGAGAGCATGACTTGAATCTAAAACACGGGGAGAGAGAGCATGACTTGAATCTAAAACACAGGGGAAAGAGCATGACTTGAATCTAAAACACAGGGAGAGAGTATGACTTGAATCTAAAACACAGGGGGAGAGTATGACTTGAATCTAAAACACACGACTTGAATGTAGTTGACAGTGGAGAGAGCATGACTATAATGGAGTTGGCAGGGGAGAGGGCATGACTTGAATGTAAAACACAGGAGAGAGAGCTTGACTTTAATGTAAACACAGGGGGAGAGAGCATGACTTCGAAATGTAAACACAGGGGAGAGAGCATGACTTCCATGTAAACACAGGGGAGAGAGCTTGACTTCAATGTAAAACACAGGGAGAGAGCATGACTTAAATGTAAAACACAGGAGAGAGAGCATGACTTCAATGTAAACACAGGGGAAGAGCATGACTTGAATGTAAAACACAGGGAGAGAGCATGACTTCAATGTAAACACAGGGGAGAAGCATGACTTCCATGTAAACACAGGGAGAGCTTGACTTCAATGTAAAACACAGGGGAGAGAGCATGACTTAAATGTAAAACACAGGAGAGAGAGCATGACTTCAATGTAAACACAGGAGAGAGCATGACTTCAATGTAAACACAGGGGAGAGAGCATGACTTAAATGTAAAACACAGGAGAGAGCATGACTTCAATGTAAAACACAGGGAGAGAGCATGACTTAAATGTAAAGAGAGGGAGAGAGCATGACTGAAATGTAAAAGGGGAGAGAGCATGACTTAAATGTAAAAGGGAGAGCATGACTGAAATGTAAAAAGAGGGGAGAGAGCATGACTTAAATGTAAAAGAGAGGGGAGAGAGCATGACTTAAATGTAAAAGAGAGGGAGAGAGCATGACTTAAATGTAAAAGAGAGGGAGAGAGCATGACTGAAATGTAAAAGGGGGAGAGAGCATGACTTAAATGTAAAAGAGAGGGAGAGCATGACTTAAATGTAAAAAGGGGGAGAGCATGACTTAAATGTAAAAGAGGGGAGAGAGCATGACTTAAATGTAAAGAGAGGGAAGAGCATGACTTAAAGGGGAGAGAGCATGACTTAAATGTAAAAGGGAGAGAGCATGACTTAAATGTAAAAGAGAGGAAGAGAGCATGACTTAAATGTAAAAGACAGGAGAGAGCATGACTTAAATGTAAAAAGCATGACTTAAATGTAAACAGGGGAGAGAGAGCATGACTTAAATATAAAACAGAGGGGAAAGATAGCATGATTTAAATGTAAAACACAGGAGAGAGAGCATGACTTAAATGTAAAACAGGGAGAGGAGAGAGCATGACTTGAATCTAAAACACAGGGGAAAGAGAGCACAATTTGAATCTAAAACACGGAGAGAGAGCACAACTTTTATCTAAAACACAGGGGAGAGAACATGACTTGAATCTAAAACACAGGAGAGAGAGCATGATTTTGAATCTAAAACACGGGGAGAGAGACAAGACTTAAATCTAAAACACATGGGAGAGAGAGCATGACTTAAATCTAAAACAGGAGGGAGAAGAGCAAGACTTAAATCTAAAACACATGGGAGAGAGAGCAAGATTTAAATCTAAAACACAGGGAGAGAAGGCATGATTTAAATCTAAAACACATGGGGAGAGAGCAAGACTTAAATCTAAAACACAGGGAGAGAGAGCATGATTTGAATCTAAAACAAGGAGAGAAGCATGATTTGAATCTAAAACACAGGGAGAGAGAGCATGACTGAAATCTAAAACACAGGGAGAGAGAACATGATTTGAATCTAAAACACAGGGGAGAAAGCATGATTTGAATCTAAAACACCAAGGGAAGAGAACATGATTTGAATCTAAAACACAGGGGGAGAGAGCATGACTTAAATCTAAAACACAGAGAGAGAGCAGAGTTTGAATCTAAAACACAAGAGAGAGAGAGAGAGAGAGAGAGAGAGAGAGAGAGAGAGAGAGAGAGAGAGAGAGAGAGAGAGAGAGAGAGAGAGAGAGAGAGAGAGAGAGAGAGAGAGAGAGAGAGAGAGAGAGAGAGAGAGAGAGAGAGAGAGAGAGAGAGAGAGAGAGAGACAGAGAGAGAGAGAGAGAGAGAGAGAGAGAGAGAGAGAGAGAGAGAGAGAGAGAGAGAGAGAGAGAGAGAGAGAGAGAGAGAGAGAGAGAGAGAGAGAGCATGACCTGAATCTAAAACACAAGAAAGCATGACTCAATTTAAAACAAAAAAGGAAAGCATGGTTGAATATAAAACACAAGAGAGAGAGAGAGAGAGAGAGAGAGAGAGAGAGAGAGAGAGAGAGAGAGAGAGAGAGAGAGAGAGAGAGAGAGAGAGAGAGAGAGAGAGAGAGAGAAGAGAGAGAGAGAGAGAGAGAGAGAGAGAGAGAGAGAGAGAGAGAGAGAGAGAGAGAGAGAGAGAGAGAGAGAGAGAGAGAGAGAGAGAGAGAGAGAGAGAGAGAGAGAGAGAGAGAGAGAGAGAGAGAGAGAGAGAGAGAGAGAGAGAGAGAGAGAGAGAGAGAGAGAGAGAGAGAGAGAGAGAGAGAGAGAGAGAGAGAGAGAGAGAGAGAGAGAGAGAGAGAGAGAGAGAGAGAGAGAGAGAGAGAGAGAGAGAGAGAGAGAGAGAGAGAGAGAGAGAGAGAGAGAGAGAGAGAGAGAGAGAGAGAGAGAGAGAGAGAGAGAGAGAGAGAGAGAGAGAGAGAGAGAGAGAGAGAGAGAGAGAGAGAGAGAGAGAGAGAGAGAGAGAGAGAGAGAGAGAGAGAGAGAGAGAGAGAGAGAGAGAGAGAGAGAGAGAGAGAGAGAGAGAGAGAGAAGAGAGAGAGAGAGAGAGAGAGAGAGAGAGAAGAGAGAGAGAGAGAGAGAGAGAGAGAGAGAGAGGAAGAAGAGAAGGAAGAAGAAGAAAGAAGAGAAGAAGAAGAAGAAGAAGAAGAAGAAGAAGAAGAAGAAGAGAAGAAGAAGAAGAAGAAGAAGAGAAGAAGAAGACTGAAGAAGAAGAAAGAAAGAAGAAGAAAGAAGAAGAAGAAGAAGAAAGAAGAAAGAAAGAAAGAAGAAAGAAGAAAGAGAAAGAAGACAGAACAGAGACAGAGAGAGAGAGAGAGAGAGAGAGAGAGAGAGAGAGAGAGAGAGAGAGAGAGAGAGAGAGAGAGAGAGAGAGAGAGAGAGAGAGAGCTAGTATGGTTTGGGTTGAACGCTAGGTACAGGTATTAATTTTGGCTATATCCTTTGTTTCGTTGTGTTTTTGAACTGATCACTAACTAAATTAGGTAAGTCTGTGATGTTAGCATTAACCCATTTAAATTCCAATTTAAAGATTGACTGATTGATTGATTGATTGGCAACACAAAATGATTGATTGATTAACTGACTCACTGTTAGGCAGTTTTACCACTAATGGGACAAGACTCTTTTATTGCACTACTAGATGGAGCAGTTCACATTTCCTTGACATTCATACCATAACAAAGGCTCAGTATCGATTCTTTCATTTTATACGATTTTTTAGAAATGATTATTTAGCCTAACCTTCAACACATCGTTTGTACCCATAAAAGCCGGAAATTTTGTCTAAATTATAACAAGTTGGTACTCATCTTAATTGCCACAAAGCATTTATTATTGAAAAATCTACTTTCTATGAATTATTGTCAATATTAGCTAAGATCGTTGAATATTACGAGTGAAAACATTCTACTTACCTGTTATAAGAAAAATGCCATCCTCGAGATGAGTTGAAATAGGGTTGACATGAAGTATTTGATAGCCTCCTCATGATTGTATGATGGTTCAAAGTATTATATTAATATTTTATAGGTTTACATACGAAAAGAAATTTAAATAACGGAAAATATTGTTAAAAAATACGATTTTCTCAAAATCTTACTTTTCAGCAATAATGTTCGATCTACTTTTTTTATTTATTGTCTGATTGCCCTCTTAAATTTAGTATATAACATCTATAATGCAAAAAAAAGATTTCACCCAGTAGGCTAGATATTGAACTCTAATAACGTGTCGTGGGTCGCAGGCATAACCAAATTTGTTTATAACTTAAAAGCCTATTTGAAATCAAGTTGTAATTTTCGCAATGAAAACCAAAGCAGTGTTCTCATGGCAACCATATGCGAAAAAAATGGGGGTTTTTTCAGCTAATTTAGAGTTAACAGAGGTCAATGTTAGTGACATACAGCTTGATATATATATATATATATATATAATGTAGAATTTATGGAGGTCTTCGTTTAAAACCGTATCCTTGATTACAGGATTGGTTCTTCCTCCCCTCCATTATGGTATGATGATAATATTGTATTTCTTTATCTAATTTCTTCATCTATTTATTATTCTCAACGGTATTCATTGACTAATATAACTCTGGGCGTCAATAAATTTATATTACTGTTACTTTGTTAAAACTCTGATCCGTGGCTTTATTGCCACGTAGGACAAAGACGTAGACAAAGACGTGGACAAAGACGCACATCAGTGATGGTCAAATGTCGAAGAAAACATTAGTACAATGTAACAAAATTGAGTAGACTAGGCCTTCAACAATCTATCGCAGTTTTGTTTTGTTTCATTGAAATTCACACCGTTCACCATATGCAGTGATCTCAGGTGAATTAAGAGGAAAAAGCAAAATGAAAGTTAAGTTAAAGAAGGAAAGGAAAGAAGTCGGACCTACCACAAGCGCCCGTCCAGAGAAAGTTTCATGCATCATGAGGCCAGAGTCTCCAAAACCTTAAATCCAGCCGATAATTAAATAAAATAAACAAACAACAAAAATCCTGAATAGAATCCCAAATTTTATTAGAATAATTGAAAATCAAAAGTTACACCAGTAATAAAATTTGCAAAGAAACAACAAATTTCCAGTTATCACTTATTAAGAAGAATTTTGAGTTTTTTAAACAAAAAGACAATATTGAAATGCTAAGGCCCACCACTACACCAAACAACATTTGATTTGATTTGATTTGATTTGATTTGTCAACATCCACAACTGAGGCGATCTTGGGGTTTTTTTTAGTGGGATTTTTTAATTTTTCCGGAACTGCCCTGTAAACAACCAAGGGATCCTTAAACGTGCACAGAGTGTTGTGATCTCTGCACAGGTTCATTCTTTTTATCGTTCGTCTCTGATGGGACTAGATGTCAATCCACCTACTTGGACGACCCGGAAGGGGGGAGTAAATTTTGCTCGAAAAACTCGGGGACATGAATTTGTCAACCATTGGCGAGGCTCCAACCCTTGCCTTTTGGTTGAGAGGCCAACACCTTGTCTCTGGACTACATAGTCTCCCACGAAGTAACATGAAGAGAGAGAGAGAGAGAGAGAGAGAGAGAGAGAGAGAGAGAGAGAGAGAGAGAGAGAGAGAGAGAAGGGAGGGAGGGAGGGAGTGAGAGAGGGAGAGAGAGAGAGAGAGAGAGAGAGAGGGAGACAGGGGAGGATGGAAGGAGGGAGGGAGGGAGGGAGAGAAAGAGAGAGAGAGAGAGAGAGAGAGAAAGAGAAAGAGAAAGAGAGAGAGAGAGAAGAAAGAGAGAGAGAACCAGCTCTGTATCCCATTACCAATGGACAGATCCAGGTAAATCGAGGTCTCTTTTGTTTTTCACTTGTTACGTTCATTGCCTTGGAGATAAAGGTCCACACAGAGGAACAGAATCCCATCTCTATCAAAGTTTGCCAAGATGTTGAGACTCAAACTGTTGTGCCCAAGA
The DNA here is from genome assembly GCA_037039925.1 of Doris montereyensis. Taxonomy (NCBI): domain Eukaryota; kingdom Metazoa; phylum Mollusca; class Gastropoda; order Nudibranchia; family Dorididae; genus Doris; species Doris montereyensis. The sequence continues at coordinate 7,839 of JAXRKP010000475.1, forward strand.
TATAATATCAGAATGATAGGACTTGAACAAAACAAAAACAACTAGAAAACAAGCATTTGATCAAGATTATATTGACCAGGATTTGAAATCTGCTGTATTTAAGTTTAATTTGAAATAAAAATTTGGTTAAATTGAGCGAGATTTTAAAGTATCAGCTGGATTCCGAATTTGAAACTAAAATTTATGTGGAGTGATAGAATTAGATCTGGTAACAGTAGTCAGTATTCGCAGTAGCCACAAAACATTTTCCGTAACTTTGTTCATAGACAAAATAGGAGACAATAGAAAACGATATCATATAATATGAGTAAAAGGTGAATAATACACATATATATATATATATATTTATAATATGTACGTGTATTATGTGATTATAAAATGACAATTGGAGTAAATACCACTAAATTGCATTACTCAGACGATGTACCAAAACATAAACAGAGCAGACATCTTGCAGGACATTGAAATATTCCCAATAGTTTCCTATTGTTGCAAAGGAGTGTCAAAAAAGACTAGATCTATTTCAGATTATGAAATAAAAAGAGGAGAAAAAACTCTAACATTAAAAAAGACCTGCAATGAAAAAGATCTCTTAAAAAAGACCACAGCCAAAAAAAAAAGAAAAAGCAAAATTTGTAACCTAAATTCTCACTGTGCCAAACGAAACAAAACCATTTTGAATACGAAACAAGAGAAAAGAAAACGGAAAAGAGAAAACCCGCCAGCCACAAAATTGTTTATTCCTCACATATAAAATGTGAGATTAACATTTCTTTTCTCCAATACCCTTCAATATAAAATTCACTTAACTTACACACTATCCCTAACCCCAGGGTGCAGATTAATGACAAGAAAACAACAAAAAAGCCAAAAAGAGAAGCAACCCAAAACAAGCAAAAAACAAAAACACATTGATGGCTTAATAATTGCATACATCAGGATTCACGTGATGACTATGAACACTATTTCTCACGTTTTCCACGCACTGGTTGACAACTACAAAATAAAAATGATGAACAAGGAATGAAAAAACTCTGATTTATAAATAAGAAAGTTCATAGAGACTTTTCTTCTTTTTCCCTTCCCCAAATACACTAAAAACAAACAGCGTTGTCAGTCTGAAGTCAAATCTTATGGTCAGCAGAAGGACAGACACCCGAATAGGGAGTTGTGAAAAATTTGACTACAATTGCTGCCAGCTTAAGATAAGAAACAAGCAGTGTTCTACCTCAATCCACCTTGGTGCTAAAAATTAAAAAGCACAAAAAACAAAAATAAACTCCCAAGCATGGAAATTATGTATATCACTTAATAGTTATCCATACCTTTGATAACAATGACAATGACAACATGCATATGTTTTGTATATGATTTCACATCCTGAGGACACAAACCGTTGACGATTGTTTAATGACGTAAAAAGCATTGATGTACCTCAAATTGGATGGAGACCAAAACACTTCACGATAAAAAAAAAACAAAAAAATCACAACAATACTTGGGTGATACACTGTTCTCTCATATCTCAGTGACTTTCAACATGTTCATAAACACATATACCTTTTATATTTTCAAAAGATAAAGATATTTTCATCAATGTGAATTGCGGACATATTTATATCAGATTTGAAAGAATCTTTAGGGCAATTTTCAATGCTCTGGAGTTTGATTTCTTAAAGCTGATTAACGATTCCAAGTGACAAATTGTACTACAGCAGAGATGCAAGACAACTTACCTTATTCTAGAAAAAAATTTTACAGAAGACAACTTGATTTTAAACAACAATTTGAAAGAGCACTTTATCAGTAGATGAAAATTGCAATTTGCTTAACAATTGTATCATGATTCAGCAATATTTTTTGTTTTGGCATGTTTCTTCCACATCTCCCAATTATCCGTTACCATAGCGACGTAGAAGTTGGATTTAACAATGAGCATAGCTATTATCAAATAATCATGAGCTGACAAGGCATTTTACAGTCTGGCAACATGGTCACAAAACAGCAATAAACTATGCAACAGCAGCAATATTGAGTTTCAGGGAAGAAAAATAAGAGCCCAAAATATGGCATTTTAACATTCCGCAAAACACATTGCAATAAAAACTACATTTCATTTAAATCTGCGAAACAAATTCTCCAGCACTTAAAAGGAAAAAAAAAATCAAGAATATGTTCTTTAGGTGTACTAAAGATGATACTGCCTTTCTAATACAGACAGAAAAAATGCTTTGAAAAGTAAACACAGAACAAACACCAGATCTACTACTATAAAGCTAACATTTTTGGTCCGTGGTGAAAGGTGAAGAAAAGAATAAACAGTCTGTCAGCTATCTCATCATTAAACAAAAATAATTTTCAACAATCAGAATATAAATTCCAACATGAATTTCATGCAAGCAATGTTCAGCTAAAAATGACTCTGTAATGAATGTAGCAAAGTACATTCTTCTATTATTTTCTATAACATGACATTCAAGATGTATAAATTTGAAACTTGAATGAAAAAAGAAGACAAGCATAAAAGGAGATAAACACGATGGAAAGGAAGCTATGTTCTATTTGTATAAGTCTAGCATAGGCGACGCTAGCAACCAGTATGGCGAAAGTTGGACATCTGACGTGTCACAATAACAGATAATGATGGCAAGTCAATGCTAGCTGGGCAAGGCAAAGGGCAGATCACAATTTCAACACCACATCAATGCATTCTTTTCCTTTTTCTTCTTTATAATACTTATAGTTCTTTGGTACCATCTCTTTTCAATCTAGAGCATCATCATTCATGAAAAATTTTTACCGTAAATATCACAAATTTTGAAAGTCAAAGTTGTGTGGATAATTCTTGGTCAAATTATTTTATAGCAACTCATATGAAAATACTCTTCATTACACGGATGCTGATAGTCTGGATCAACGTCTAACCCCATCAGCCAAAGAAGTATTTAAACGAATTCACAACATGTGGCTGGAAAACAGAGACTAATTTCAATCAACAATTTCAATAAATCAGAATATCAGTGTGAATTTTATAATGATCTATATTCATAAGCACAGCATTCAATTCAAGACAACATGAATTACAAGCAAACGTGAGAATCCCTATTTTTGTGCATAGGACTGCCTTTTAATTTAATACAGAATTTGTACGTATCGCTCAGGTGATTAGATTTTGTGCTTCTATTGCACATTCTTCCTCAAATACAATTGGACTCACTAGTGCCAGATATTGTAGTATCAAATTCATAGCAGTGGATGTCACAGTTCAAGACACATTTCATCAAAGAAAGCGTGACAGATCTGTTATCAATTTCCATTTCTAACAACACTAAAGATGTTTACATTATATCCTTCTGCAAGATACTGGAAGTCTAACAAGCCAGGAAGCTAGAAATGGAAAGCAGGACAGACAAAATATAAGACTGTGAGAAGCGGCTGTAAAGCAACAGGAAGTTAAATCAAATTTGAAGTCAAAATGATGAGCTGGCAGTTTTAAATGTTTTACAACAGAAAATTTAGAAATAAATATAATGTGTGTTATTATCAATATGAAGATATGTAGAATTCCATCCAGGACTTGACTGACGTGGTGACAGCCGTGCCCGGGAGATTACATACAGACTCTACGTATACAGCCCCGCACTTCTCTTCTGGTTTCCAGGTCAAACCTGAAATATATAATACAGACATCAGTGACTAGTTTGGCACTACAACAGAGTTTCAAGTTAATACAAATAGGAAAACAGACATAGATACAGTTTGGTCTCTATCACAGGTCATAACCTTTTGACCACACCAGGCCCCACCCCTCCCAATGAATTGTGGATTATAGGTCTATACTATAGCCTTTCACTAGGCAATCAAATAATACTAAATATCAATAACCAGAGATTACATCCATACCCACAGGATTTGTTTTCCACAACTCCCCCTTGGAGGGGAAGGGGGGAACTCGGTAGTCCAGAAGCAGGTGTCTGCCTTTGTCCAAAAGAGGCCACGGGGTTCTAGTCCCGCCAACAGTTTTAAATTTTCTCAAGGTTTTTTTTATAGTAAAATCTACCCCTTTGGTCAGGTAGGTGGATCAACTCATAGTCCCATCAGGAGACAGACGATAAAAAAGGAGGTCCTGTGTAGATCACAACACTCTGTGCAGCTTAAAGATCTAGCTGTTTACAGGGCAGTCCTGGCACAAAACCCAAAGATCACCTTTTGCGGCTGTGGATAAATCAAAATCAAATCAAAAATCCAGAATTCCAAAATGACACCAGAATTCCATATAAGACCAAAGATGGTGGTAAACCCAGAACAGATTAGAGTCAAAATATTTTCCAGAAAACCAGAAACCTGGTTTATACCAAGAAATCTTTTCATTCGTGTCTGCCAATTTCAAAATATCAAAATTCATAGATTTGTAAATAATCTTGAGACCAAATTCCTGGTGTCCCGATACACACTGTTTTCTATGACAAACGATTTCCGTATCTCAAAGCCCTAGGTTTCACATAACTCATTCCAAATTCTTAACAGGTTACTGAATATTTCTCTTGAACCCAAAAAATGCTAAATATCGCGTGAGGAGTACTTTGAGCCAAATTTACTGCCAACTGATAAAATCATTAATAGTAACATTATGAATGCATTAGATACAACAGTAGTGTGTCCCCCCCTCCCCCCAACCCAACGTTTCAAATAACGGCGGTTCTCTTTTTACGGGCTTTGTTTCATTGAAATCTTGTCACCATTAGGTGATCCCAGATTAGATTAAGAGGGTTAGCAAGATGAAAGATAGTGAAAGAAGGAAAGGAAAGAAGTAGGACCTATCAGCAGTGCCTGCAAACACCATTACTAGTGGAAAAAGCACAAGGAGTTTCTAAAACTTGGAAGTTCTAACTTGCTTAGGTGGGGTCCGATTTTCAGATTGACTCAAAATTTCTAGCCTAGAGTAGTCGCTGGATAAAAGCACACTTCATAAAAGCACACTCTGCATAAACACACACCTACATCTGCTGAATGAATCTTTACTATATAATAAAAGTGTTCTCATAAACACACAGTATGCAAAGCACACTTTTTCCTGCACCAAAAGGTTGTACGTCTACCCAGCGACTACTGTATAAGCATATAATTTGGTCAGTGTGAGTGAGTATGTTATAGGCATGAGCTTTGTTGCCAGAGTGACTTTCCCTCACCATTCCGTGACCGCCTTGCCCGTGTCCAACTTGCTGAGGTCCAGGAGGACCATGCCCATCAGCGACTTGGAAGAGGAGAACATGCCGACCTCGTTCTTGACGCTCATCTCAAGGCGACGGGACGTCAGCTCTTCCTGTGACACCGAATATTCAAAACTGGAAAAGAAATGACAAAATCAAAGCTGTTTAGATATTTGGAAAAAATAAGGCATTTAATCGCAGTTTACATATTTGGAAAAAATAACAAGTTCAAACGCTGTTCACTAAACGTTGTTTAGATATTTGGAAAAAATAACAAAATCAAACGTTGTTTAGATATTTGGAAAAAAATAACAAATTTAAAGCTATTTAGATATTTGGAAAAAATAACAAATTTAAATGCTGTTTAAATACTTTGAAAAAATTAATTCAAACTCTGTTTAATATTTGGAAAAAACAACAAATTCAAACGCTGCTTGTATATTTGGAAAAAAACAACAAAGTCAAACGCTATTTGGAAAAAATAAATTCTAAACTCTGTTTAGATATATGAAAAAAATAACAAAAAAATGTTTATACATTTGGAAAAAATAACAAATTCAAACGTTGTTTTAAATAGTTTGAAAAAACAAGACGACTAATGGTATTTCATGAATAATTACGAACAGAGAAGATTTTCCATTTAGAGGGAAAAGATGTCACATTTCTCAAACCTTTTTGCAAGTTGAAAAAAAAGACAAGACAGACTGACAGTAAGAAGAGAGGTTGGGGGAGAGATAAACAGACAGAGAAAGAGTTTATTTGTTTCCTTTAAAATGATCCCGTCCACCATATGCTATGATCCCAGGGTGAATCAAGACAAAACCGAATGATGAAAAATAAGTGAAATAGGGAACGGAAAGGATCTACCAGCAGCAACCACCAGAGAAAGAGAGCTTTCACACACACAGAATAGAGAGACACACAGAGAAAATAGAGAGATACACAGAGAGACATTTAGAGAGACACATAGAGAAAATAGAGAGACATTTAGAGAAAAGTAGAGAGACACACAGAAAGAGAAAATAGACACAGAAAAATAAAGACACACACAGAGAAAATAGACACAGAGAAACACACAGAGAAAATAGAGACACACAGAGAAAATAGAGAATAGAGAAAATAAGAGACACACAGAGAGAATAGGGAGACACACAGACACAGAGAAGGAGAGACACACATAGAAAGAGACACACAGAGAAAAGACACACCTAAAAGAGAATAGAAAGACACACAGAGACAGAAAGACAGACAACAGACAAAAGTGACAAATGTTTTGTTTCTATTGGAATCAACCCCTCAAACTATGCAGTGGTAATCTCAGTGTATTCAAGATTGGAAACAGCCAAATGAAAGCCATGAAAAGGAAAGAAGGTCTTATTAGCAACAGCCATCAACTGCCAACAGGAAACAAAGAGAGTGGAGACAGACAACAAGAGAAACTGTTTCATTATGAGACCTAACTATTGAACAAACCCAGCAAGCATACTTGGAACCCTAGAGCTCCATGTTTACATCCATTAGACAACAATTTTTTTTATTTGATTTACCCACATTCTCAACAAGATCTCAGGGGTTTTGGTAGGATTTTTATTAAATTTTGCCTAGACTGCTCTGTAAACAGCCAAAGGATCTTTAATGTGCACAGAAGCTGTGATCGTACACGGGACCTCTTTTTCATCATCAAATCTCAATGGGACTAGATACCATCCACCTCTACTGCCTGGACTAGGGGGGTAGATTTTCTCAGAAAACAAGAGAAAAATTAACATTTTACGAGCTCAATCCCACTACCTTTGGGGTGAGAAGCCAACACCTTAAGTCTGGTGCCGAATCCATCCATTAGACAAAGACAAACAATGAATTGATTGATTGATGGATGTCTTACCCCACTTCGATAAGAACTCCAGGAGATTCAGATAAAGACAATGAAAGGAAAGAAGCATGATGTAAAACTTCATTCGTCATCGTTCCAATGACAAAATACACCTAATGCAAGGAAAGAACAGATAAATTTTGTAGACGGGTTCCAATGAAAGGAAAAAGCATAGCCTGTAAACAATTTTATCTGTCATCGGTTTCAATGACAAAATACACTCTGTTCAGCACATGCAGTGATCTCAAGGTGAATTGAAGGAAAGAGCAAGATGAGAGACATAGGTGAAAGAGTAAAGGAAAGAAGTAGGATCTACCAAGAACGCCTTCCACAAGCCAACACAAAAAAAACCCCAACCCAATACAAATCAATCACATAACCATCATGACCACCCCCCAATATATCTTTATGCATCACTTACGTTTGGTCAAAGACAGGGTTCAAGTTATCCTTAATGACCTTGGTTTGCGTTTGGAAGAGCTACCCTTGTCTACCAGCTGGGAGGAGCATTTTGATGTAGGGTCAATCCCTTGCTGTCTGACTCTTGAGGCTGAAGATTGCTGGAAAATCAAGGGTGGTGGGTAAGATTATGTCAGACATCAAAAGATGTTGGCTAAGATTATGTCAGACATCAAAGGATGTTGGCTAAGATTATGTCAGACATCAAAAGATGTTGGCTAAGATTATGTCGAACGTAAGATGCTGGTTAAGATTATGTCAGACATCAAAGGATGTTGGCTAAGATTATGTCGAACATCAAAGGGCGGTGGGTAAGATTATGTCAGACATCAAAAGGATGTTGGTTAAGATTATGTCAGACATCAAGGATGTTGGCTAGATTATGTCAGACATCAAAGGACAGTGATGAAAGTGAAAAATGTACACTTTATTTGTGCATGTTATTGCTAGCTTCCATTTGATCTTACCCACATCTGTTACTTAAGGTCATCTTGAGTTTTATCAGCAGGATACTGAAAACTTTGCACTGACTGCCTGTAAACAGCCAAGGGATCTTTAACTTGCACACAGAGGGATCTACACGTGAGACCTTCTTGTTATCGGCCGTCTCAGATGGAGTAAGCATCAATCCATCTTCCTGGGTCATAGCCATAGGGGGTGTATTTTAATCCCAAAGATGAGAACAATTTTCCATCTGTCAAGGCTCAAACCTATAAATTTTTGGTTTGAGAGGAAGACACTCACCCTCTAGACCGCCGAGGTTATTTTTACTGTTGGCAGGAGGTGGGATTGAAAGCCAAATACGGCAAAAAGGGAAGGTTACTTACACACACTTGTGCACCACGACCACCAGCGTCTTCCGTTGTGACGATGAAGGAACGTCATCTGCATGCGACCCAGTCCATGCTCACCACCAGGTTGGACACTGAAATCATGAAAGGTTGGGTTTTGGTTTTGATTTTGATTTGATTGAAGTTGAAATTGAAAACTGACCTCCTCACCATAGCAAAGTGATCTCAGGGTCAATTTAGAGGAAGCAGCAAGATAATTAATTAGTGAAAGAGTGAAAAAGAGAGAAGAAGGGGCCTACTACAGCACCTGCCAACCAACCACAACCATGACAGGAAACACACACACACACACACACACACACACACATGTACACACACACACACACAAAACAAAAATGACAGGTTTATGAGAACAAGTGTGAAAACAAAAATTCTATTATTTTTCAGAGAAAAAAATTGAAAAAGATATGATGTACATAGCTATTAAATTCTGCCCTTGACAATTCCCTACAGAAATTACAAAATAAGATAAGATGAAAGAGTGGATGAGAAGAGTGTAAGATAAGTAAGACTGGTAAGAAAAAAAAGAAAAGATAATATAGACAGATAAGATAAGATAAGACAGGACAAGGTTTTAATTTGACTTGATTTTTACCCACATCACAACTAAAGAGATCTCGTGTTTTGGTAGGATGTTGATTTTGCCCCAACAAGCCTGTAAACAGCCTCAGTAATTTTACATGTACAGAGTGCTGTGATCTGCCCACGGGACACTCTTTTTATCGTCTGTATCCGATGGGACTAGGTAGATCACCTACCTAATAACCTTAATAATGCTTTCTTGCCATTTGTAAACAGACAATACAATAGAAACATGGATTGACGTTGTATTGCCAAAAACAATATCATGCACACAACTGACACAAACAATATCAAGGCAATTGGAACTAAGCATATCAGACATATTCACAAACACCCCCCAGGTAGACAACACACACACACACAGAGACACACACAAGCAGGCACACACTTGCATGGAAATTACACAAGTTACAATGACCACAACAATAGTTAAATGGACCAGACCAGAGTCCAGAAACTTTGTCACGTTGGAGGCAAGATTCAAACTCTATCCTTTGAGCAGGCAGGCAGACAACTACGAACTACTATCTATATTTGACCCACCCAGTCACACTGCCTGATAAGCCATTCACTCTCAGTATGAAAGTGAGGAAAAAAACTTCATCTTCACCCTTTGAACCCTGGCCACATGAGCCTTACTTTTAGCTGAGCACACAGGTAAGCACATGATGTCAGCATTTTGTGTTGATTGGTCAATCTAAATATAGAATACAACTAAAATAAGTGATGGAGTAATGAACCTCCAGAAAACAAAACCATTGACATACATAGGCTAAACTCTCATTTACACAGTAGGCTTGCTGTACAACCAAATAAGTGATGTAATGACTGATGAGGCGCCGATTAAATCTAATATATATAGTATAGAATACAACCAAGACAAGTGATGTAATAATAGGTCAATACACTTGGGAACAAAGGCCCTACAATGCTCAGGTCAACGATAATGCTATATTTGGCGCATGCGTCTACAAACCTCCAGATTCATTAAGACAGTCCAAGCAATTACATGGTTCTGCGTTGTCGCACGTTTGACTCCTGTGAAGAAAAACATTTTAGAAACTGCGGCAGCAGTGTGCCAGTATGGCAGTCTCAGCCTTGCTGGCATTCTTGTTGGCGGGCCAGAGCGGCTGGGAGAAGCAGAAGTAGCCCTTAAAAGACAGAGATCAGACAAGCAGGATGTGCTCTCATCTCTTCGTCACTCTCAAAATAATATGATTAAAACTCCATTAAATCATCCTCGTCCATCAATAACTCCGAGGTTGGCTGTTGAGGGTCAGGATCTGCTCAGTGTGGCAACAAATATAGTGGCATTTGAGTACCCACAGGTGGTGAAACAGACAGGTAGGCAGGCGGACAGACTGACAAAACCGGCAAACAAAAAGACAGACCAGCAGACAGAGAAAGACAAAGACAGACTTAGAATCATTCCAATGGCATTCTCCACCCATATTAGACTAGGTGTTGTATATACACAACATATGGCATAATTGTGCTAAGAAAGGAATAGATGAACTTTAGTTTTTTAACAGAAAAACAAAACCATTGACATGTCGAGCCTTACCCTCAAGATTCTGAACTCTCATGTTGATGAAGCTGTCAGGCTCAGTTGACTTAATTTGATCGGCCTCCTTCTGATCCAAGATCAAATCTTCTGGCTAATACCTCCCTGAGTTTGATCATTGTGGTGCCCATTGGCTTCTTAGCCTTGGAGTCTTTCAGCTGTAGGAAGCATAGGAAGGGGCAGGGGGGAAAGAAAGGGGAAGAGAGACAGAGAGAGGTCAGAGAGAGACATCTGATATTCTAGGTGAAAGAGAGAGAGAGAGAGAGAGAGAGAGAGAGAGAGAGAGAGAGACAGACAGACAGAGTGACATAATAGACAGACAGACAGAGAGACAGAGAGACAGACAGACAGACAGGAGAGAGAGAGACAGAGGAGGAGAGAGAGAGAGAGAGAGAGAGAGAGAGAGAGAGAGAGAGAGAGAGGGAGAGAGAGAGAGAGAGAGAGAGAGAGAGAGAGAGAGAGAGAGAGAGAGAGAGAGAGAGAGAGAGAGAGAGAGAAAGAGAGAGAGAGGGAGAGAGGGAGAGAAAGAGAAGAGAGAGAGAGAAGAGGGAAAGTGAGAGAGAGAGAGAGAGAGAGAGAGAGAGAGAGAGAGAGAGAGAGAGAGAGAGAGAGAGAGAGAGAGAGAGAGAGAGAGAGAGAGAGAGAGAGAGAGAGAGAGAGAGAGAGAGGAGAGGGAGAGGAGGGGGGGAGCTAAGGTAGAGAGACAGACAGAAAAGAGACAGAGACAGACAAGACAGAAAGACAGAAGATAGACAGAACTCGATCTCTCAATTGATGTTAAAATAACAGTAAAAACAACAGACATTAAGTCAATTCAAGACAGAGACAGATAAGTCAGGGAGAGTTTATAGAAATGGCAGTAACTTTGAGGGATGAAGATAACATGGTTTATTTCATAAATGCAACTTAAGCAAATTTTCTGTTTTTCAATGGGGTTTCTATTTTTCTTTTTTTCATTTTTCACCTGGCAGGCATGAACCCATGGCCTTTATAGGAATCGTGACTTCGGAATTCTGGAAGTTTTTTTTAAATTATCATTGGCCTATGTTCAAAATCTGTGGTGGATGGCTACATTTCTCCTCTCTGTTAGGGGAAACATTGACGAGAACCTAAAAGCAACAACAAAAAGAAAGAAAAAAGGGGGGTAGTGAAAAGAAGACAGAGAGACAGAGAGAGACAGAGGGAGAGAAAGAGGGAGAGAAAGAGAGAGAGAGAGAGAGAGAGAGAGAGAGAGAGAAAGAGAGAGAGAGAGAGAGAGAGAGAGAGAGAGAGAGAGAGAGAGAGAGAGAGAGAGAGAGAGAGAGAGAGAGAGAGAGAGAGACCATGATATTTAATAATTATTATTGTATGCTACAGGATGAAATAATTTTGTTCTACACAATGTTCATCTTCATTTGATATGGCAAACGCAGATAAGATGACCTGCCTATCTGCTAATTGTAAACATTAGAGGGAAACGTTCAGTAAATCTTCATTTGATATGGAAAGTAAATACAATTAACGAAATCAACAATTTCTACACAACTGGAAAGATTTATAAATTGAGTTATAATTATAATGAGGAGCATCTTTTACTTTTTTTCTTTCTTTTTCTTTTATTATTTGATGTCTTCATAGAGACATGGGTTTGACCACCCTTACATTCTCTATAATATTTTTTGTCACTCAACAGATCTGTCTGATTTTAGAGATGCGTTTGTTTAAACCCCATACTCTCCCAAACGTGTTCCGAAATTTAAAGTTTGTAAACCTGCAGCTGCCAACCTTTTCAAATCCAAAAACAGACTTTGACCACACAAACCAATTCTGTACTATTGCAGTGAAAGCTTGATAGTCTAACTTGATTTAACCCCTTTGACAGTAAACTAAAAAAAACAAATCGAAAGCCTTTCAGGCGACATGTGACAGTAATTTAGTGAACTCAGAATGGCAGCTCTGAAATTTCACGCTTATGTCTCTGAGTCTCTGCTGTTAACTTGGGATTTCTTAAAGTAAATAAAAAATACAGTTAACTCTCAGAGTTGTACTTTTCAAGCTAACTACAGACTTGTGGATTCAGGGCCAAAAACAAAATACTCAATACGTGTCGGTTTTTTTAAAGAACCGGTTAGCAGCTATGTAATCCCCAATATTGCTCAAAGACTATCAATGTGTGTTAACACTACAAACAATAAAAGATTTTAACAGATTTTCTGGATACTCCGTTTAGAAAAGACGATTTCATATTTCACATTAGGAAATGAATTAATGTGCCCAGGTAGACGTTTCTTGGGAAATAATTTGAGAAATGTGTGCCATAGTTTTACCAGGTTGTGTGACATCAAGTCAGTGAAGCTATGTGTAAAAGTTTTGCAATGGGTACATTTATGAGAGGGGAGAGAGAGTTCGAGTGGTGGCCGGGGGAGGGGAGGGGATAGCATGTGAGAGCACATATGTGTCTATGTGTGTGTGTGTGTGGTTACCTTGCTTTTGTTTAATCCTTTAGAAATAACCAAGGACTTAAAAAGAAAGAAAGATTCCCCTCTTTCTCATATTAATATCATCTCGAAAACAAACATAAACAACAAAAAACACTTTTCAACTACAAAATATATTAGGTAAAAAAGTTAACACACAGAATCAGTTATGCCGTTCCTTTTGTGATACTAGCTCCCATACCTGACATAAAAACCTACAAATCAGTTGACATAAAAACTTTAAGTTGCTTTCTTTACCTTTACCTTTTACAAATGTTGATTCCACCATACCTGATATAAAAACCTACAAATCAGTTGCTTTCTTTACCTTTTGTGATTCAGTTCCATATAAAAACCTACAAACTTTCTTTAATTCCACCTACCTGAATCTGTTGCTTTCTTTACCTTTTTGTGATTCCACCATACCTTTAAAGCTTTTTTTTGTTTGTGATTCACCATACCTAAATAAAAACCTGCCTACAAATATGTTGATCTTTAGGTGATTCCAGTTCCCAAACAGACAAGATAAAAACACAAATCTGTTGCTTTCTTTAGTGAAGGAATTTGTTTTGTTTGTTTGAAATTTACCTCATCCACCAATATGTAGTGATCTCAGGGTGAATTAAGAGGAAACAGCAAGATAAAAAGAGAAGTGAAAGAGTGAAGGAATTTGTTCCTTTGAAAGGGCCTCATCCACCAATACTTGTGATCTCAGGGTGAAAAGAGGAAGACCTACCAGATGAAAGAGAAGCCAAAAGAAAGACAGGAAAGGAGTAGGGCCTACCAGTAGTAGTACTTGCCAAGCACCCACAGAAAGAAAAGGGGTAAGACCTACCAGTAGCGTCCGCCAACCACCCACAGAAAGGAAAGAGAGGACCTACCAGTAGTAGCACTTGCCAAGCACCCACAGAAAGAAAAGGGGTAAGACCTACCAGTAGCGTCCCCCAACCACCCACAGAAAGGAAAGGAGGACCTACCAGTAGTAGTACTTGCCAAGCACCAACCCAAGGAAAGGAGTAGGACCTACCAGTAGTAGCCCCCAACCACCCACAGAAAGGAAAGGAGTAGGACCTACCAGTAGTAGCACTTGCCAGCACCAACAGAAAGGAAAGGAGTAGGACCTACCAGTAGTAGCACTTGCCAAGCACCCACAGAAAGGAAAGGGGTAGGACCTACCAGTAGTAGCACTTGCCAAGCACCCACAGAAAGGAAAGGGAGTAGGACCTACCAGTAGTAGCACTTGCCAAGCACCCACAGAAAGGAAAGGAGTAGGACCTACCAGTAGTAGCACTTGTCAGCACCCACAGAAAGGAAAGGAGTAGGACCTACCAGTAGTAGCACTTGTCAAGCACCCACAGAAAGAAAGGAAAGGAGTAGGACCTACCAGTAGTAGCACTTGCCAAGCACCCACAGAAAGAAAGGGTAGGACCTACCAGTAGTAGCACTTGCCAAGCACCCACAGAAAGAAAAGGAGTAGGACCTACCAGTAGTAGCACTTGCCAAGCACCCACAGAAAGAAAAGGAGTAGGACCTACCAGTAGTAGCACTTGCCAAGCACCCACAGAAAAGAAAAGGAGTAGGACCTACCAGTAGTAGCACTTGCCAAGCACCCACAGAAAGGAAAGGGGTAGGACCTACCAGGCACTTGCCAAGCACCCACAGAAAGGAAAGGGGTAGGACCTACCAGTAGTAGAACTTGCCAAGCACCCACAGAAAGGAAAGGAGTAGGACCTACCAGTAGTAGCACTTGCCAAGCACCCACAGAAAGGAAAGGAGTAGGACCTACCAGTAGTAGCACTTGCCAAGCACCCCTACAAAACTTGTGTGTAATGAAAAGTAAACACATCTGCTCAAACTTTACTCTTTCCTTCTGTCTTCCATGAAGTTTTCACATCTACAGTTATCACAACTACCGCACTGTCACATCTAATGTACTATCACAACTACCGCACTATCACATCTAATGTACTATCACAACTAATGTCACACTATCACGCACTATCTAATGTACTATCACATCTAATGTACACAATCACATCTAATGTACTATCACAACTACCGCACTATCACATCTAATGTACTATCACAACTACCGCACTGTCACATCTAATGTACTATCACAACTACTGCACTATCACATCTAATGTACTGTCACATCTAATGTACTATCATATCTACTGTACTATCACATCTAATGTACTGTCACATCTACTGTACTATCACATCTAATGTACTGTCACATCTAGTGTACTATCACATCTAATGTACTGTCACATCTAATGTACTATCACATCTAATGTACTGTCACATCTAATGTACTATCACATCTAATGTACTGTCACATCTAATGTACTATCACATCTAATGTACTGTCACATCTAATGTACTATCATATCTACTGTACTATCACATCTAATGTACTATCACATCTAATGTACTAACTATCACATCTACTTGTACTAACACATATACTGCACTATGTCATCTACTCAAGATTCCATTCCTAACGCATTTGTGACTGACTGACTTGTATTATGAAGTAAACAGACTGTAGGTCTATGCACTGTGGTTTCAGTATAGGTGATGACAAAATACATTGCCACAAGGTATATGCATAACTTAGAAGAAGTAGTGTCATGTAACATCATCGAAAGCGTGTGTGTGCATGTATGCGTGTATCGGTGTGTGTATGTGCGTACATGCATATGTGTGTGTGTGTGTGTGTGTGTGCATGTGTATGCGTAAGCGTATGTGGTAGGCGAGAAAAGGAAACGAAGGGTATCATTTGTTTTCGTAGGGAAGGAACGGGGTGCTGAATGCATACAAGAGAGGGGGTTGTCTTTCTTTCCTTTGTTCTCTCATTTTTCAATGCCCGTATTGTATATACGAGGGGGTGAGATGCACAAATCGCTACATCCAAAAAAGATGACTTGTGAAAATCAAGTTTGTCTTCCCTTAGTTCTTAATAAAGCTCGATCAATTTGATATTTAGAGCCGAATTATAATATGATATAGTCGGTTTTGAACAAAAATGATTTCATCATCAGAAGACTCTTCATTCAAAGTCAGAGATGGTGAAAAAGGTCACACTATGTAAAAATGGCGCATAGCGGGTTTTGCACCTCACCCCCTCATATACAAAATGTGCATATTTTGCTTATGACGGAAACAATGTTGGATCATGACTTGGTTATTTATAGAATTTCTACAAATCAATTCTATTTAACATTTCTGATAATGAGAAATCGATTTCCTTCATCCCCTGCTTTATCTGACATATCTTCGATTCGATGAGATCTCACTACAAATGCAAACATTGTTCTAGTATCTTGGCTACATTATCTAACTTTGCCTTCAGCTCAATATTGATAAATGTAAGAGATAAGTCTTAGCAAGTCAATTTCAGCTAAAACTAAAAGTGAGGAGGTGTCTTTTTTTCTTCACGTTTTCTCTTTGGCCATTAATTCCTCAGATATACACCTAGTTTTCATTTCATAAACAATAACGAAAGAATGAAATCTTTTTCTGTCAAGCAATTTTTTCTTCTTCTATCTTAGCTGTCATTTCTCTTGATAGGACAAAATGTTCCATTAGGCTGTTTGGTTGGGTTTTTCCTACAAACGACAACAAGGTGTAAGCCAAAAGCACTGAGAAACATCTTTTTTTTCATGTTTCCACAATTGGTAGCAGTGTTGTGATATTTGTCACATCAATAAAAATTAAAAAACGCAAATGCACAACATCTGTGGCTATAGAATATATTCATATTCTTATTCAACAGAAATTCATTGCAAAAGGGATGGAAATTGTGAAAGATTTTATGTGCATGAGTGAAATCTATGAGTACAACTATAAATAAGATTGATTATCCATCCTAACATTTAACTGAGAAATAAACTAAAACAGTACAACTACAAAAACCAAAGCAAATCATTTTAAAACTTGCTCTATATAACTAGCCTAGTTTATTAGAGAGTAAAAAAAACTAAACGCTTTCGCTCTTTTCAAATCCAAATCAAATTATAAAAACTTGCGTTTGAACTTTAAACATCAAAGCATAATAATTGTCTTGAAATGCATAAACCATAAGCTTTTCAATGACAGAAAATTTAAACAAGAAAAAAAGAACTGTAAAACTGTGATGGGCTTTAAGCTCTTTCTATTTAGTTTTTACTACGAAAGGTAAAAAAAAAGTTACAAATGTTTTTATCCAAACAATGAAGTAAGGAGTTATGTTACTGACAGCAAAGTATTTATTCATCCTACACAATATGTTTCTACGTGAACAGAAAATATGTGTGCTAATCGTGAATCTTCTACCACTATTGAAACACTACTACGTTATACACACATAACTCCTTCCAGAAATTCTTATAGATCTAAGATCAAAATCAAATTCTCATGAAACTGTCGCTTTGACATAAAACATGGTTCTACTTTATACACCAAATTTTAACTTTAATAGAATACTTACATTGGCAGAATGTTCATATTTGGTGAATGAACGTTAAACTATTTAAAACAGTGTTTTCCTTTATCTTACATACTTCAAGTACATGACTTTTTCACTTTCTCTTTCTTTATTTTTTTTTTTAAATAATCTTTTTTTAAATCTCATTTTCTTTTAAATGTCTTTTTTTTTTACATCTCTCTTCTTTTAAAATAAACTAAAAAGGCAGCATGTGTAAAATTTCATTTTAAGATTCTACATAGAAAAACTTGCACAAAGTACACACTGAGTTAAGGAGTGTTACAATGACTAATGGATTTTGGGTGTTTTGTTGCCTTTTCAATAAACATATACATAGTAGCCTCCTTATCTTTTTCCTAACCACAGCTCTGCTATTTGAGAATTACAGGTCAAAGATGACTCACTTTACTCTTAACATATATAAGATACAGTCAAAGAGAAATTATGCGCTCACACAAGAGATTACAGATGCATAGCGGCTAAGAGCATTTTGAAAAGAACATGCTCCACACTCACTTCTCCAACTGTTGGTGAAATCAGCTATCAATGTGTAGAAAATTGCTATGTGATTTTAATACAAACTGAAAACAAACATGCAGTCTGTCACTAGTTAATTGTTATCTCAACAAAGCTTTGTGGTAAAACTTGAAGTATAAATAAGCAAACCCTCTCATACCTTTGACTTTGAGGGTCAAAGACGAATTTGTTTTTCATTTACAGGAAACAAAGAAAAAAAAAGAAAAAAAAAAAAAGGGGGCAGTGGGGAAAATAAAAATGAAATTAGTCAAAAAGGACACGAAAGACTGAAACATAAAGGAACAGCAATAGCAAGGATTCAATAATGACAATATAACCTATATATAACACACACAGGCTCTGTCTCAAGCACAGTTCAATGTAAAGCGACAAAAGAAACAGCTTGAATAAAAAAAATAATTTTAATTTAAAACTTGTGTCAAAGAACATAATATTGTGACACATTATTTGTCCTTTGATTACCAGTCAACGTATTTGCTAGCTCAGCGCCATATTTCTCCAGTTTTATGCTTTATTTAAAGACAGTGTCACCTTGTGCGTGAGGGGTTTGTTTGTTTAATTTAAATTTACCCTGTCCACCGTGGTGGTGATTTCAAGGTGAATTAAGAGAAAACAGCGATATAAAAGAGAAGGGAAAGAGTAAAAGGAAAGAAGTAGGACCTACCAGTAGCCCACGCCAACCATCTGCGTATAAGAGGGCTTATAAATCTCCATTTCCATGACACGTATATATATATATATATATATATCTCGAGAATGGCTGTAATGGCACGGAAGAAACTCCTTCAACCCTAGAATGATGACGTTTGCAAATATCTTTTTCTTCTACATCCATACATTGTGCAAAGTCGTCAGCTCCTTTCTTAAAAAACAGAACCATGATGAGCTAATATCTAAAAGCAGTGAGCTTGCAAATCACGTCAACCACAGTTCTTGAAACAGAAAGGCGACACACTTATTCATCTATTTTTCAACTATGAAAAAGATGACGCTTAACGTGTGCCATTTTAAAAAGAAAATTGGTCAATTGAATGAATTGTGACCACAGAACGTAACGCTGAATGATGAATAGAGAAGCAACCAGTGTACTGCTTGCCTTAAATGGACAACAGATGTTAACAGTACACCCGATGACAGGTGAGATCTGAAATTTCATTTCAGGAAGGTGCATGAAGGCAACAGTTTAGTTTTCAAGCGAACAGATACAACAACAAAAAAACACTGAATCGATATACATCATATAACAAGAAATTCCCAACAACATAAAAAAAGTTTTTAAAAAGTTAAAAAATTGATACCAAATGTGACAACATCTAATAATGTGTGGGCAGAAATACATGGGTACGTGTGATCTGTTTTGGTTTTTTTGTAATTATTGATGATTTGTAGAATGAAATAAGCATGTTACATGGTGCAAATGTTCAAGAAAAGGCTTGAATTTACCCCTTCCACCATTCTACCATTATCACCATCATGTGGTGATCTCAGGGTGAATTATTAAAGAGAAAACAACAACATGACAGACACAGACACAGGCATGAGAAAGAGTAGAAGTAAAGAAGTAGGACCTACCAGTAGAACCCGCCAACCATTGCCACACACCGTAGACAACATCACATGCTCTAAAAACACAGGCCACTAATGACACAACCACTAATTCAAAGGCCTAGTCAAGTCAATGGAAACACAAACTACGTGGACATGCTTGCTAACACATACACACACATACACATACACACACACACACACACAGACAGACACAGTCACTTACCGGTAGGTTATAGGCGGAATCCAAGAATACCAAGAGAATGGCAGAGTGAATGGACTCCTCGTCTTTGTTTTCCTCCGTCACCTGTTTGATGACCTGTGTGCAGATACAAGAACAAACATTTGTCAAATCCTTTGCAAACACCGACAACCATATGATACGTTCTCATTTAAGTTTGCTTATAGCATTCATATTTATCCCTGTCCATCATATGCGGTGATCTCAAGGTGAACTAAGGGTAAACAGCAAGGAAGCAAGCAAAAGAGTGAAAGAAAAGAAGTAAGTTTGTTTGTTTGTTTGTTTCGTTTGAAATTTACCCCGTCCACCCGCCAACCGCCTGCGTAAAATGGTAATGCTTAGGTTATTTTATCAAATGCTTGATAGTATGGTTGGTAGACCCAACAAATGGCTTTCACGGCAAAAATACTGATACATGTACTGATAAAAATAATCGGACTAAAAACTTTGAAATTACACTCAAAGAAGGAAACGAGTAAAACTTCTTTTGATAGCCATGGACTGGTACAATAAAATCTACAGTGGGACAGTGTTTGTAATATGTGGATGCTTTGCCTTTCCTCATCTCATCAAATTCATGACAAAATAGAATATCTATAATTTCATGATTATTTCACTTGAAGTAATATTTAAGCTATAAACATAACAACATGATTATGATACGAAAATAGCAGTTTGTTTGCTTTTCATTTGTTATTTGCAGCTTATCCTAAACACAATTTACACATTGCAATTGGGGGGGGGGGGGGGTTTAGGGTGGAGGGGGGGGATAAGAAGGAAAGAAAACTATGTGACTGGAACTCAGTGAGATAAAATCATAGTAAACTAGTAAGTCAAATCTTCTACTATGAAAATTAATTTTCATCCTTCCTCATGCAGTGGCCCATGTTCACTGTGGTCCTTTAGCCACAAAATAAACAAATAAATAAATGCTTTAAATAAAACTCATAAAAAAAAAAAGAAGAAAGAAATAGAAACAAAACTCAAAGCAAACAAAATTGAAAATATAAAAAAATCAACGACTAACTAACAAACAAAACGATAGAAAGAAAAACTACTACTGAATGTCTACATAATCTGTTTATAGATAAGATTGCAAAAGCAAAACACACAAAATGTTTAAATAGAGAATGAAATAATACTAAACCTTCAGTAATATTTTGAATATGGTATACATGTAAGTAAAGAAAATAATACACTTTGTCTTAGAGAAATGAGCGAGTGAAATTCAAAAGTGAAAGAATTGAATGACCTGAAAAAGAAAAAAATGTATCCAGTTGATGGATCAGCCCTTTGTTACTGTAAAGTTCTAGAAACTTTGGGTACCGTTAATAACACAACACCTCTATACGGTAAAATGAAGGCTAAATGTGAGAAATAGATTACTATAGTGTATAAAAAAAACTTGTGAGAGCTTTAAATCTAATAATGAAATATTTCTTTAAATAAAGGAAAAAAATGTCAAAGAAACTGATAAACACAAGAAATAAAAATATAGGAACTCAAAGCAAAATGTTTACGCGCAAATCTTCTTTTTATTCTAAATTGTCAGTCAACACTATATCACTAATAATTCTTAATAATAAACAGCAAAACAAAACAAAATGTTAAGCTTAAAGAAAGGAAAATTGAACAAAAAAAAAAGATACTGAATTCTTCAGGCTTAAGGCACAAACTAGCTACATCAAAATCAACACAAAATAATGCAGTAAAAGGATCTAGTTCCATTGCTACATTTTCAAATCAAATAAATAAATAAATAAATCAAAATAAATCAAATGACTAAAAGATAAATTGAAAAATAACAAAATTTTCAAAATAAATATACATTTATATTATTATATCTATTACAATGACTAGCAAAGAGAAAAGTTCAGATAATAACCAGAAAATAAATGAGTTGTGCCCCTTACTCTAGAGGATAAATAGAAAAGGAAATGATCAAAATACATGAGTTGTGTCCCTTAGTTTGAAGGGCAAATAGAATTAAATGACTAAAATAGATGAGTTGTGTCCCTTACTCTAAAGGGTAAACAGGATGAAAATGATCAGAATAAATAGGTGTGACCCCAAAAAGCAAAATGTTCAAACCATCAAAGAGGAAATTTCTTCCTCCACCAAAAAAACACACACCACACCTCGTATTTATACAAACGTAATAATGCATGTGTACTAATGTGTACTAATGCACGTGTGGTGTGTGTCCCTGTGTACATGTTTGCTGTGTTGTACTGGTGTGCAGTCAGCAACAACACAATAGCACGCCCACCGCATCAAAACTCAGCAGGGGGAGGGGGGAGGGTGGAGTGGATAAGGTAGCTACCACCACCACCACCAGCTAATCAATCTAAGTGAGTGGTGCAAAAGCTTTAGATGAGAGGTTAAATAGAGATAGTAGTAGCAATGAGGAAATTAGAAAATGTTAGTATGACCCAGAGAGCATACATATATAATAATATATAACACACTATAACTGAAGCGCGGGGTGGGGGGGGGGGGGGTAGGACTCTGCATAAGTTCCTTTATCAACACAGATTATTGGATTGTTTGCTTGATTGGTTTTTATCACAGATTGAAGCTCTCTTGATTTAAAAACAATAAAAGTCCTTTTTTTTTCATTCCTTAACAATGGTAGTGCTATCTCTCTGACTACTTCAGTCAAGCACAGACAAGGAAGGCAAAAATCTACTTGTACATTGACCTTATTTCTTTTATTTAATTCACCCTGTTCTTTGTTCTTTAGCAATGTCTTGTAAGTATTCAGAAGAATCATTTTCTATTCTTGTAATTTGAGTCTGGACTTTTCTTTTACTTCCTTGGTTTGTTTTTTCTTTCTTCAGGTTTTCTTTCTCACTGATTTCCATCATCTTTCTTTTCTTCTAATTAAAGTAGCATACGAATGCCTTTCTAGTATTGATTTATGATCAGTAAATGTTCATAATCGCCGATTTGTTCACTTGAATCTCCATCATAATCATCTTCAACAACAAAAATCTTTCAGAAGTCAATGAAGCAGGTTAGAAATGAGGGCAAATGTTATAAGTCAGAACAAAACGTAGCAAAACACCAGCTTCTGCTGTAGCAGTTATAAAAAAAACACAGCACAAAGGACAGAATACAGAATAAACTCTTAAAACGAACACAACAATAGCACAATTGAAATATGAACAAACTTTAACAAATCAGACAAAGACTTCACATCAAAATTTTTTTTTTTTACAAAATCCAAAGTGGCTTGCAAACAGGGTCCACACAACAAGCTGGCGCAAAAAGCAGCAGGAAAAATTTCTGGCGGCAATTGGACACAAGACAAAAACAAACAGACAAACAAACACACACTGAGTGTTTTACCAATCACACGAATATAAAGCAACTGGTTACAGTCAAACAGGACACACACACATAAACACACACACACACACACTAGTCACATGACCAACTTACCAGAGTTAGGTATGAGAAGGTCACCGTGACCCTCCAACTCCCCGCATGGTTACATCACCCATGGTGACACATTTGGGGAGGGGTTGGGGGTTGGTGAGTTGTGGTGGTGGTTGTGGTGGTTGTGGTGGTGGTGTTGTTTTTTTTGGGTTTTGTATTGGGTTGTTGTGGTTTGTGCCAATTTTGTTTTTTTTCGTGTTGGTTTCAGGAGAAGGAGAAATAAAAACAAATAAATTATAATACACTGCTTTCTAAAAGATCTGTTAATTGAGTAGAACATCCATTATGATGGACTTGATGTGATGATGAGGCAAATTTGAGAAATGTTTTATTCATAGCCGATGGAATGATACAAATAGAGCATAAGAGAATGTTGACAAGTAAAGCGTTTTTAGATGGGGTGTGAGTTGAACGTATATACGGTGCGAGACAAGGACATTACTACTGACATCAACTAGAGGGTCATAAGGATGCGGCTAATGAAATCTACGTCTCTGGAAATGTGTGCGTCTCTAACACAAAGACCCAATTTGAAATTCCATCATCAGAAGATCACTACATGTGTTTTTATATCTATATGTGCTCCATGCAAATGACATGACAATATAGCCATCTCCCTACCCCTCCATACTGTCTCCACTTTTTCATATTTCAGGGTGATTACAAAAACTGTACCCAATTTTAGACTTAAATGTCTAATGCAAATCTGTTGAGGAAAACTTGCATATTAGTGACCAAAGTTGCATTAAATCATCCAAGTTTAATTTAGCATCAGTTGGTATCAGGTAGAGTGATCAAGCTCAGCCAGCTCTCTGCAGCATATCGGATGTGATCGAGAGCAGTGATTCAGTGATGCGTTCTTGCAAATCCTCCAAGGTTAGGGCTAATGTCCTTGACTTACCCCCATAGGAAAGATTCACAAACGGTCAGGTCTGGTAATCTCAGGGGATCACTTGCAAAACACCTTGTCTTGTCAGGGACAGCCAATCCACCTGTTTGGCAAATGCTCATTGAGAAATCTGTGGACATCAAGATGCCAGTGCGATAGTGAGCGATCCTGATGAAAAAGCAGTCACCCTAGTCACCTTCTGCAGCTAGTTGTGAAATGAGCCTCTAGGATAGCATTTCCAGGTAATCCTGACCGATAACACTTTGCAGCTAGTTGTGAAATGAGCCTCTCGGATAGCATTTCCAAGTAATCCTGACCGATAACACTTTGCAGCTAGTTGTGAAATGACACGGATAGCATTTCCAAGTAATCCTGACCGATAACACTTTGCAGCTAGTTGTGAAATGAGCCTCTCGGATAGCATTTCCAAGTAATCCTGACCGATAACACTTTGCAGCTAGTTGTGAAATGAGCCTCTCGGATAGCATTTCCAAGTAATCCTGACCGATAACACTTTGCAGCTAGTTGTGAAATGAGCCTCTCGGATAGCATTTCCAGGTAATCCTGACCGATAACACATTGCAGCCAGTTGTGGAATGAGCCTCTAGGTTTTCCAGGTAATCCTGACCGATAACACTTTGCAGCTAGTTGTGGAATGAGGATAGCATTTCCAGTTAATCCTGACCGATAACACTTTGCAGCCAGTTGTGGAATGAGCCGAGGATAGCATTTCAGGTAATCCTGACCAGTAACACTTTGCAGCTAGTTGTGGAATGAGCCTCTAGGATAGCATTTCCAGGTAACCTGACCGATAAGTTGTGGAATGAGCTTTAGGATAGCATTTCCACTGGGAGATAACACTTTGCAGCCAGTTGTGGAATGAGCTTCTAGGATAGCATTTCCAGGTAATCCTGACCGATAACACTTTGCAGCCAGTTGTGGAATGAGCTTCAGGATAACATTTCCAGGTAATCCGGTAACACTTTGCAGCTAGTTGTGGAATGAGCCTCTAGGATAGCATTTCCAGTAATCCTGACCAGCCAGTTGTATGACACATTTGGCTAGTTGTGAAATGAGCCTAGGATAACATTTCCAGGTAATCCTAAGTAACATTTGCAGCTAGTTGTGGAATGAGCCTCTAGGATAGCATTTCCAGGTAATCCTGACCGATAACACTTTGCAGCTAGTTGTGGAATGAGCCTCTAGGATAGCATTTCCAGGTAATCCTGACCGATAACACTTTGCAGCTAGTTGTGGAATAAGCCTCTAGGATAGTATTTCCAGGTAATCCTGACCGATAACACTTTGCCCATCAAAGAAAAAAAGACCATCCACATCGCACTCCAATAGTGCACAGAAGACGTTTAATTCATTTTGGATGAGTCACATTCCACCTTTTGTTTCTTTTAACACATTCACCTTCCAGGCTGGGAAGTGGATTCGCACTGGTGCCGGTTCTAAATGGAGCACAGCAATATTATTGGTGTGGATTAAAGATTTTAAGATTTGGCGTATCTGATGTAGCCATACTTGCAAATGTATTCCCATAAGTGTTACTATTATAAATATTTGAAATTAGGTACAGTGTTTATAACCACCTTGTCTTATCAATTCGAACTGCACCCCATTCTCTGTATAGTTAAATAAATGTACGCCCGTGTTCACACATACACATTGCAAAGAAAATATATTTGCTCTTTGCACACCCACACACACACGCTCACAAAGACGTACACACATTATAAAAGGTACTGCACGTAGTATGAAAATAAAACAGATTTAAAATGTGAACTTTAAACTTACTTAAAAATAAAACAGACATTATACACACATCCTCCTCTCTAAATACAAAACGAAAATCAGACACGACCAACACAGACAACAGCAACATCATTAGAGCAAAATAACTGTTGCTGAACATTTACAGGTAAAAGACGCCGCTGGATCTCCATTCCCCCATCCCAGCCCCCCACCCCACCTTCTATACCTCCACATCCTTCCAGTTTCTTCCCCTTTACTGTAAGCGTGACCAACCAACCAATCCACTTCAAATGTCAACAAAACAAAGACAACAACACCGTTATTTACAACAATAATTGCTTCAAGTAAAGATTAATAATTATTATCAAAGTCACGGACAACGAGAAAGAAGACGTGCAATCAGGCAATAAAGATGTGGGGGGGCAAAGAGATGAGGCGTTCTTATCTCCCTTTTTAGCTATACATTAAGTGCATTTTTTATCCCCCTTATGTAGCTATAAATTAAGTGCATAGAGTACATGGCATGAACAAGATCATGTAATAGAACGAAATCAAAGTCATTATGGTCAAAAAGCTGATGAAATGTCCAGCACTGAGATAAAAATTCAGCCAAAAAGAACATTTGATAAGTAAAGGATGATACCATACATTAATTTGTTATTAGCTTTGATGATGTCAACAGACCATAAAGATCTAAATAATAACCAACTCTGTTGATATGTCGATATATTCATTTGTTATTAGCTTTGATGATGTCAATGGACCATAAAGATTTAAATTATTACAAAGCTCTGTTGATATGTCAATACATTAATTTGTTATTAGCTTTGATGATGTCAACAGACCATAAAGATTTAAATGATAACCAAGCTCTGTTGATATGTCGATATATATTGTTACTGAAAAAATACAAGACAAACTAATTAAATTTTAAAATAGAAAAATAAATGGGGAAAAAACAAAACAAAACAAAACAAGATCTATATAATTGCCGTCTTTAGTCCCCACGGGTATAGGTTTTACACAAAAAAAACTCAGAAAACCTTTCAGCCTGCTAAGACTTGAACAACTCACGATCTTCTGGTTGAGAGGCTGAGGCCTTGCCTCTTAATCACTGCCCCCCCCCCTTCCCATCACCATATTGGAATTCACCCAGGATGAATTAAGAAGCAGCAGCAAGATGAAAGACATACACGAAAGAGTGAAATGAAAGAAGTAGGACCTACCAGAAGCTCCCAAGGGGAAAAAAGGGGGAGCTGATAATACAGCCTGAAAAGTGCTGTGCTGAAGACCAAATGTGTACCTTTTCACAAAGCTTTACTTTTCCATTGAGGGAATGAGATACAGAGAAAGAGAACACCGGGCTGGTTCAAAGGTTAGGTGCCTACCTTGAAAGGCGTCAATCAAGGATTTGAATCCATGCTTTGACAAAAATGGAACATTTATCTGGGACTTGAAGTAAAAACAATTACCCTTAAACACCCTCATGAAACGCATTTTTCCTGATAATGACCAGAAAACAAGTGACATCATTAAGTAAACGCCCATTACCAACAATTACATTTTACTCTAAACCTTGTGAATAAACTCCCACTGTGGAATAAACCTTTAACCAGCCCATACTGCCTGAACCCTAAACATTCACTTTTCATTTAACCAGCCCATATTGCCTGAATCCTAAACATTCACTTTCCATTCAACCAGCCCATATTGCCTGAATCCTAAACATTCACTTTTCATTTAACCAGCCCATATTGCCTGAATCCTAAACATTCACTTTTCATTTAACCAGCCCATACTGCCTGAATCCTAAACATTCACTTTTCATTTAACCAGCCCATACTGCCTGAATCCTAAACATTCACTTTTCATTTAACCAGCCCATACTGCCTGAATCCTAAACATTCACTTTTCATTTAACCAGCCCATATTGCCTGAATCCTAAACATTCACTTTTCATTTAATCAGCCCATATTGCCTGAATCCTAAACATTCACTTTTCATTTAACCAGCCCATATTGCCTGAATCCTAAACATTCACTTTTCATTTAACCAGCCCATACTGCCTGAATGTTAAACATCACCTTTCTTTCAACCAGCCCATACTGCCTGAATGTTAAACATCACCTTTCTTTCAACCAGCCCATACTGCCTGAATGTTAAACATCACCTTTCTTTCAACCAGCCCATACTGCCTGAATGTTAAACATCACCTTTCCTTTAACCAGTCTATACTGCCTGAATGTTAAATAGTCACCTTTCCTTCAATTAAACAAAGAACATCCGATACACCAAAACCAAGTCTTTTACCAAATCCGTTTAAAAACTACCACTGATATTGCACTGAGATTGTTACAAAATCTTGAGCTCAACGCATCAATTGAAAGCATAATAAAACCCCGACATCAAGGAATGAGTTAGTCAACCAGAATAACTTTTGTAAGGAATAAATAAAAGCAAACCATAGTGTGAAGCAGAGCAGATGGTAATAATCACGCCCTCAACAGGACCCTAGTCTGTCACAGGTATTTACTGGTACTATTATTAATTGCACCTGGGTCAAGTGGGGGAAAAATGTGTGTTAAGTGTCTTTCCCAAGGAACACAACGTTGGACCTAGCACAGCTAGGATTCGAACCAGGACCTCATGATCCCAAGTCTGGCAATCTAACCTCTAGTCCACTGATGTCACATCCATTGAACCAAATACGACAAAACAAATCGTAAACTTCAGGACTGGGAAAAGCCATGAAAACCTGAACTCACTTCAAGGATCTGATTGAAAAGTGCATGTTTGTTTGTTTGACTCAGTGAAATTTACCTTTTTGAAAAGTGCATGTTTGTTGATTGTTTGACCATTCTAATTGCGTCTTGATGCTTTGGCTTCTAATAACGAAAGGTCCAGAAAATTGGACAGGCTAAAAGATAGATTACATGAGGGAACAGAGAAGAGATGAGGGAAGAAAGGATTAGTTTTCATTGGCTTTATTCAAGAACCTGAATTGTATTTGTCATTCCAAAGCAATCTGTCACAGCTTGACCAAGGGAGAGAACACAATTTTCCAATTTCCCGGATTTGGAGCAAGTCGGAATATACAAAATGTTCAAGAGTACTCAGAACACTCCTACTTACTTACAAAGGGAAGAAACCTAATCTTTTCCTTTGGAAAAATGTTCTCTTCCTCTTTGTTTTATTGCAATTTACACTCTTCCACCACACACTGTGATCTCAGTGTCGATTAAGATGAAACCGCAAGATGAAAACACATGCGAAAGAGAGAAAGAAAAGAATAAAAAGAACCTACCGGCCGCTCCCGCCAACCGCTTATAACCTTTGGATAACAATAACAAACGCAATACTATTACACATAGATGTAGATGATGATTTCCAGACACACACACACACACACACACTCCCACATGTGATGTGCCGATGTTGCGTAGACAAGAGGCGTGACAGTGTGACACTTACCCTATCCAACTCCAGTGCATCGTTTGCCAGGTACAACCAGGTCAACTGTAAGTGAATCAAACCCTGTTTGACGTCTTCCAATGGAAGCCACTGGAAACACACAATACAAAGACAAGCTGTGAGGCATGTCCAAATTGGTGGACAATGACATAAAAAACATGGAAGCCCCGTAGCAATAAACGTGAGACAAACACAAAGGCATAGACAGAAGAAATCAAATCTTTGGGCACCTACAGAATCGAACCCACAACCTCTGGCTTCACCTCGTCATGAAAAGAGAGCGCACTACCAGTCAGTTTAACTACATTCCTTGGTAGGACACTCTCTCTCTCTCTCAGATGCAAAGGTTGTGGGTTCAATTCCATAGGTGCCCAAAGATTTCTTTTTTCTGTCTATTTCTTTGTATTCGTCTTTCATTTGTTCGTATGGGGACTTCAAGAAGTAGAAGCTAGCAGACCAGCAACACCCACCAACCCCCCTGCTGGTATCATGTCAAAAGGTAAGAAGGGAAAAAAGCCATGAGGCCTAGACAATTAGATAGAGCTCACCCACATTACTGTAGCATTAAGAAAAAAATGAGTATTGGTACAGGGTCATTTTTCTGTTCACAATGCTGGTCTAGCACAAGTTTTTACTCGCCAGCAAAACCGAGTACTCAATTTCACCTCATCAGAACACATGCAGAGAATGTGAATTGTTTCTTTCCATATCACAATATTAAAACCAAGAGTATTTGAATCCCATGCCCCACTGTCTACCATCAAGGTTTTTTTGCTATTTACCTCAGTCCCCATACACGGTGATCGCATCTGGAACCATCAGACTATCATGCCTAATAAGGTAAGGTTTTTCAGCATTTCTTTGTCATCCCCCTCATATATGGTGATCTCATTGTCAATCGAGATGAAAGTTATGCAAAAGAGTGAAAAGGAGGAAGTAGGACCTACCAGTAACACTCACCAACAACCCATGAGACTGCTGAGTGAAAAATACGTGAAAAAGTGACAAAGAAAAACAATCTACCAGCAACACCCACCAACAACCAACCATGAGACTGCTGAGTGAAAAATACGTGAAAAAGTGACAGCAAAGAAAAACAATCTACCAGCAACACCCACCAACAACCCATGAGACTGCTGGGTCATAAACATGTGAAAAAGAGTGACACCAATAAAAAAAAAACACCTATCAGTAACAAGCATAAACCAATCACCTAGGTGTCTAAAACATAAATGAAAACTCATTAGTAACTGGGAACTGAAAACTAAATGAAAACTCATTAGAACGCATGAAAAACACAAAAATTAAATGACTTGAACCAGAATTCTTCTAAAAATTTAGAGAACACGTGACAACTGGTAACAAACCTCGTCTGCGTTTCCGTCAGTTCTCAGCTTTGAGATGTCCATGTTCACTCTGAGGTGAAAGAAAAACAAAATAATTTCTATTGTACATAAACAGGCATATTACAACACTTCAAGTATGATTATTAATCAAGCCATGAACCACGCTATTCCAACTTTATTGTATAACCTTTTTTAAATGGCAGCTTATGCGAATACACATTTTACTCAGAGACAAAGAAACATTGAAATGTTCATTCATTGTGGTAGAAAAAGTTCTCAAATGAAAACAATCTCAGGATCATTTAGACCCCACACGCAAAATATGGTCACTCATAGCGGCCTGACAACAGAGCCTTTGGTGAACAAAGAACAGTCAACTCAGAGTTACATCAGGAGACAATCTCTCTGTCTGTCTCTCTCTATCTGTCTACTTGTCTCTCTCTGTGCCTGTCTCCCTCCCCCCGCCCTCTCTCTCTGTCTGTCTCACTCTCTCCCTCACCCCCCTCCCCCTCCCTCTCTCCCTCTCCTCCCTCCCTCCCTCCCTCCCTCCCTCCTCCCTCTCTCTCTCTCTCTCCCTCTCCCTCCCTCCCTCCCTCCCTCCCTCCCTCCCTCCCTCCCTCCCTCCCTCCTCTCTCTCTCTCTCTCTCTCTCTCTCTCTCTCTCTCTCTCTCTCTCTCTCTCTCTCTCTCTCTCTCTCTCTCTCTCTCTCTCTCTCTCTCTCTCTCTCTCTCTCTCTCTCTCTCTCTCTCTCTCTCTCTCTCTCTCTCTCTCCACATTCCCTGTCTCCCACCCCTCCCATACCTTCCAATCTCGTCATCCTTACTGCCGGGGTCCTCATCCAGCACGTCAATGTACAAGAGCTGTCCATCAGCCGAGTCAACGATGAGTTCAAAGGTCTGGTTCCACACAGGGGTCACCGAGTTGTTGATGACCTTTGTCTTGAACTCCTTGGCTCCCACTGTTGTTCAAACAAAAACAAAACACCATACAACTTCCAGTTGTAAAGCCTCAAATCATTTCGTCCATTCCCCCTTAATCTTTACACTGTTTCTATTTGATAAGAATGTAGATATGTAATGTAGACACATAAGTACAAATTTCCCAAAAGCTCTTTTTCATTTCAATGAAATTTCCCTCCTCCACTATAAAGTCAGTGATCTCATATTCAAATTTCCCTCCTCCACTATATAGTCAGTGGTCTCATATTGAAATTTCCCTCCACTATATAGTCAGTGATCTCATATTCAAACTTCCCTCCTCCACTATATAGTCATTGATCTCATATTGACATTTCCCTCCTCCACTATATAGTCAGTGATCTCATATTCAGAATTTCCCAGCTATATAGTCAGTGATCTCATATTCAAATTTCCCTCCTCCACTATATAGTCAGTGATCTCATATTGAAATTTCCTCCTCCACTATATAGTCAGTGATATTGAAATTTCTCCTCCACTATATAGTCAGTGATCTCATATTGAAATTTCCCTCTCCCACTATATAGTCAGTGATCTCATATTGAAATTTCCCTCCACTATATAGTCAGTGATCTCATATTGATATTTCCTCTCCACTATATAGTCAGTGATCTCATATTGAAATTTCCCTCCCACTATATAGTCAGTGATCTCATATTGAAATTTCCCTCCTCCACTATATAGTCATATTGATTTCTCATATTCAGTGAATTTCCCTCCTCCACTATATAGTCAGTGATCTCATATTCAAATCTTCCACTATATAGTCAGTGATCTCATATTGAAATTTCCCTATATAGTCAGTGATCTCATATTCAAATTCCCCTCTTCCACTATATAGTCAGTGATCTCATATTCAAATTCCCCTCCTCCACTTTATATTCAGTGATCTCATATTGAAATTAGAGGAAACAGCAAAACGAAGCATAAGTGAATAGTAAAGAAGGGGGAAAAAAGAGGTGGGACCTACCTGCAGCTTCCACCAACCAACCACGATATTCAAGCGTGATCATCAAGACAAATGACAAAACAGAATGTTTTCACTAGAGACCCAAATCTAGTCTCCATGTTTTGTTTCAATGGAATTCACCCCATACACCATAGGGTCATGTCAGAATGAATTGAGGGTGAAACAGCTTGATTTGATTTGATTTGATTTGATTTGATTTGATTAGATTTACCCACATCCACAACTAAGGCGATGTCTGGGTTTTAGGTAGAATTTTTAATTTTGCCGAACTGCCCTGTGCACAGTCAAGGGATCTTTAACGCGCACAGAGTGTTGTGATCTGCACACGACACCTCCTTTAAATCATCCATCTCCGATGGGATTAGTTGTCGATCCACCTACGCGGACCAAGTGGGTAGATTTTACTCAAAAATATTTGAGAAAATGTTTCAACCGTTCAAATCGGCAGGGCTTGAACCCATGACCTTTGGATTGAGAGGATGACACCTTGCCTCTGGACTACCGAGTTCCATGTGGAAAACAGCATGACAAACGGCATGTTAAAAAGAGTGAAAAGAAAGAAGTACGAAAGTACTAGCAGGACCCACCAACTAGCACACCAGAGATTGGCAATAGATCTGATGCATACCAGTGAGTGTGTAATTCAAAATAACCCTGGTTTTATACCACTGATTGGCAATAGGCCTGATGCATACCAGTGAATGGGTAATTCAAAATAACCTGGTTTTATACCACTGCTTGGTAATAGGTCATGCAAATAACCCTGGTAGGTAATTCAAAATAACCCAGGTTTTATACCACAGATTGGCAATAGGTCTGATGCATACCAGTGAGTAGGTAATTCAAAATAACCAGGTTTTATACCACAGATTGGCAATAGGCCTGATGCATACCAGTGAATGGGTAATTCAAAATAACCCAGATTTTATACCACTGATTGGCAATAGGTCTGATGCATACCAGTGAATGGGTAATTCAAAATAACCCTGGTTTTATACCACTGATTGGCAATAGGTCTGATGCATACCAGTGAGTGGGTAATTCAAAATAACCCAGATTTTATACCACTGCTTGGCAATAGGCCTGATGCATACCAGTGAATGGGTAATTCAAAATAACCCTGGTTTTATACCATTGATTGGCAATAGGCCTGATGCATACCAGTGAGTCGTAATTCAAAATAACCCAGATTTTATACCACTGATTGGCAATAGGCCTGATGTATACCAGTGAATGGGTAATTCAAAATAACCCAGGTTTTATAATTTTATACTACTGATTGGTAATAGGCCTGATGCATATAAGTGAATGGGTAATTCAAAATAACCCTGGTTTTTAAAACAAATAACAGCATACAATCCATCAATCAAACGTGATTGATCAATCCATCTAATCAAGAACGTGATTGATCAATCCATCTAATCAAGAACGTGATTGATCAATCCATCTAATCAAGAACGTGATTGATCAATCCATCTAATCAAGAACGTGATTGATCAATCCATCTAATCAAGAACGTGATTGATCAATCCATCTAATCAGTGATTGATCAATCCATCTAATTTAATCAAGTTTAGGGAGTACAAATTTGCGGGGGTGAACAATTTACCTTTCAGAACCACGTATGGATCAGATTTTCCTTTGCCAGTCAAAGAAATGTCGATGGAACTTTCTTCAGATCTTTCGCTTCCACAACCGTCACACGGATGACACCCTGAATAAAAAACAACAAACACATGAGCAAACAAAATATTATTGTTTTTAAAATGAATCAATGAATTAAATACACAATCGCCCATGGAAACAGGAGATGAAACCTATGTGAAAGAGTGAAAGGAAAGAAGTAAGACCCACTAGTGTAACACCTAACAACTGGCCACAGCTAAATAAGTTCTTAATAGAAATCAAACCAATTTACATGACATAAGCAGCACACAAAGCACTCAAGAAAAAACAACACAATCTACAAAACTTTACTGTAAAATACGTAAATTTAAACATATATAATTCTGAGTTGGTCATTCTTTATGAGTCAAAGGCTCTGTTACAAGGCCACTCAGAGCAACCATATTTTGTATGTATATACTTTCTATATGATCTTAAGATCGTTTTCATTTCAAGAATCTTTTTAAAAGAAATTGCGTTTAGTTAATGAAAATTTTATTGTTTCCCAGACTTTGAGTCAATTTCCATTCCCCTAAGCTGCCAGATTGGAATCATATCGTTCACACCAACTATGCATCTGAATAGTACCACTATCACTGACGCTAATTATGTGTTTAAGGTTCCTTCACAGCCGATATGAGCCATAGAGCCGGAGCGTATCCCAGTTTCTATAGCGTGAAGCGGAGCACGTGATAATAAATACCTCTTGGACAGGCCGCTAGACTGACGCAGGTTTTAATTCCAAAGCTAGTGCTTGTACCCATTCTACACCTGGGTCAAGGGGGGAAATGCGTGTTAAGTTTCTTTCCCAGGGAACACAACGTCGGGCCAGGCTTTGCCAGGATTCAGTGGATTCAAATCCCGGACCTCATGATCTCCAGTTTGGCAGCCTAACCACTCGGACACTGACGCCACATTATTATGTGTGTATAGGAGTTTGTTCAAATCAATGCCTTCTGATCTGAATGATATCACTGTCACTGAGGCTAATTATGTGTGTATAGGAGTTTGTTCAAATCAATGCCTTCTAATCTAAATGGTATCACTGTCACTGAAATTAATTATGAGTGTATAGGAGTTTGTTCAAATCAATGCCTTCTAATCTGAATGCTATCGCTGTCACTGAGGCTAATTATGTGTGTATAGGAGTTTCTTCAAATTCAGGCCTTCTAATCTAAATGGTATCACTGTCACTGAGGCTAATTATGTGTGTATAGGAGTTTGTTCAAATCAATGCCTTCTAATCTAAATGGTATCGCTGTCACTGAGGCTAATTATGTGTGTATAGGAGTTTCTTCAAATCAATGCCTTCTAATCTAAATGGTATCACTGTCACTGAAACTAATTATGTGTGTATAGGAGTTTGTTCCAACCAATGCCTTCTGATCTGAATGATGTCACTGTCACTGAGGCTAATTATGTGTGTATAGGAGCTTGTTCCAACCAATGCCTTCTGATCTGAATGATGTCACTGTCACTGAGGCTAATTATGTGTGTATAGGAGAGTAAAATGACTTTGTCTTCCCTACCTGAGGCTGAGGCTAACATTGCGTGTTCAAACGAATGCCTTCTGAGCTGAATGCTATCGCTGTCACTAAGGCTAATTATGTGTGTATAGGAGTTTCTTCAAATCAATGCCTTCTGATCTAAATGGTATCACTGTCACTGAGGCTAATGATGAGTGTATAGGAGTTTCTTCAAATCAATGCCTTCTAATCTAAATGGTATCACTGTCACTGAAACTAATTATGTGTGTATAGGAGTTTGTTCCAACCAATGCCTTCTGATCTGAATGATGTCACTGTCACTGAGGCTAATTATGTGTGTATAGGAGCTTGTTCCAACCAATGCCTTCTGATCTGAATGATGTCACTGTCACTGAGGCTAATTATGTGTGTATAGGAGAGTAAAAAATGAATTTGTCTTCCTACCTGAGGCTGAGGCTAACATTGCGTGTTCAAACGAATGCCTTCTGAGCTGAATGCTATCGCTGTCACTAAGGCTAATTATGAGTGTATAGGAGTTTCTTCAATTCAACGCCTTCTGATCTAAATGGTATCACTGTCACTGAGGCTAATTATGAGTGTATAGGAGTTTCTTCAAATCAATGCCTTCTGATCTAAATGGTATCACTGTCACTGAGGCTAATTATGAGTGTATAGGAGTTTCTTCAAATCAATGCCTTCTGATCTAAATGGTATCACTGTCACTGAGGCTAATTATGAGTGTATAGGAGTTTCTTCAAATCAATGCCTTCTGATCTAAATGGTATCACTGTCACTGAGGCTAATTATGTGTGTATAGGAGTTTGTTCAAATCAATGCCCTCTGATCTGAATGATATCACTGTAACTGAGGCTAATTATGTGTGTATAGTTGAGTAAAATGAAAACTTGTCTTCCCTACCTGAGGCTGAGGGTATCGGAGTTTGTTCAAATCAATGCCTTCCGCCAGCTTGATGGGGAAACGATTAGGCAGGACCATGAAGTTTGCAATCTGCTCTTGAATGATGGAGAGTAACATGTCACTGGAAAGCAAAGAAAGGTCAAAGTCAAACATTAGGCAAGGCATTGCTTTACACATGGTGCATGTTTGGGAACACATTTCTATGCCTTCCAAATATATATTTCTCTATCATAATGTTTTGTGTGTATCATCACACTGCTCCATATATATCTCCACAAAGTGAGTTTCTAAATCACTAGATCCTTTATTCTCCTACACTCTATTCAATTTCTTCGCATGCATGTGTTTTAAAAAAATGAGGACCTGGTATCTGAAGCGGTGATTGTATCGCGTGTGTGAAGCAAACCGTGACAAAGAAATGAAAAAAGCTTTGCAGAAGGCAGACGAC
>JAXRKP010000475.1:50000-57500 GCA_037039925.1 Doris montereyensis
AGATGCTATCGTCGGCGGTGGTCAATGGTTTAGGTTGCCGCTCTTAGATGGCGGAGATCCTAGACTCCGAATCCTGGCAATGCTAGGTACAACGTTGTGTTTCTTGGGAAATACGCTTAATTCGCATTTTCCTACTTGGTTCATAATGGAAATGAGTACCAGCGTTAGCTGGGAAGAATTAACCACCAAAGACCAGCGTCCTGTTAAGGATAAGTTGTTAACGTAATGTACTATCACCAGTTGTTCCGCTACGCACTACGTTAGTGAAGTTCCTTCTAGGCCGTTACGGCACATAGAGCTAGAACTTATCCCGGTTTCAATAGCGTGAAATGGAAAACAGGTGACAGTAATCATTCTCATGGCCAGGACGCTAGTCTGACGCAGGTTTTTTTACTTCTAGGCTAAGGTTTGTACCTATTTGCACCTGGGTATAGTGAGAAATGTGTGTTGAGTGTATTTCCCCAGGAACACAACCTCTAGGTACAAAATGCCTGTCTACACTCCCTACAGGTTCTGTGAAGGAACTTTACATTTAACTGTAGTTTGATTATTTTGATGGCAGCGGCCTCTGAGGACGAAGGCGAATAGGCTGCAAAGGACTAAACTGATCAAGGAGAAAACCCACAGCAGACACCATCAAGAATAGAAGCAGTGACATCCGCATCGCTACCCCATCGCCTCCTCGTGAAGAGAAAATACACTATCATATACATACTACATATACCTAGAATCATGGCCTACTTGATAGATTTGATTTACCCACATTCACTACTAAGGGGATCTCCGGGGGTTTTGGTAGGGTTTTTATTGCCCCGACTGCCCAGTAAACAGCCAAGGGATCTTTAACGTTCACAGAATGTTGTCTGCACACGGGGCCTCTTTCTATCGTCTGTCTCCAGATGGGACTAGGTGCCGATCCACCTACCTGGACCAGGGTGGGGTGGGGGGGGGGGGAGGGGGTAGATTTTGCTCGAAAAAAAATCAATAATTTTTTTTCAACCGTTGGCAGGGCTTGAATCCATTACCTTTCGGTTGAGAGGCCGACACCTTGCCTCTGGACTACCGAATCCCCTCATGGCTTACCGCGATAAATAAACTCATTAAACGTGTATAATACATGGACTAACAGACAGTCTACATGGTCCACTGTCTCACTGCTAAACGCTTGTAATGTCAGCTGAATTTCATCTCATAGACGCCTTACATGTGATCGTCCAAAGTGTTCGTAGTATTTCGTTACAAATCTTCTAAAACATCGATGATATAAATAAATAAATGTTATAATCTGAGCAGACGACGGTTACAGTTTGAAACATTTGGGTCTGTCGAGAAGCCATCT
Source organism: Doris montereyensis (assembly GCA_037039925.1). Lineage (NCBI taxonomy): Eukaryota > Metazoa > Mollusca > Gastropoda > Nudibranchia > Dorididae > Doris > Doris montereyensis. The sequence continues at coordinate 51,340 of JAXRKP010000475.1, forward strand.
GCTGTCTTCTTTTCAAAGCTGTTCTGCAAACGATTTGTTTAGGCTTCGCACGCGCGCTCTGGTTATCGTGTTAAGTAAACAAGCGGAAAAGATACGATTGAGCAGATTGATTTTAGAGAGAGAGAGAGAGAGAGAGAGAGAGAGAGAGAGAGAGAGAGAGAGAGAGAGAGAGAGAGAGAGAGAGAGAGAGAGAGAGAGAGTGGGAGGGGGGGGGTTTGAAGAAAAACGTGACAAGGTGACACACCCCCCTCCCCCCACATACACCCACCTGTGTCGGCGTGTCCCCAATCCCACCTAAATACGGGTGAAGTGTGTGTATGCGCAGTAGGTGTGTATGTGTGTGTGATAGCTTGAATCTTCAAAAATAATGGGACAAAGAGATGTTACTTAAAGTGGTGGGCTAATTATTAACATAAAAAAATCAATGGGACAAGAGATGTTGCAAGAGTGGTGGGCTAATTATTAACATAAAAAAATCAATGGGACAAGAGATGTTACTTAAAGTGGTGGAGCTAATTATTAACATAAAAAACCCAATGGGACAAAGAATGTTACTTAAAAGTGATGGGCTAATTATCAGCATAAAAAACCAATGGGACAAGAGATGTTACCAAAGTGATGGGCTAATTATCAGCATAAAAAACAATGGGACAAGAGATGTTATTTAAAGTGATGGACTTATTATCAGCATAAAAACACCAATGGGACAAGAGATGTTACTTAAAGTGATGGGCAATTATCAGTATAAAAAAAACAATGGGACAAGAGATGTTACTTTAAGTGGTGGGCACAATTATCAACATAAAAAAAACAATGGGACAAGAGATGTTATTTAAAGTGGTAGGCTAAATTATCAACATAAAAAAACAATGGGACAAGAGATGTTATTTAAAGTGGTAGGCTAATTATCAACATAAAAACAAACAATGGGACAAGAGATGTTGCTTAGAGTGGTAATAATTATCAACATAAAAAAACAATGGGACAAGAGATGTCATTTAAAGTGGTAGGCTAATTATGAACAAAAAAAACAATGGGACAAGAGATGTTATTTAAAGTGGTAGGCTAATTATCAACATTAAAAAAAACAATGGGACAAGAGATGTTACTTAAAGTGGTAGGCTTATTATCAGCACAAAAAAACCAATGGACAAGAGATATTATTTAAAGTGGTAGTCTAAAAAACACACACACAGACAAAGCTGGAAGTACAAGCATGTCCAACAGTCATTGTCTGCAGATTGTCTGTCAATCATTGACATTTCTGCCCATTGACATGATTACTTTGGACCCATGGGTGGAGTGGTTACACTCTTTTCCCTTTGTCCTCTCTACTAACTATCTAACTGTAAGTGTAAATGTAAGCCTACAAATAAAAACAAATTAAGAAAAAAGAAACACATACAAAACTCCATAATTTGGTGAAAGGCAACCACCATGTTGGCCTCTGTACTGTCAGACAATAATGATATGATTTGCCTCAGCCACCAGTTTCTACCCTTCATCAGACATAGCAGGTACATGACATTGACAATGTCATGTGGTTTATTCTCTACGGATTCCACTACGTTCTAGATGAATAGAGAGAAACGAGTAGAGGGGGTGTGAAGAATGAGCGAAAATGGAAGGTTCAGATCTAGAATGAAATAAAAAATATGAAAATAAGTAAGTAATAAAAGATAAAGGAGATAGAGAGAAGGAGGAGAAATATATATATATATATATACAGAGAGAGAGAGAGAGAGAGAGAGATATATATATATATATATATATATATATATATAGAGAGAGAGAGAGAGAGAGAGAGAGAGAGAGAGAGAGAGAGAGAGAGAGGGAGAGAGAGAGAGAGAGAGAGAGAAAAAAAGAGAGAAACGAAGGGAAAAGCAGGGAAGAGAGAGAGAGAGAGAGAGAGAGAGAGAGAGAGAGAGAGAGGGAGGGAGGGAGGGAGAGGGAGAGAGAGAGAGAGAGAGAGAGAGAGGGAGGAGAGGAGGGGAGGGAGGGAGAGAGAGAGAGAGAGAGAGAGAGAGAGAGAGAGAGAGAGAGAGAGAGAGAGAGAGAGAGAGAGAGAGAGAGAGAGAGAGAGAGAGAGAGAGAGAGAGAGAGAGAGAGAGAGAGAGAGAGAGAGAGAGATATAGAGAGAGAGAGAGAGAGAGAGAGAGAGAGAGAGAGAGAGAGAAGAGAAAGGTGGGTATGGGAAAACAAGAACGAAAAAATAGGATAACTATAAGACCAGATCTATATCTCACTGGGTCTAGAAAGAAGAAGTGATAGAGAATGAATGAAAGGAGTATCAATCACATTGTGTGATGCACTGAAGGTGCGAAATGTATATAAATTACAAATATATCGATGTTGTAAGGGAACAGAGTAAACAACGTATCTGAAATTTAAAAAAATGACAGTTAGCACTAGCTGATGCTTTCCAAGTTATCGAACTCTTAAGTATCTGAACCTTCCATTCTCGTTCATTCTTCTCATCCCCTCCACTACGTTTCTTATCATCACTGTCTTTAGATTTCTTTCATTCTTTCTCCTTTCTGCTTTTTCTGATGACATTACATTGTGTGATGCCTGAGGTAGTACTTAGATCTAGATTCTAGATATTTCTCGTTTTTGTTGTCTGACGAACGGTTATATCCGAAACGTCACATGTTTGTTCTGTCTTTATTAGTGGAGTTGTCACTTATTGTCATATTTCGCCTTTAACCTGTCACAGTGAAGGGTAATGCACTTAAATCTACTAACGAGTCACATTGAAGGACAATGCCATTAGGTCTACTAACGTGTCACATTGAAGGGTAATGCCATTAGGTCTACTAACGTGTCATTGAAGGGTAATGCCATTAGGTCTCTAACGTGTCACATTGAAGGGTAATGCCATTGGTCTACTAACGTGTCACATTGAAGAGTAATGCCATTAGGTCTACTAACGTGTCATATTGAAGGGTAATGCCATTAGGTCTACTAACGTGTCACATTGAAGGGTAATGCCATTAAGTCTACTAACGTGTCACATTGAAGGGTAATGCCATTAGGTCTACTAACGTGTCACATTGAAGGGTAATGCCATTAGGTCTACTAACGTGTCACATTGAAGGTACTGCCAATACGTCTACTAAAATGTCACATTGAAGGGTAATGCCATTAGATATACTAACGTATCACAGTGAATGGTAATACCATTAGATCTACTAAAGTGTCAAATTGAAGGGTAATTCCGTTATATATATTAACGTGTTACGGTGAAGGTAATACCATTAGGTCTACTAACGTGTCACATTGAAGGGTAATGCCATACGTCTACTAAAGTGTCAAATTGAAGGGTAATGCCATTACGTCTACTAATCAAGTGAACCAGAGTGTTGTGGAAGCGAAACGTTCCATCCACACGGTCTTAACATCAAGTCATTCAATATTTTATCCATTAAAACCAACCTTTCTCCATCATCGTTTTCTTTTCTTGACATGTGACTGTAACTACGACATGTAACAGTGTATCACCACAGCAATGTCATGCTGAACAACTCAATCAGACTAACATTAACAGGCTATTAACTATATTATAAACACAATACAGCTTCTTCTTCTTATTCCTCTTCTTCTTTTTCTATTACTCTTCTTCCTCCTCTTATTCTCCTTTCTTTGAATTCTTCTACTTCTTCCTCTTCTTCTTGCTAACTGACTACAAGTAACTCAATTCTTGAGTATGACTGTCAGCGCCTGTGATTGTTAAAGTTACACACACAATGTTCATGGCGTTAATCTTATTTTGATTTGATTTTTTAAAGTGATGTGTTTAAGTGTGTTTTTGTTCAAGTCACGAGTGCTATTATTTTCTGAGTTGAATGTCCGTTGTCCGTTTTGGTGATGACCTTAGCGTACTACATGACGTAGTAGCACATGATACTGATACATTGTCATGTCAGTCGTGAAGATAATGACAAGATAATATGAAAGCCCCATAGGAACAAAAACTGTAGATAAACACTAAAGGAATAAACAGACAAATAATCCTGAAGGTGTAGTTAGCTCGGTTGGTAGCACGCTTTCTTGTCATGGCAAGGCGATGGGTGCCGACGCAGAGGTCGCGGGTTCGATCACCCATGGTGACCATGATTTTTTTCTGTTTATTCCTTGTGTTTGTCTCGTCTTTGTTCCCATGGGGCTTTCATATTATCTTATGTCATTACCTTCATTTCCGACATGCCCTTTGCCTCACTGTTTGTCTTTGTCATGTCAGTACTAGGATTGGATCTTTGAGAGCTTTGGTCACAATCGTCGATGTTTCAAGGTGCTACAAATATATATTATATGTGACAGCCTTATCTGGTTGTTTTTGTTTTACGTTGAAGTGGAAGTTGATCTACTACTGGGGTAAACAGTTGGAAATGTATAGCTTTGAAGACAATAATACATGAAATATAATATGCAATATGCTTGTCTTTCTGTCTGTCTCTAACCGACACTTAATAAGACACGGGTAAACTAAATAATTGCATGTTACAATTACAATAATATCCCACTCTGACCAGGAGACATCAACTAATACGCGTGTTTGGCCCCATTCAAAGCCAGCCTCTTCTAACCGACATATTAGTATTAGTAATATTTATGAAATAATAGGCATACCCCTATGCAAAGCTGTGTTGGGGAGCGTTAACCGAGAAACCATCAAGAATATTATTCTCGTCGGTCGCAAAAAAGGCGCTCATACTCGTACTTTGAATGGCTTCTCCTTCTCATCAAAGCACAGGCGCCAAACATGAGAGAGAGAGTCTGAGATTCCTCGCTTCAATTGAATCAGCCAAACATGTGACACACTCACTTCAAGAGAAGAGCTGAGTGAGAGTTCAGTAGATCGCCTGCTTACTGAGGAGAGTCCAAGAGGGAGGTACCCCGTAATAGTATTGTCATACGTAATGTCATTGAGAATGGAACGCTCCGAAATTGGAATATATAGAGATATATAGAGATATAGAGATAGAGAGATATATATATATATATAGAGATATAGATATATATATATAGAGAGAGAGAGAGATAGATAGAGATAGAGAGAGAGAGAGAGAGAGAGAGAGAGAGACAGAGAGAGACAGAGAGAGACAGAGAGAGACAGAGAGAGAGAGAGCGAGAGAGACAGAGACAGAAGACAGCGAGAGAGAGAGAGAGAGAGAGAGAGAGAGAGAGAGAGAGAGAGAGAGATTGAGACAGAGACAGAGACAGAGACAGAGAGAGACAGAGAGAGAGAGAGAGAGAGAGTACATTTATAATTAATAAAGTCAAAGTTTACATTCACAAATACATTGTATAAGTAAATGATGTAAATGTACATGTATGATATTTGATGTTTTGATGCAATCTGGCACCGGTGGTTAGTTGATCAGGCTGCTGGACCTGAGATCATGAGGTCCCAAATTGAAACTCTATGAAAGCTAGGTTTGACATTGTATTCCTCAGGGAAAGACACTCAATATGGATTTCCCAACTCAACTCAGGTGTAAATGCGTACCGGCAACAGATTGGGAGGAAATCCTGCGATAGATTGGCGTCCTGCCTGGCGGGGGGAAGGGTGGGTGGGTGATTATCATCACTTGTTCCGCTTCACGCTATTGAAACTGTGATGAAAGCTTCGTGGGCCGTCATTGGTCCTGAAGGATCTTTGCTACATGACTTCACTTTGAATATTATGTCACATGTATGTATTACAGGTAAGAAACCTGAAGATAACCTCCATAAAAATGGCTGCACTTTGCATCCTCACACAAAAATTATCATACATCGAAGTATTAAAACTATGTATGCTGATCTGTACAATGCTCTAAAAAAAGAACCAAAACTTTCTAATATTATTTATATAGTATAAACCCTATTCGCCAAACGATCTTTCTATATTGCCGAACTCACTGTCTACAAAAACCAGAAATTGTACTTACTACACAACTTTTAAATCATTTCTTAAAACAGAATTATTCCGGTTAGCGTATAAATATAATTAACGTTTATCGCTTGTATATACATGTATATAATTGTGTGATTTCTGTGAAGCGCCTTTGAGCATGCCAAATGGACTAAATGCGCTATACAAGCGTTTTATCATTATTATTACTATTGTTATTATTACTGTTATTACTACATATATATATATATATATATATATATAT
>JAXRKP010000475.1:62500-107500 GCA_037039925.1 Doris montereyensis
CGCGCATGGAATATAATTTATGATTATTAGATGGGGTCAGTATTTGATACTGAGTACTACTTCAACCTTTTAATTATAAGGCCTGTTCAAAATGGCGGTTTCGATGAATGAAAGTTCTACTCAAAGACAGGGAAACAATGAAGTTTTCAATGATGAAATGTCACTTTGTAAAAATCTTCCTTAAATGAGAACAATCTTGCGATAATTTAAAACCTACATGCAAAATATCATTACTCTTAGTGGCCTGGTAACAGAGCCTTTGGCAAACAAAGAACAACCAACTTGGAATTATATCTATAGATATATATACTAGAAGAACAATACATGACTTATGGAATGATGTCCCTCAGTTAGTCTGATAGCTCGAAGAATACTAAATCTTAAAAGGAATCTCTAGTTCTGTGAATTTGAATAAGCATTTTAGAGTGTATATCGGGAGGGCCAAATAAAGTGCACAGGACTTAAGGCTTCAATAACGAGAAAAATTATCCAAGAGAAATAAATATAATGTTATACATGTCAAGAACAATTCTGTTTACACATTTGTCCACTAAGTCTCATGGCAATCCATCAAGTAGTTTTAGGATTAGCTCCCTTCCATCAAGCTTGGTCTGAAGAACAAATTATCAGAAATGCAAAATGGCAGCCGTACTTGTAATGTTTTGTGTTAATTCTTCAAGTAATCAGTAGAGCCACCGCATTGAACAAATACAGGTCGAAGGTTTTTCTTCCATGACGATATTGCAGACTGTATCCCCTCAAGAGTGATGTCTTGCCAGCACTGTTCTATCGTTTCTTTCAGTTCCATTTCTGAGAAAGGAATGATCCGATTTCTGTAAACGTTTTCTGAATGGGAAAATCAAGACACTGCAGTTCAGAGTTTTTCTTCCTTGACGATATTGCAGACTGTATCCCTGTAAGAGTGAGGTCTTGCCAGCACTGTTCCATCTTTTCATTCAGTTCCATTTTTGGAGAAAGGGATGATCTGATTTCTGTAAACATTTTCTGATTTGGAATCCCAAAATGGCATACTCCATGGCATTCAAGTCTTTGAATGAGGTGGCCATGTATCTTTAGTAATAAATTAGGAATGTTGTTCTCTCCCCATTTGGATAGAGATGGTGACAACTTGGAAGCAACTTTTTATAAAGGAGGCTAAATTCTGGCTGACTTCCATGTTGCTATTATAGTTAAAACTTCTGGCTGACTTCCATGTTGCTGACTTTGACTATAGCTGAAACGTGACCCGCGCCACTGAAAAAGGCTGAATATAAAATAATCAAAAACATTTTTTACAGAGTTGTTTCCCTTCTTTCGTTACAGACTGTTGCTACTGCATGAATTATTTCCGTTTAAGCCTTGTTATCTTAGGGTCATGAGGCCCTAGGTTCAAATCCTAACATTGTTAGGGCTGACATTGCGTTCATTCAGGGAAAACACTCAACACGCATTTTCCCACTTGATCCTGGTGCAAATGGGTAGTACCAACAACAGCTTGGGAGTAATAATTTGTGTTTCACACTGTAGAAACTGGGATAAACTCCAGCCCTATGAGCTGTAAAGACCTTGAAAGTATTTGACTCTTTTTTTATTCATATCTTATCTTATCTTACCGTAACTTTCCTGGTGACCGTGTCATGGGGTCTAGGCTTCGGTTTTATTCTATTCGACTTCAGCATTGTCTTTCCTTTGTACTTGTCTTGATACCATTGCGGCAATGGGATGGGTTTGTGGGTTTCTTTATCAACAGTAACAAACTGTGTAGTCTGAATGGAAAACATTAAAATATAGTTCAAACAGTATTACACATCTAGTATATTATACTACAATAAATGCAGACCTCTCATAATCTGTGAGCACTATATTGCATTTTTGTCAGTAATTGCTTTAAGTTTTATCTATGATATATATATATATATATATTATCAAATTCAAAAAAAATATATGGGTTTGAAATTCTTTTTCAGTTCATATTATGGAAACCCTTAAATAAGGTTTCTTTATCAACAGTAAACATTTTCAAACTAAGAAGAAATATTTTACACATCTAGTATAATAAATAATAATTTTCTTTCACCTATCCTTTTGTCTTTGCATGGACCATTTCATTTAGCAGCAACAAAATTTTCCCACATTAACGTCTCACAGATGTTTTAAGTTTTATATATATATATATATATATATATATATATATATATATTATCAAATTCTAACACCAAACTGCAAATATTTTCTTCACATTAACAAGCAAATAAATAAATATTTTCAATCCTTGGACCACAGATGAAAACACCAGCGTCTCAGAAAGTCTTCCAATGCTCTTCTCTCCTTGACCACAGATGATAACACCACTGCCCTCCTCTCCTTGACCACAGATGATAACACCACTGCCCTCCTCTCCTTGACCACAGACGATAATGCCAACGCTCTCCTATCCCTGACCACAGACGATAACGCCAATGCTTTCTTATCCCTGACCAAAGACGATAACGTCAATGCTCTCATCTCCTTGACCACAGATGATAACGCCAATGCTCTCCTATCCTTGACATCAGACAATAACGCCAATGCTCTCCTCTCCCTGACCACAGACAATAACACCAATGCTCTCCTCTCCCTGACCACAGACGATAACGCCAATGCTTTCCTCTCCTGACCACAGACGATAACGCCAATGCTCTCCTCTCCCTAACCACAGACGATAACACCAATGCTCTTCTCTTCCTGACCACAGACGATAACACCAATGTTCTTCTCTCCCTGACCAGAGACGATAACACCAATGCTCTCCTCTCCCTGACCACAGACGATAACGCCAATGCTCTCCTCTCCTGACCACATACGATAACGCCAATGCTATCCGCTCCCTGACCACAGACGATAACAGCAATGCTCTCCTCTCCCTGACCACAGACGATAACGCCAATGCTCTCCTCCCCCTGACAACAGACAATAACGCCAATGCTCTCCTCTCCCTAGCCAGACGATAACACCAATGCTCTTCTCTTTCCTGACCACAGACGATAACACCAATGTTCTCCTCTCCTGACCACAGACAATAACGCCAATGCTCTCCTCTCCCTGACCACACACGATAACATCAATGCTCTCCTCTTCCTGACCACAGACGATAACATCAATGCTCTCCTCTCCCTGACCACAGACGATAATGCCAATGCTCTCCTCGCCCTGATCACATACGATAACGCCAATGCTATCCTCTCCCTGAACACAGACGATAACACCAATGCTCTCCTCTCCCTGACCACAGCGGATAACACAATAACACAAAGTTTGTATTTTTATTATTAACAGTATTGAAATATTTATAACAGTAATAGTAAGCGCTGTAGCAGTGAAGAGGAATTTATAGTATATAAAAAGCATGGGACCAGAATCACTTCATCATTCATCCCCCAGCAGTTCATTCCATTCAAAATTCCTTCTCAATCGCCTGGGAGCAAAGAGTACACATGCCTTTTAAACACTTCATATTAGCACTCTTGACAATAACTGAGAGCTTATTCACACCTAGACCTGTGTTAAGTGTGGAAAACAGAGTAAAGTAGGTGGAAAGGCAAACAGATTAGGACAAAGATGGACTTATAGGCATTTCTTAATGAATGTGTGCACATATGTAAGATAGAATCCTTTTGGTGATTTTCCTGTAGTGGAACTCGGAAGTAGCAAGATCGCTGGGACTGACCACAAAATCTTGCTAAATCTGAGTTCTCACTATTTCCGAGTTGTCTTGACATAACAATGTACACGATGTATGCAACCCACGTCAGTGTCACCGAAGAAAAACAGACAATCTATTTGATGACTCAGAATAAGACAAATGTGATGTGAACAGTACGATGGCAATCAGCTAACTAAAAGACTTGTCTACAATTGAAGGGGCCAGTTCAATATGGTACCTGTACCTATGTTTATTTTCGTGAAAAAATGTGACAGAGAGATAATTCTTGGGAATAAATGGAAATCATGATTTCTTAAACGTGTGAAAATGATATGATCAAAATACATCACGTTTACAGCAGTGTGAAACTTGGAATTCCCAGCGAACAGTGCCAAAGTCCATGGTTTTGGGCATTTTCTCTAAATGACGTAATTGTGACTTAGGCACACTATTGAAATGACCCCATCAATTATGACTTTGGCACACTGTTGAAATGACCCCATCAATTATGACTTTGGCACACTATTGAAATGACCACATCAATTGTGACTTAGGCACACTAGTGAAATTACCCTATCAATTGTGACTTAGGCACACTATTGAAATGACCCCATCAATTGTGACTTAGGCACACTGTTGAAATGACCCCATCAATTGTGACTTAGGCACACTATTGAAATGACCCACATCAATTGTGACTTAGGCACACTGTTGAAATGACCCCATCAATTATGACTTTGGCACACTATTGAAATGACCACATCAATTGTGACTTAGGCACAGTATTGAAATGACCCCATCAAATGTGACCCCATCAATTATTGAAATGACCCCATCAATTGTGACACACTATTGAAATGACACCATCAAATGTGACGTTGGCACATTATTGAAATGGCCCCATCAATTGTGACGTTGGCACATTATTGAAATGGCCCCATCAATTGTGACCGTGGCACACAATTGAAATGACCCCATCAATTATCAAATGTGACTTCGGCACACTATTGAAATGACCCCATCAATTGTGACTTAGGCACACTGTTGAAATGACTCCGTCAATTGTGACTTAGGTACACTGTTGAAATGACTCCGTCAATTGTAACTTAGGCATACTGTTGAAATGACTCTGTCAATTATAACTTAGGCAAACTGTTGAAATGACTCCGTCAATTGTGACTTAGGCACACTATTGAAATTACCACGTCAGTTGTAACTTAGGCATACTGTTGAAATGACTCTGTCAATTATGTGCGCACATCTCATTGATCATGCATTTGGTTTTGCTTCTCTACTTTAAAAATATGACACTGCACTTTTTTCTTAAAATAAAAAATCTCCATCGTAGAGATGGCATATGACAAGACAACCCTCCTTCCCTTCCCTCATTTTTCACTACTATCACCATGCTGTCAGCACTTGGCACTTACCGACTAGAATCTACAGTCTGATCCAGACCATTTGTAATCGTTGACGATAGACACATGGTGACGGATTGAATGTGAGAAAGAGAGAGCGATACCATAGTCTAGACAACATCCCCTTTTCTCCCCATCATCAATATGTACAGTGATGAGCTATATGTCATGTACATGCAAGCTCACCGACAACCCATACTGTATGATGACAAGATAACGTCTGATTAAATCTAGTCATTTTTGTCACCACTTTCTGAGGGCTTTCTTTCTTTACAAAAATTTTATTTCTCTATACAATTTAGCTCTTTAAGGGTGTTATTTATTTTACAGTAAAGTTGACTCTTATATGAGAAGAGGATCTCGCTAACTCCAAGATGGCTATCTTTTTTTATCTGCTATTTACAAAACTGTTTTCATTGACTTACAGAAGAAAAAATAAAAATAGGGATTTGGATTGATAACGCAAATCATGAGTTCTCATTATTTCAAAGCTTGCTTCTTTCGAGTTTTACTGTATAAAAGAAGGCGAAATATGACAATAAGTGACAACTCCACTAATAAAGACAGAACAAATACGTGACGTTCTGGGTATAACCCTTCGTCAGACAGCAAACGAGAAATATCTAGAATCTAGTTTGTTCTGTCTTTATTAGTGGAGTTGTCACTTATTGTCACATTTCGCCTTTGACTTCACTCCACTGTGGCTCCTTCGTATGTATAAAAGAACTGGCTTCACGTTGGAATTGAAAATTTGAATTTTTGTCTTTTCAGAAGGAAATGTTGCCAGATCTCCAAACATTTCGCAGATGAAAAAATGAAGCTCGGGCCTTTCCGATCCGAGTCTGAACATCTAGGTCTGTGCCTCTCTGGTTGTCCACCATGCTTCTTAGATAGGTGAAAGATGTTATTTCTTCTAACTGATAATATATCTATGGTAAACCTGAGCTGCTGTGTCGTAATAATTTCTAGTCTTTTCGTTTTGCCACAATGCTTTCCTGAAAAAGACTGTCATCCTCTATCCTGACCAAGAAGAATAACATTTTCTTATTTCTTCCTCTAAAGAGAGAGTAGGTGGGGGAGGGGGAGGAGGAAGGAAGAAGAGATCACTGCAACATTCATCTGATTACCTCTTCACATAGCGGTTCCTCAATGCCAGATGCAAAGATCTGACAGCTGGTAGATAATGAAGACGTACCAATGTGTGCCATAGAGACCTTGACTTCAAGTGTGTGCTTGAGCACAGCACCACGGTACACTCGGTTGGATACCGACAGTTTGTGGGAAGATGTGAAATTCAAACGAGTCTCTAGTAAATGGTTTAAGTCAAAAAAGCAGGAACCGTTATCATCATATGGGGTAGTGAAGACCTCACTTCTTGCATTTTTCCCGAAAATCAGCAGCTTTTCCACGCTTAACTGACCTATAGATGTAGAGAGAATAGAAGGTATTTCATGTGTCTGTTTTTTTTACATAACTTGCAAAGAAATAATAATAATAATAATAAAATAATAATAATAATAATAATAATAATAATAATAATAATAATAATAATAATAATAAAAAAGTTCTTGTATAGTACCCCACTCAAATATCAATCTCAGAGCGCTCAAACATGGATAAACATCATAAATCAAGACATATATATGCATATATATATATATATAATTTACACACACCAATGCAATATACACACACATAAGAAACATATTTCAAAGCATAGGATGATAATACAAAAGATAGTTGACATTATTGAACTACATTCATGACAGCAATGAGAAATATGAATATGTGTGGGTTTTATCGCTGTGTGGAAAACAGGTGGATTTTGAGTTTTTGCTTAAATGTCTGAGTTGAAACTAAAAAAAGAAAATTAAAGAAGAAAACACAAAAACATGTCACTCCATTCCAAACTCCCCCAAATGTCCCCAAACACAACAAATGAAAGAACACAGTGAAAGGAGTTCACAAGGTGTTTTAGTTTCAGAATACCCATTAACCCTTTAAGTGGCAGAGCACCCGTAGCCTATCGCTCTTGAGCCAATCACATACGTTGAAATGACCGCGATTACAGTTCAATGGCAGTGACGACTTACGTAAAGTTGTGAATCTTTTAAAACGTGCTGGATTGTCTAAATAAAATGTGGGGCAGGGTCTAAAGATTGAATAGGTAAGGCGGCTGTAATAATGTCGGCCATATCTGTCTATCCATTTACCAGAGCTGTCAAGTCGTCTCCATGCAAGACTGATTGCACCTTTTACTATCTGCTAGACCCACAATCAGTGTAAGTAAGGCTATTGTATCATTACGGTTGTTGGGTAACAACTATGAAGGCATGCCATCAGCATTTAGAAAAAAAGCTGACTGAAAATCTGAGGCAAGCTGTTGCCCGGGTTGCCATTGCCTGAAGGGAGTTGCGATTAAGTAGTGACTTTTATATAGAATTAATTCAGTTTCTTGGGAAACGTTGCGATTAAGTGGCAATTGCAATAAACCGAGTTGAGAAAAACCGGAGTCGACTGTACCACGTTATAGATAAAAAACCAGGACTTTAACTCTATTTCTGGTTACCCTACACTCAGCTTTGAGTATGCGACTTATACTTTTATTAACTGAGGATTAAAATTTACTCACCATTTTGGTCATACATGTCCAAAGTTAATCCTGGAACTGGGCAAACAACAGCATAATATGGCTGCTCTATGACTCGAAAGCCTGTGATTCTTCTGTTCATTTTCAATACTACATTCAGAATTCATCAACTGTGTATCTCTGTCCTAGAAATATAAATAATTAATAAATAATTAATCATCTCGTTAAGGAAAAAGAAACACATTGTGTAACACAGCCAAAGCTTGAAAAGGCGAGAAAAGAAAAAAAGATCTGAAAGGAATAATAATAATAATAAAAATTATAATAATAATAATAATATTAATAATTCATAATTTATATAGTGCCAAAATCCATAAAAAATGTTCAAAAGCGCTTTACAATGACAGTGTGATATGGAACACTAATTATGATTCAAACAGGGCGATAATGATATTATAGTACACACCTCGATAAGGAGAATATATAATACATCAAAAACACGAAAACACACTTACGCTATAACAATCACACATTCAACTTAGTTTCAACTTAGTGTATCGAATGCAGAGTGAAAAAGTTCTGTTTTCAATGATCTTTTGAAAAGAGTTCTAGTGATTTGGAATTTCGTGATACATAATGAGGTAATAACAGCAAATGTTGATAGGGCATCAAGACGGTGATTCATTCAATTTTTATTTCTTATAATAATAATTCTAAGCATGTGGCGTCAGTGGCCAAGTGGGCTGCCAAACTTGGGATCATGACGTCACAGGCTCGACCCCTGGCAAAGCTTAGCCCGACATTGTGTTCCTGGGGAAAGACACTTAACACACATTATTTTCATCATTCGACGCGGGGGGGGGAGTTCGTTCAGGGTCAGGGATGGTGATAGTGTGTGCCCGACATGGTAGTCCTTCCGGGATAATAAGTTAAGAGTTAGTCCTTACGATTGATGCTAGTCGTCTCATGTCAAATAGAGTCTAGATCCGGATGTCACAGCATTCAATCCCCATTATAGATCTAGATCTAGATCTAGCTCTAAACAAATATTTTGGTTAGATTTTAAAAATAATTTTGTGTTAACACTCGAATTGAATTGTAGCAAAGCTAGGCCCGACGTAGTAATCCTTGGGAAGGTCCCTTAATACGCATTTTTGCCCACTCGGTCCAGGTGCAAATTAACACAAAGGTACTTGTTACAAGCACTAGCTTGGGAGTAGAAACCTACGTCAGACTAATATCCTGTCTATAATAAGATTAATGTCACATTTTCCGCTTCACTATAAAGAAACCGGGATAAGTTCCAGCTCTATGGGACTTGGAAGGAGTTCCAGAGCCAGGTCCCGTCCATTATTTTACATCTATTACCATCCCTGATCCTAACCATCTAGATCTATATCTAGATTAGATCTAGATCTAGATTCTCTAGATTATAAGATGGAACTCCTCCCATGTTTTCTTCTCCGAGGCAAGATGTTAGACCTAGAAACACATCTAGATCTAGCTCTAGATCTAGATCTAGATCTATATCTACCTATTATTTTGACAGTTTGACAGCATTACATTTATGTGAGTGTTTATAAAGAAGAAAAATTACCGGCAGATACTTGAGATTTCGTTTTCTTTTCACGTCGAACAAGAATTAGAATCTAGTACCATTTAGGTCTATATTGAGAAATTACTTCCTGCGAACACGAATCTAGTTCTTAGAAATCCTTACGATAAGAACAGATCGTATGCCAACTACAAAAGTGCCAATATATATTGAGACGGAAATCAAAATTTCTTACTAGATCTAGATCTATGAGATCTAGATTTCTAGATCTAGACACAGGAACGAATGGTCTATGTTGCCTCCTTAAAATTACCTACGAACTTATATCTTTATTCAGATATGTGCAATACATTTTATGTCCCTCTTCTCAGCTTGATTTCAGTTTCAAATCGTAATTTGTAAACCATTTTCGGATTTTTGAAAGAAATCAGAGTGTATCAACAAATCTAGAGTAACTACTAATTATTAATAGTCAACGCATTTACTAGGTCTAGATATTCTAGATCTAGATATATATTTTTCAAATAATATTTACCAATGTTTACGAAAGTTTTTAATTTTGTTAAAAAGTATTCATGTTCTACTTCGACATAAATTCTAGAGGTTGTCGTGAGAGCTAAGCCACCTTAATAATACAAAATAATAATATGTAGATAAGTAGGCTCAACGTGAGACATAGAATTAGTCAATTACGAAACCTGAGATCACCACCACGATGGACAAGGTTATTTCAAAGAAGCAAGCAAATTCAAAGTCGTAATAATGAGAAAAACAACCGAAGACATTGTGCATCTGGTTACCATTTATTGTCGTTTTTTCACATTTGACTTCAATACACTGTGGCTCCTTTGTATTATGTACGGCTAATTAGATAGTTCGCATTGCCATTTCTCGTTTGTCTGACGAAGGGTTTTACCCGAAACGTCACGTGTCTGTTCTGTCTTTATTGGTGAAGTTGTCGTTTTTCACCTTTGTTTTCCCAACAGCAACATAATTGATATGGACTCGAAGCTTTAATACTGAACATATATGACAATAAGAGAATAACAACTACAGCCTTTGAACTGAGATGTTACCGAAAAGTATTGAGAATGTCATAGAAAAAGTAAAGAATGAAATAATCTTTGGATGAATTAAGGTCCAATCCAAATGGCGTGTCCTCAACAATATAAAGAAGCAGAAAACTATATATTTGGGCATATAAAGAGACTGAAATAATCGAAAGACAAATGTTAGATGTAAAAAAAATAGAGGGTAAGACACATAGATGAGAACAAGGTGATTTAAAAGACTGACTGGACATCGGAGTAACAGAGGCTGGGAGGTTGGCTGCTAACCTTGAGGACTTTGGTGCAAAAATTCAGAAAGCGACGCCATGTTATATTCATGGATAGATTGGCTTTTTATTTGTTGAGGATTAGAATTCCAAAGTTATTGGCCATTCTGTTAAAATCGAAATCTCACCATCTGAAGGTTTTGATTTTGATTTGAATTTACCCACATCGACAACTAAGGGATATCAGGGTTTGGATAGGATTTTTGTGTTGTGCGAATTGCCCTGCAAACTGCCAGGGATCTTTAATGTGCACAAGTTGTTGTGATTTGTACACATGACCTCTATTTTATAGTCTGTCTCCGATGGGGCGAGGTGTCTAACAGTCTATCCACCTACCTGGAGCAGGGGGTAGTTTTACTCGAAAAATACCCTCAAGAATACTTTTCATTCAGCCTGCCCACAACCCTATCGGTTGAGAGGCCGAATCTTACCTCTGACCTACCTACCCCCACACACCATCTGAAAGAGACAACAACACTAGGAGGTCAAGTTTTCTCCTTTTTCTCTGTAACTACTGTAATTTGTAATTTATAGTGTTTACTATTTGAATGTAAAGCACCATTGAGCTTTTCGGTGGATGAGAGGCGCTCAACACATTCATTATTATTATTACTACTACTACTACTACTACTACTACTACTACTACTACTACTACAACTACTACAACTACTACTACTGCTACTACTGCTACTGCTCTTCTTACTACTATTACTACTATTACTACTATTACTACTACTACTACTACTACTACTACTACTACTACCACCACCACCACCACCACCACCACCACTACTACTACTACTACTACTACTACTACTACTACTACTACTACTACTACGACTGCTGCTGCTGCTGTTTCTGTTCATGTGTGGTTCTGTTTCTATTCATATATCTGCAAATGGCCTATTGCAGAATCCCGCAGAAGTTTTTACAGTTTGAAATGAATTCGTGTGGACGATGTTCAGTGGTCTGAGCGTTTGCAATGCTAGCTGGAAGCTCATTCCATTCTGGAACTGTGTGTTGTGCGAAGACGTGTTTGTCGATGTTACGCCTAGATCTAAATTGGTATCGTTGGTGGTGCCCGTTGTTAGACCTCGTTCTCGGTGTAGATCTATATCTGCTGAAGCATTAATGTTTGTAGACAGCAACTTCTTGCGGTAAGAAAACGGCGTGTCATGACCAATCTGGTGAACCTTGCGAATGTTTTCCCCTTCAGGTGTCCTAGAACTTTAGTGACACTACTGTTAGGATCTCATTCTGCAGTGACGTATATCGCTGCACAGCGTTGCACTTCTTAAATTCTGGATATGTCCTTTTAGGTAGATGGATCCAATACAGTAGTGCAGTACTCTAGTTGAGGTCGCTTTAAGGTCATATAAGCTGTTTCTCTGATGTTTCTTGGCATGTCTCTTGCGTTTATTTTGATAAAGTCACGCTTTTGTTGTACCTTCTTCGCTATTTTGTTGTTGTTGTTGTTTTTTACAATGTAGACCGTACAAAAATGTGGAAACTACTCAAATATCATGGAATCCCATCCAAAATAGTTAGTTTACTACAGTCAACATATGATTCTCAACATGTGAAATCAGTCACAATAAAACCCTCACAGAACCCTTCAATAGACTAACTGGAGTCAAGCAAGGATGTCTATTAATACCGTTCCTTTCTTGATAGCAATCGATTGGATCATGTCAAAAACAGCAACACGTCACAGAACAGGAATTCAATGGTCTTTGACTCATCAACTGAAAAATATTGATTTTGCCGATGATGTAGCACTTCTCTCTCATCGACATAATGATATCGATGAAGAAACAAACAGAAATGCCAAGGAAGCAGTGAAACTGAGAATGAATATAAACAAAAGGAAAACTCAAGTTCTCAGAATTAATAACTTGAATAATAACAACATCGCACTTGATGGAATGGCATTAGAAGATGTCCGCCAGTTCATATATTTGGGCAGTGTCGTAAGCAGAACAGGAGGGACAGACCAGGGTATCAGCGCCAGAATTGGGAAGCCGACAGCAGCATGTAGGACCCTAAGACCATTTTGGAATTCACAGACCGCATCCCTAAAAACAAAAATCCGTATTTTCAACACAAACATACAAACAGTCATTCTGCATGCCTGTGAAACATGGCGCACCACTATATGTTTATCCACAAGAAGACTTCAAATATTTATTAACAGATGCCCGAGACAAATCCTACACATCAAATGGTTTGATAAAACTACAAACGCAGAACTTTTGGGAAAAGACACATCAAGAACTGATAGAAGTACAGATTAAGAGAAGGAAATGGGGATGGCTTGGACACACCTTTAGAAAATCATCAGAAAACATAACGCGTCAGGCCTCAATATGGAATCCACAAGGGAAGAGAAAGACATCATGGAGGAGGTCAACCCTGCAGGAAGCAGTAAAGTGGAGAGACCTCATTGGCGACCTATGCCTCACCCGGGGTACAAGGGTATAAGTCAAGTAAGTCAAGTAAATCTTCACAATCTGGTCGATGTGTGTTGACCATGTCTAGTTATCACTGAGAAACACACCAATATATCAATGCTGTTTTTACTTTTTATTATTTACATTTATGGATGATGTAACTGTGGCGTACTTGTGATTTTGATGGAAAGAAGTAAGACCTACCAGTTGCGCCCACTAACTGGTACATGAATTCAGAGGAAACAGATGAAAGAAAGTGAAAGAGAAAGGAAATAAGTAAAAACCTACCCGTAGCGTTCATTAACCACTCACAATAACCTTGCATGTACGACATATTACATAAAATACGAAGGAGCCACAGTGGAGTGAAGTCAAAGGCGCATTATGACAATAAGTGACAACTCCACTAATAAAGACAGAACACACACGTGACGTATATTACATACATATGAATACAAAACTCATATAAAAAAAAACCCCGCAAACTTAAAAAAAGACTTGGTAAGGTTTGTTATTTCATTGGTGATCTCAGGGTGTTTATTTGTTTGTTTGTTTAATTGAAATTAACCCTATCCACCATTGTGGTGATCTCAGGGTGAAATCAGAGGAAACAGCGAGATGAAAAATAAGTGAAAAAAGGAAAGGACAAAAATAGGGCCTACCAACAGTGCCCGCCAACCACCGGTGATCTCAGGGTGAATTAAGGGGAAACAGCAAGATGAAAGAGAGTGACAGTAAAAAATTGAAAGGAAAGAAGTAAAACCTACTAGCAAGATTTACTTACCGCCCACTTCACCCACATCCATCACATGCAGTGATCTCAACGTGAATTGATAGAAAACAACAAAACGAAAAACAAGTAAAAGAGTGAAAGTGAAAGGAGTGAAAGGGAAGGAGTGAAAGGAGTGAAAGGAGTGAAAGTGAAAGGAGAGAAAGTGAAAGGAGTAAAAGTGAAAGGAGTGAAAGTGAAAGGAGTGAAAGTGAAAGGAGAGAAAGTGAAAGGAGTCAAAGTGAAAGGAATGAAAGTGAAAGGAATGAAAGGGAAAGGAGTGAAAGTGAAAGGAAAGTGAAAATGAAAATGAAAGGAGTGAAAGTGAAAGGAGTGAAAGGGAAAGGAGTGAAAGTGAAAGGAGTGAATGGAAGACAGTAAGACTACCTACCAGCAACACCCACCAAACAATCACTACTCAAACAGTGTCATATAACTCTGAACAGAAGGCGAATTTCATGGGGGGAAAAACAGTTTTATTTATATTATATTAAATTATTATAAAGGGACATACAATTATGTAGCCAAACAGAGAATATAATATAATAAACACATCTGATCTGTGTCATTAGTATGGAATTTATACCAACAACAAAAAATAGGAAAAAAATATAAGCAAAGCAAATACAAAACAAAACCCTATAAATAACTCTTGACGCGGTTAACATAAAGATAAAAACAATTAATTATAATATTTAATACGGTAGATAATATTGATGAAACAAATGAGAAAGAAAAAAGATATTAATAATAGTATTATATATGTATATCATAATAGCGTCATCGGCCTTATGTGCTGCCCAAGCACCACGAGCATAAGTCAAGTCATATCATAAAAGCAATGCACATTGTGTAACTATAATTTAGGTACAAAAACACATAAAAGGATTTATTAAAGAAAAAAGAAATGCCATAAATACTAATGATGTAAATTACTTGTAGTGACTATACATAATTATTATGAGCAGCACAATACAAACACTCTTCTTTCCCCGTTTCTTTGTCTTTCTGATAAGACATGGTAAAAAAAGGCAGACAATTTACGAACAATGAACTAATCTCGAGAAATGGAACAAATAACATGATGCTCATTGATGCACCGTCAATACAGTAACAAGTTTCTTTTTCCTGTCATTGAGATTTACCCATGTCCACCATATGAGGTGATATCAGGGTGAATCAAGAGGAAATAGCAAAATAAGTCAAAGAGTGAAAGGAAAGAAGTAGGATCTACCAGCACCACCCTATCAAACACACACACACACAATACCTGTATATCTGCGTTTGAAAAAACCCAAAACACACACACAGTATCTTTATATCTATGTTTGAAAAAACCCAAAATACCCACACAGTATCTTTATATCTATGTTTGAAAAAACCCAAAACACACACAGTATCTTTATATCTATGTTTGAAAAAACCCAAAACACCCATACAGTATCTTTATATCTATGTTTGAAAAACCCAAAATACCCACACAATACCTTTATATCTGTTTGAAAAAACCCAAAATACCCACACAATATCTTTATATCTATGTTTGAAAAAACCCAAAATACCCACACAATACCTTTATATCTATGTTTGAAAAAACCCAAAATACCCACACAGTATCTTTATATCTGTTTGAAAAAACCCAAAATACCCACACAATACCTTTATATCTATGTTTGAAAAAACCCAAAATACCCACACAATATCTTTATATCTATGTTTGAAAAAACCCAAAATACCCACACAATATCTTTATATCTATGTTTGAAAAAACCCAAAAAAACATACACACAATACCTTTATATCTATGTTTGAAAAAACCCAAAATACCCACACAATATCTTTATATCTATGTTTGAAAAAACCCAAAACACCCATACAGTACCTTTATATCTATGTTTGAAAAAACCCAAAACGCCATGTAAAATATAATATATTATGGGTGAAATAACATACTATGAGTGAAATAACTGTATAGACTTAACCTACAGTTATAGCTAGACACCATAGGTCTAAATTATTGTTAAAAGAAAAAACTCAAACTCTTATGAGAAACAAAGCAGACTGACATTGACATGGAGAACTCTTTTCCTTCTCTCTTTCAGCGGGTAAACACAACGAAGCGTTAGGTTACTTCATCCATAATGCAAACGCAGGAGAGGGGTGTGTTGTTGTTTTTTCTCTCATTGTGTGACAGCGTGGTAGAACACAGGTACATGTGTTGGTCAGTTTAAAATGGTTAAAATTATGATGCCTTCCAAAAAATGCATTTTATGGAAAAGTTACATTTTCAAATGCCATCGTCAGGAATATCATTTTCATCCAAAATGGACTTTCCCCCAAAGATAAAAAAAAAAAAAAAGACAAAAAAACATACAGTCATGGGATATAATAGTTATGTTTGTCTATACGTTGATATTTGAATTCATGTAAATTACGAGCATTCTAACAACTTTTTAAAAGTTTACTTGGCAATAAGAATCTTTTACATCATTTCTCTGTTCCACGATGATAAATGATTGTGAAAAGTAAAGAAACAGAATCCTTTCTTTGAAGTCTGAATTCCTTTAATGCCATGGAAAGCAGAAAATTTCAGTGACTGAAAGCAAAGGTGCCATGGAAAGCAATTGAAAACTACCAACCATACACAGATTTCAGTGACTGTGAAAGTAAAGGTGCCATGGAAAGCAATTGAAAACTACCAACCACACATGGAAAGCAAAGGTGCCATGGAAAGCAATGGAAAACTACCAACCATACACAGATTTCAGTGACTGTGAAAGCAAAGGTGCCATGGAAAGCAATGGAAAACTACCAACCATACACAGACTGACTGAAAGCAAAGGTGCCATGGAAAGCAATGGAAAACTACCAACCATACACAGATTTCAGTGACTGAAAGCAAAGGTGCCATGGAAAGCAATTGAAAACTACCAACCATACACAGATTTCAGTGACTGAAAGCAAAGGTGCCATGGAAAGCAATGGAAAACTACCAACCATACACAGATTTCAGTGACTGTGAAAGTAAAGGTGCCATGGAAAGCAATTGAAAACTACCAACCATACACAGATTTCAGTGACTGAAAGTAAAGGTGCCATGGAAAGCAATGGAAAACTACCAACCATACACAGATTTCAGTGACTGAAAGTAAAGGTGCCATGGAAAGCAATTGAAAACTACCAACCATACACAGATTTCAGTGACTGTGAAAGCAAAGGTGCCATGGAAAGCAATGGAAAACTACCAACCATACACAGATTTCAGTGACTGTGAAAGTAAAGGTGCCATGGAAAGCAATTGAAAACTACCAACCATACACAGATTTCAGTGACTGTGAAAGTAAAGGTGCCATGGAAAGCAATGGAAAACTACTAATGTACAAACCATACACAGATTTCAGTGACTGAAAGTAAAGGTGCCATGGAAAGCAATGGAGAAGTGACTACCATGGAAAGCAATGGAAAACTATACACAGATTTCAGTGACTGAAAGCAAAGGTGCCATGGAAAGCAATGGAAAACTACCAACCATACACAGATTTCAGTGACTGTGAAAGTAAAGGTGCCATGGAAAGCAATGGAAAAACTACAACCATACACAGATTTCAGTGACTGTGAAAGCAAAGGTGCCATGGAAAGCAATGGAAAACTACCAACCATACACAGATTTCAGTGACTGTGAAAGTAAAAGGTGCCATGGAAAGCTGTGAAAGCAAAGGTGAAAACAATGGAAAACTAACCATACACCGCTATGTATGTCTAGACAAAAACTTTGCCATGGAAAGCAATGGAAAACTACCAACCATACACAGAAGTATGGAATTTGCAGATTTTCTTACTGTGCCTACACATTTAATGATTGCTACATTAAAACACATCAAAATTGCTGTGATTACAAAACTAGGGAGGGAGGCAGGAAGGGGTGGAAGATTTAGTCTTTTACACTTCTGAACCAACTGTTTTTTCATTTGACGGAATGATAATACGTATGTGAAAATAAAATAATCAGTGATCAATAAGGCACCAATACAGGAAAGAAATACTGGACAAAACATCCACGAAGGACAATCATTGGGGGAAATTAAAAAAGGGGAAGAGAAGAAGGAGTTGTAATAAACCTTGTCAACACCCGCACAGCAGAAAAATTGTTCAGACATATATGGGAACCAGCGCATGTTAAAGGAAGGGGATTCATTTAATGGTCCATTGGTCCATGAACAAAGGATGGACAATCTAGCACCAATACGATGGTAAACTTTTTGAAGGAAGGGGATTCGGTCCATTGGTCCATGAACAAAGGATGGACAATCTAGTACGATGGTTAACTTGTTGAAGGAAGGATTTGGTCCATTGGTCCATGAACAAAGGATGGACAGTCTAGTATCATGGAAAACTTGTTGAAAATTACTGTAACGATATTGTAGCATTTTAGCAGCCCAATGAAAATGTCTAGATATTTTGATCGTTTCAATGAAATTTACCTCCTTCCACCACAATATGTAGTAATCTAAGGGTGAACAAAGAGAAAACAGCAAGATGAAAGATCTATGAAATAGTAAAAAGAAACAATACCCATAATATTCCTTACAGATACAGAAAAGTAAAACACAAAGTTTAGAATAATGAAGATTAGAGGCACTACGTAAACCCCTGAGAAATGACGGTAGAGCTTATACATATATATATATAATATCTTAATGAGTATAATTCAGGTTAAGGAATATTTGACATAGAGTGTGTTTACATCACATTGGTACAGGAAGTCAACAGTTGGGAAACGGCGAAACACAGCAGGAAACAGGAAGCAGTCGCAGTAACAGGGAAATGCATTGAGAACAAAGTTTTGGACAAACATCAAACACAATCAATAAATTCAGCTCAGCAGCTTGGCAATTTTTAAATTCTTAGATTTCTTTACAAATATTTTGGTTCTCTTTGATCTTCCTTTCTTTTTGTTTCTTTTTACTTTTTTCTTTTGTTTTTTATATTTGTTTTGTTTTGAGTCTCTTTTGGCTGCTTTTTTGTTTTATAGTTTTGTTCTCTTACTCTACTCTTAATTTTCTCACACAAGTACGATGTTAAGAAAGAACTCTACACCTTAGTAGATTTCACAAAATCAGTATTAATAAAATACAATTTCTGCACATACAAAAAAAAAAAGAAAGAAAAAAGGTTACCAAATTGATATAAAAAAAAAACATCTGAGATTCACTGTGGATTGGTAATTTTTTTCCTGAGAAAAAAATCAACATTTTAAAAATTATTTTCTGAAGTAGTGATTAAAAAAAACCATGATTTCTGTTTCTGTATTTTGTATTTCATTTTTGTGAAAAATTTCAAATTGCTCATGTTTAAATTACTTTCTTATAACTTGCCTTTGAATATCTATAGACAACAGAGAATTACCTTTAGAACAAATAACTCTTCATACAAAGCTAAGCACATCACCGCATGACCAATAAACTACTGCTGTTCCCGTCAACTGATCACTGTTTCCTCTTTGAAACGTCACCAAAACATTTATATCACTTAACGACAAAAAAGGCAAATAAGTCTGACCTGTGGCGTCTACCACTATCACCAGATTGGACAACAGCTATATGTGTGTGTGTATGGGTGTGTGTATGTGTGCATGTGTGAGTGTGTGTTTGTGTGTGCGTGTGTAAATTGTAGTAATAACACAAGCAAAAATACAAACATTTAAAGTAGATATTGTAACAAAATTGCTGTAGGAGAGGGAGAAAATCTTTTTATGTATATATGTATATATTATTATAATATATGCATACCGGTACATATATGATAAACAACAAGAGAGAACAATCATGTCTAGGAAGATTTGAGCACTATATCATGACCCTGATACAATAAGTAAAGACGAAAAACCCCAACAACATAGATATAACAAAGATATAAACATAGATATAACACTGATATAACATAGGGATATAAGAAAGAGAGGGGGGAAGGAGGAAGAGAGGAAAATTTGAATAAATAGACATAGAGAGAAAACCCCCACCAAGAGAAGTAAAGAAAACTGAGAGTGACATTATGTCACAATGAACAACACCCAAAATCTCTTGCCTCTAAAATTCTTGCCACAAAAGACCAGTAGTCAGGTGACTAAGACTTAGCAAACAGCCTGACCAAATCATTTCACACCATTGGTGCTACTTGTCTCCATAGCAACGAGTTATGTTTAGTAGAGTGCTAAATTAGCAAACTACCTGACCAAATCATTTCACACCATTGGTGCTACTTGTCTCCATAGCAACGAGTTATGTTTAGTAGAGTGCTAAATTAGCAAACTACCTGACCAAATCATTTCACACCATTGGTGCTACTTGTTCCATAGCAACGAGTTATGTTTAGTAGAGTGCTAAATTAGCAAACTACCTGACCAAATCATTTCACACCATTGGTGCTACTTGTCTCCATAGCAACGAGTTATGTTTAGTAGAGTGCTAAATTAGCAAACTACCTGACCAAATCATTTCACACCATTGGTGCTACTTGTCTCCATAGCAACGAGTTATGTTTAGTAGAGTGCTAAATTAGCAAACTACCTGACCAAATCATTTCACACCTTTGGCGACCTTGTTCCATAGCAACTTAAACGTTCAGCAATATATTTGTTTTGTTTGTTTCTTTGAAATTTACTCCGTCCACCATTGCAGTGATCTCAGGGTGAATTAAGAGGAAACAGCAAGATGAGAAATAAGTGAAAGAAGGAAAGGAAAGAAGTAGGGCCTACCAGCAGAGTCCACCAACCGTTCGCACGTTTAGCGAAGTGCTAACGTAGTACGGTAACGATTTGTGAATTGGGCTCCTTGACTCCTTGTCAGACAACAAATCTATTAAGCATGTGAATATCACCCAAAAAGATGAAACATTGACAAGAAGATGAACGAAACACACATTGACAACAAGATGAAGCATTGACAAGAAGATGAAACACACATTGACACGAAGATGAAAGATTGACAAGAAGATGAAAGATTGACAAGAAGTTGAAACATACATTGACACGAAGATGAAAGATTGACAAGAAGATGAAAGATTGACAAGAAGATGAAACATACATTGACATGAAGATGAAAGATTGACAAGAAGATGAAACATTGACAAGAAGATGAAACACACATTGACAAGAAGATGGAACACACATTGACAAGAAGATGAAACACACATTGACAAGAAGATGAAACATTGACAAGAAGATGAAACATTGACAGTTTCAGACAATGATAATGATAAGGAGACAATTAAATTTTTTGTCATACAGATACTAATGGAATATGCAAGTTTCAATATAGTAATACGACATCATCTTTGGAAAAAAATAATAATGAAAAAATCCGTTTTATGTCACAAAGCACAGCCATTGATGTGAAATTTCCCACCAGTTTGGAATTCTATCACATCAAAGCAATCTGACCACATGAGGAAAGGTGTGTGTGGGGGGGGGGATATCTTCATGACAAACCGTCACAAGCTATTGAGAGGAATGTATCATACTACGATTTTAATAACTTTAAACTACAAACAGCTAGAAACGTTTTTATACACACAAAGTCAACAGCAAAGACAACATCATACAATTTTAACAACTTTTAAACTAGAAACAGCCAGAAACAGTTATATACACAAAGTCGATATCAAAGACAACATCATACAATTCTAACAACTTTTAAACTAGAAACAGCCAGAAACAGTTATATGCACAAAGTCGATATCAAAGACAACATCACATCATTGATTACTTGACATTCAGAACATGAATTCAATCCCATTTAATTAAAATATGGAAAGTTTTTTGTCTTATCTTAATATGGTGGGTAAAAAATTAAGTGTGTAACATTTATTTCCAAAATTTGTTACTCAATGCACATTAAGCATATGCTCAGAGATACCGCTTTAAAACCATGGCTAAAAAAAAAAAGGGTTTTCTGTAAAATGAAATGCCACAAAAGCTCCCGTTGTTCCAAATAGTGCCATCCACTGAGTAGCGAGAATGTGAATCAACTTAATAATTGACTGCAGATAGAGCTTTTATGTCACATTTTCAAATCGTTAAAATAGCCACAAGTGACAATTTATATGAATACTTCCGGCATGAATTTCAGTTATTCAACTTTGAAGAGATTATCACATGGGGGAAAATCCCACAAGAATTTGCCATCATTTCTTCTTCTCCTTTTCTTCTGCCTCTTATGATTTGATATTTATTATGGATATAAAGCTTAAAAATTAAGGCTACAGACAATGTTTTTTCTTATCATTCCCCAGGTAAAAAATTTCAACCCTTTTCAAACTTTCTAATCAATCTCATGATAAAACTGACTGAACTGCTGACTCACAAGTATGCTTTTATAAACACTGACACGTTGAACGAAAATTAAACTTGTAGAGATGTTTACATTTCTTTTCATTTCTAGAGTATACTAAATACTGTCTGGTGTCCTTGGTGTCCTGTTTTATTGAAATTTACCACATCCACCATATGCGGCGATTTCAGGATGAATTCAGAGGAAAGATTAAGTGGAAGAATGAGAGAAGAGAAGTAGAACCTACCAGTAGCTCCCCCCCCACCCACCCACCCTCCCCTAGTGCCCACCTAGCGTCCCGCCAAAGTCCATCTTTGTAAAGACTGGAATTCATCGTTTATTGTTCATTTCTTTCCATCAGGACAAAATATTTTGGGAAACGTAAGAGTCATAACTTTGAGTGAAAACTCTAGTTTACTATGAAAGCATAACTTTGAGTGAAAAGTCTAGTTTACTATGAAAGCATAACTTTGAGTGAAAAGTCTAGTTTACTATGAAAGCATAACTTTGAGTGAAAACTTAAGTCTACTATGAAAGCATAACTTTGAGTGAATATTCTAGTTTACTATGAAAGCATAACTTTGAGTGAAAACTCTAGTTTACTATGAAAGCATAACTTTGGAGTGAAAAAACTCTAGTTTACTATGAAAGCATAATTTTGAGTTGCCTCCGCCACTCATTTCATTTTCTTGAAACAAAAACATTGTCAATAAACAGAATAATATATATATTAATTAAATTACGACAATTTGGCATAAAATGTTTCCCACAAATGAAACTGCAGGCATCATCACGCACACACACACACACACACACACAAAGTCACACAACAAGACTGCCCATCTGAGATAAAAATAAAAAAGTTAGGTGAAGGTAGAGGAGTGACATTGTCATTGTTAAGCTTACGTCCTGTGGTGTGATTGTGGTCAGACTGGTTTGATCTGACAGATGCCCGCAGACTGGAATACTTTTCTCTTTAACTTTAATGAATAAAACAACATGAAATAGATGAATATGGTTTATCTATACACTTTCAGATATATTAAGATAATTTTATAATATATGTAGATAGATATATTACATCAATATCATCGATTTTTTTTCTTCTCTCGTGGATAGTTTTAAAATATGTGAGTGTAGGAAAACAGGAGGGAACGTATGGGTTAAATGTAACATACGAAATGGTGGAAATTATAAATTCAGCACTTATGGAAGATTGTTTGACAAGAAAGGCAAATTGAAATGATAAGAGTTCATTACAGTTGGAGAAAAAATCCCCCCAAATAAAATCACTTCGCAGTAACAGGAGTACATTATATACAGGTCTTTGTTGATCAAAATAATCACAACAAGTCTGCATTCAGTACTTTCATGCCATAAGCTGTGAGTAAACACCACAAAGACAAAAGTGGCACAGACAGATTCTATTCCAGTATGCCATGAAGACTGTCTCAAATCTTCCATCTACAGGACAACAGCAACAGAAGACAAAGCTACATAGTGACCAGCAGTGCCGATGAAAAAGCTGGTAAATGAAAATGACAGCATATTCTAGGCCTGGACGCTACTCAAGCCATTACTCGATACCAACGAATACACGGCTTCGAGGCGTTTCATTCAAATCCTACCACGATCTCGAGACCAGAGGTGATGAATACAAATTCCCGTTTTGATACCAACCGACGCTGTAACTACTAACTACTTTGCCTTGATGAGACCAGACTAAGAGTGAGAGAGAGGGGCAGTAATATCAATCATTTAAGCAAGAGGGATTCTAAATTGTACGTTTTGAGTGCGACTGGTAAAAAATTAAAAACGTTAAAATATCGAGACACTCAAGGACAGAAAGATAAACTGAGTTACAGGTATTCAGAGTGCTGCACACAAAAAAAAAATCCTCATAATACTTGAATGCATGTAATGAAAAAAAAAGGGTATAAATGTTCAAATTTCAACGTATACATTTATGTAAATATTGGTATACGAAAAGAATATAAATACATCATGCATATCAAAATCACGGAGGCCCTCACACTAATCAGAATAATATTGGAACAGTTGTAGTATTATTGTCAATGTTATTATTATCATTATTATATTCCTTATTATTCCATATGGAAATACATATAAGTACAAACAGACACCATAGAAAACGTATTGCTGCAATGCCAGATGGCTGGTAATGTATAATATGTATAGGCATGTCGTATATGGTTATGTACAAAGCAGACGTAGATGCATATATTAATTTGGAAAATGACAAAGACCAGAAAAAGAAACTCAAGTTTCCTACAGCCGCAGCAAGACATTGACAAAGTGAACCAAGTCAAAAAAACGTCACTCAACATTATGCAAATAAGCATCTGAACCTAAACTACTCGCAACAAACAGAAGAAGTCTTAGCTCTAAACTCAACTCATGTTTTTACAAGAGAGGTGGAAGGCGAATTTGAGATTGGGTTTGATCATTTGTTTGTCTCACTGGAATTAACTCTGTTCACTACTATAGGCAGTGATTTCAGAAGAACTAAGAAAGAAACGGTGAGATGGAAGATACACAAAAAGAGTAACAAGAAATAAGTAGGATGAACAAAAAGCACCACAGCCACCCTCTGAAATGGAGTGAGGAGAGAAATCATGCTGCTGCTTTTGCAAAAAGAAAGCTGAAATCCAAGCTTGCTCGAACAGTGAAAGTCCCATCCATCAAATACAACTTGACATCAACACAGCTTCTAACATTGCAATTGCTTTTTTTATTGACCAATGGGGGAAATCCATTGAAGTTGACACAATAACTTTGCAAACTTTTTAAGCGTTTGTCAGTCAGACTAAACCTATTACGATATCATTTCAGATACTCAAAGAGTGATTTGGTTCGGGGAAAACCAAGAAAACAGACAAGTACCAGACAATTTGCACAAATAAAAATGTGCAGGATTATCAGCAAGGCCATCTTTTTTTTCACACTTTCCTTTTTATTATACGAGAGGTGGCAAAAAAAAGGTCAAATCTAGCTATTTTTATCTATTCTCCGTATTTTGTCCTAACTATTTTTATCTATTCTCCATATTTTGTCCTAGCTATTTTTATCTATTCTCCATATTTTGTCCAACTCCGGCCTACGAGTCGTAGTGCTGGCTGACAATGACATTAGCTGTGTGGCCATTACAAAAATAGCAAGCCAAAAATGCTGCCCTGTGATTTACTGGAGCGAAAACAAAGAAACAAAACACAATACTTTTCCCTTAGCTGCCTAAGCTGATTAGACTTGGATCAATTCTTTGTCACAAAACTGTGAAAAACTTGGTCTAGATCAGAGAGAGAGAGAGAGAGAGAGAGAGAGAGAGAGAGAGAGTGAGAGAGCGAGCCGAGTTTCAGCCAAGTACGGTACATCTAAGTTTCACACTTTTTTCATATTTCATTTCAATCCAGTCGCTGTTCTGTGACAGAGGACAAGTTAGGAAAGAGATAGCACTTCTTTCAGCCATAAAAATGCCATTTCAAGAAAACCAAATCAATCTATAATCAGAAACACACATGCTGACAGTAATGCTCAATACTCAGTTATCCTTACTATGAGGAGGAAGAGAGGAGGAGGAAGAAGATGTAGAAGAAGGAAGAAAAAAAGAAGAAGGTGTAGAAGAACAAAAAAAAAAAAGAAAAAGAAAAGAAGAAAAAAGAAGAAGAATAAAAATAAGAAGATGATGAAGAAGAAGAAGAAGAAGAAGAAGAAGAAGAAGAAGAAGAAGAAGAAGGAAAAAGAAGAAGAAGAAGAAGAAGAAGAAGAAGGAGAAGAAGGAGAAGAAGAAGAAGAAGAAGAAAAGAAGAAAGAAGAAGAAGAAGAAGAAGAAGAAGAAGAAGAAGAAGAAGAAGAAGAAGAAGAAGAAGAAGAAGAAGAAGAAGAAAAAAGAAGAAACTAAAAGAAAAAACATTATAAACAGTTTTCTTGTTTCACTAATTTAACTCAATTTTGTCTTCTTTTCTTTATTGCTTATTTCATGTTTGTCAATGAAAATACACACACACAGAAACACACACACACACACACCCTACACGTACATATCCCCAAAAGAGGAAAATAGCCGTTCATGAGGGATGGAACGATGAGAAACAGAAAGCTAGTGCTGTGCGGTAATGGATGTGGAAGACTTGTAAATATAACTTGACACAGAACTACGGTCCAGTCTAGGATGCCATGTCATACTACCTGTTGTGCTTCATGTTATAGAAACCAGTACAAAGGCTGGCTCTATGGGCCATAAAGGGCTCCAAGGAACTTTATAGGCCCTGTAATATCACCTGGTCTCCGTTGGGCCATAGCGGCCATAAAAGAACTGTGCTTTTTACTTTTGTCTCTCCCTTAAACATACATTTATAATTTCATGAAAGAATGGAGAAATACCTGACCATGTCTTGCCCTTAGATTCGTTCCGGGGTCAGTCTTCTTTTTATGCTATTAGTTTTAAAAAGTATTGGCAATGAGGAACAATACATTCTGTAGTTGTGCAAACTCAAAGTCTGGCTCCCAGAGACTCCGAGAGAAAATAGCTAGTACTGCGCATATCGGCACTTCTATGAAATCATCACTCTAAAGAGATGTAAAGAATACCGAGAGATGGCTGTCAATCATTTCTCCCTTTATGGCCTGTCAATCATTTCTCCCTTTATGGCTGTCAATTATTTCTCTCTTTATGACTCAATCATTTCTCCCTATATGGCTGTCAATCATTTCTCCCTTTATGGCTGTCAATCATTTCTCCCTTTATGGCTGTCAATCATTTCTCCCTTTTGCTTTATGGTTTGGGCCTTGGACAATCATTTGGTCACATTTTCATGTCAAGTCTCAGCCACCAGAAGCTGTTCATTTTCAGAATTGTCTCAAGAAAAGAATACAAAACCAAACGTTGATGGTCAAAACTAGAGCAAACATCGTCAAGAAAAGAATACAAAACCAAACGTTGCAGCAAAAACACATTGACAGCAAAAACACATCGACAGCAAAAACACATTGACATCAAAAACAAATTGACAGTAAAAACACATTGACAGCAAAAACAAAGAAACTATACTTCTTATGACATAATAAATAATGGACACAAGATGTTTTGGGTCAAAATTGAAAAAATATTCATCAGATATGGAAGCAAAATGATTTAAATAAACAGAAGCGCACACTGACACGTACACAATTAACAAAGTCAAACATAACATAAAACAATCAGACCACACAGGCATATTTCTATAATAAGCAATCATACATAGACGTTGAAAATATTTCAGCTTATTTTTACATTATTTGTATCTAACACAAAGCCAGATGTTTTGGTTTATTAGCTGCTTCTTGTGAATACCTGTAGGGTAGAGCTCTGTGTCACCAAAATTTTATTCGCATAGAGTCCTTGAAGAACATAAACAAAGAAAAAAAGCTGCTTTGTGTTTTTTGTTCAAACATTACATCTGAGCAGTCAACGTAAGAGAAAGTAGAGAAAAAAAAACTCTTCAAGCAACTCCAGGCGCGGGTCATCTCTTCATCTGTGTTAGTAGACTGTTTGCACATCTTCGTCAGCACCAATGTTCATTCAACTTTTAATTTTTCCAAAGGGAACACAGAAAAAGACTTTATATAAAAAGAGAAAATTCTCACATAAACAAACGGGGGCAAACAAACTAACAAAAACAACTACAAACAACCACAAAAAGCACCTAGGCGTGTTTGTCCAATTTGTTCATCCAAAGTATCTAATATAGCTTAAATATGACTTTACTCAATGACAAATGTTCAATGACAAGTTTTTCAATGACAAAATTTCAATAACAAATGCTCAATGACAAATATTCAATCACAAAAATTTCAATGACAAGTTTTCAATGACAAAATTTCAATGAAAAATATTCCAGAACAAATGCTCAATGACAAATATTCAATGACAAAATTTCAATGACAAGCTTTTAACAACAGATGTTCAATGACACGTTTTCAATGACAAATATTCCATGACAACTGTTCAATGACAAAATTCAATCACAGGTGTGAATGATAAAATTCAATGACAAAATTCATCCACAGGTGTGAATGATAAAGGCAGTACTAACAGTCTCCACAATGTGGATTTTTTCCTCATTCACAAAACTGACAAAACTTTACTGAACACACTTAATTCAAATGTCTTTTGCTAGTTCATTTCTTTTTGGGAAGACGATCTCATTTGATTCAAACTTTAGTTCAAAGCTGTAAGCTGCATTTCTTTTGTGCCAGCAACATGACGGCAAGAACGACTCGTGGAAACACATGCACGCTTTGATCACTTTTTCTCTGTAACAACTTTTGTCTGTATGGAATGCTGCTCTCTGCCTTCCTCTTATTCCAACACTCCGCGTGCAGTTTTCAGGAAACACTCCCCTTTCCATCAGACTGTTTGACTCCCATTTGCCAACCGTCATCCTGGTAAATAACAATGATAAAAATGATATTGATGGATATAAATAATAGTAATAATAATAATAATAATAACTATGATTATAATAATAAAAAACAATAATAATAATAATAATAATAATAATAATAATAATAATAATAATAATAATAATAATAATAATAATAATAATAATATTAATAATAATAATAATAATAATAATACTAATACTACTACTAATAATAATGCAAAATTTATATAGCCCCCCCCTATCCATAACTATCATGCTCAGTTAATAATTTACAAAGGCCAAGACATACATCACAAAATAGCTTACATAATGTAATCAATATTTATGATTACTATAAAATCATGACATCTGCATACATGAAAAAAATGTTACAATTAAGATGAACAGTACCTGAATGATGATACGTGCTAATTACAAGATGGCCCCATACACGCACACACACAAATTTCAGGTGCCAACCCTCACACTCCATGATAGGTCTAAATGTCAGTTTTAAAAGTCTCCGTGATATAAAAGTATAATAATAGTTAAAGAAGTCAAACTAAGAAATCTAAGAATAATCGGATATACATGACATTGTTAAAGATACCATACATCAATAAAACACCAAACCCTTAACACAGGGTTTAGAAAATGCCAATAAGTTAAATATTATGCGAGTCGAAAGTGAAGCGGAACAACTCTGTTTTAAGTGATTGTTTAAAGGAAGGAAGGGTTGTACAATTTATAGTTTTAACAAATAGATAATAAAATAATAATAATGATGATAATGATGATGATAATGATGATGATGATGATGATGATGAAAATAATAACAACAGAATAAAATAATAATAATGAAGAAGCAGCAGCAGAAGGAGGAAAGGAGGAAGAGGAGGAAAGAGGGGGAAAAAAAGAGAAAAAGAAAACAGGATAAAATCTCTCAATGACACAAAACAAGAAGACGAAGAAAAGCAACAAAGAGAGAAAAAAATACCCATCAAATCATAACACACACATACACATACACGGACACACAGAAACACAAACATATACACACACATACACAAACACACACATAAACACAAACATACAACACACACACATACATAAACGCACATACAAACACAAACATGAAGATACACACTACCACACACAAACATGTACATACAGACACTTACACACAAACCTACGCATGCACAAACATGAGCATATACACTAACACACAAACACACACAAGATCCAAACCAAATACTGTAACAACAGCGGTAGCCCACCTGTTCGTCTGGGGTGTTCGTAGTCTACCACGTGGATGATCTCGCCAGACTAAAGTTCAACTCGCCTTCATCCTCCCCTGGTACTTGTGGGTGGCTTCCACCTGGGACACAAGTTTGGTACAATTTGAAACTTATCCCATACACCACTGTAGGCGGTGATCTCAGATTTATTTTTTTTATTGACATTTACCCCCATTCACGATATGTGCGTCAATCTTCAAGGTGAATTAAGAGGAAACAGCAAGACAAAAGATGAGAGTGAAAGGAAAAGCAGTAGAATCTACCAGCAATTCCTGCCAATCACTCAGTAAAGTTTTTTCAAGGCCCTTCAGGCTCATAGAGCCGGAGCTTATCCCAGTTTCTATAGCGTGAAGTGGAACAGGTGACAATAAGCATCTCCTGGCCAGGACGCTGGTCTGATGCAAGTTTTTACCACCATGCTAGTGCTTATACTTGTACTCATTTGCATCTCGGTAGAGCGGCAAAGGTGTGTTAAGCGTCTTTCCCAAGGAACATAACGCCGGACATGGCTTTGCTAGGATTCCAACTCGGGACCGTATGACCCCTAGTCCAGCAGCCTAACCGCTTGGCCACTGGATACCACTCAGAGGCAAAGGAAAGAAGAATGACCTACCAGTATCTCCCACCAACCACCTACAGTGATCTCAGATATCCCCCACCAAGCACTTACAATGATCTCAGGATATCCCCCACCAACCACCTACAGTCATCTCAGGATATCCCCACCAACCACCTACAGTGATCTCAGGATATCCCCCACCAACCACCTACAGTGATCTCAGGATATCCCCCACCAACCACCTACATTGATCTCAGGATATCCCCACTCAACCACCTACAGTGATCTCAGGATATCCCCCACCAATCACCTACAGTGATCTCAGGATATCCCCACCAACCACCCAATCAGGATACACCAAGCAGTGATCTCAGGATATCCCCCACCAATCACATACAGTCATCTCAGGATATCCCCCACCAACTACCTACAGTGATCTCAGGATATCCCCCACCAACCACCTACATTCATCTCAGGATATTCCCCACCAACTACCTACATTCATCTCAGGATATCCCCCACCAATCACATACAGTCATCTCAGGATATCCCCCACCAACCACCTACAGTCATCTCAGGATATCCCCCACCAACTACCTCATCTCAGGATATCCCCCACCAACTGATCTCAGGATATCCCCACCAACTACCTACAGTGATCTCAGGATATCCCCCAACCACCTACATCTCAGGATATCCCCACCAACTACCTACAATGATCTCAGGATATCCCCCACCAACCACCTACAGTCATCTCAGGATATCCCCCACCAACCACCTACATTGTGGATATCCCCCACCAACTACCTTCATTTATATACATTCATCTCCCTGATTGGTAGCATGACAGGATCTGGTTTCATTCATCTCAGGATTAGCATTTTGTGTGATATGATTTACAGTGATCTCAGGATATCCCCCACCAACTACCTACATTCATCTCAGGATATCCCCCACCAACTACCTACATTCATCTCAGGATATCCCCAAGCAGAGGTAGGATATCCCCCAAAGCAATGGATCTCAGGATATCCCCCACCAAGCATTTACAGTGAAGACATGAGGACAAGTGATCTCAGGATATAATTGCTAGCATGACTGTCTGGTTTTACGAATTTTTATTTTGTGTGATATGAACAAGAGTACTTGAAGACATGAGAGGACAAGTATCCATAAGCAATGGGTTCAAAGTAACAAGAGTAAAGACATGAGGACAAGTATCTATAAGCAATGGGTTCAAAGTAACAAGAGTAAAGACATGAGGTCAAGTATCTATAAGCAATGGGTTCAAAGTAACAAGAGTGAAGACATGATGACAAGTATCTATAAGCAATGGGTTCAAAGTAACAAGAGTGAAGACATGAGGACAAGTATCTATAAGCAATGGGTTCAAAAGTAACAAGAGTAAAGACATGAGGACAAGTATCTATAAGCAATGGGTTCAAAGTAACAAGAGTGAAGACATGAGGACAAGTATCTATAAGCAATGGGTTCAAAGTAACAAGAGTGAAGACATGAGGACAAGTATCTATAAGCAATGGGTTCAAAGTAACAAGAGTGAAGACATGATGACAAGTATCTATAAGCAATGGGTTCAAAGTAACAAGAGTGAAGACATGATGACAAGTATCTATAAGCAATGGGTTCAAAGTAACAAGAGTAAAGACATGAGGACAAGTATCTATAAGCAATGGGTTCAACGTAACAAGAGTGAAGACATGAGGACAAGTATCTGTAAGCAATGGGTCAAAGTAACAAGAGTGAAGACATGAGGACAAGTATCTATAACTATAAGCAATGATGTAGAACAACGGAATGGAGCATACTGTGTATAGCGCATCAGGTATGAGTTGTAGAGAGGTTTGTTGAGGGGACACCGCTGTACATCATCATCCTCTTTCTCGTCCTCATCTGCAGCTTCTCCTGAAGCCTGATTGTCGGTTGTAGGTAAGGGGTCATTGGGGTCCTCATAAACGTTTCCATCTCTGTGTTCATATAAAAAACATGGAATGTGAGAGTGAGATAAAAGCATAAATAAACAAAAACCGGTTGGTGAAGTTTTTAAAAATTTTTGATTTTATCCACATTCACAACTAAGAAAATCTTTGAGCTTTTGGTTGGAATATGAAAAAAAAAAAAATTTGCCCAGACTGCCCTGTAAACAGACACAGGATCTTTAATGTACACAGTGTTGTGAGCTACACAGGGGACTTGTTTTTCATTATCTCTCTGATGGGACTACTTGTCGATTCACCTACCTGGGCAAAGACACAGAGAAGAAGAAGTGACAAAGACACACAGATAAGAAGAAGTGACAAAGACACACAGATAAGAAGAAGTGACAAAGACACACAGATAAGAAGAAGTGACAAAGACACACAGATAAGAAGAAGTGACAAAGACACACAGATAAGAAGAAGTGACAAAGACACACAGATAAGAAGAAGATGAAGACACACAGATAAGAAGAAGTGACAAAGACACACAGATAAGAAGAAGTGACAAAGACACACAGATAAGAAGAAGTGACAAAGACACACAGATAAGAAGTGACAAAGACACACAGATAAGAAGTGACAAAGACACACAGATAAGAAGAAGTGACAAAGACACACAGATAAGAAGTGACAAAGACACACAGATAAGAAGTGACAAAGACACACAGATAAGAAGAAGTGACAAAGACACACAGATAAGAAGAAGTGACAAAGACACACAGATAAGAAGAAGTGACAAAGACACACAGATAAGAAGAAGACAAAGACACAGATAAGAAGAAGTGACAAAGACACACAGATAAGAAGTGACAAAGACACACAGATAAGTAGAAGTGACAAAGACACACAGATAAGAAGAAGTGACAAAGACACACAGATAAGAAGAAGTGACAAAGACACACAAATAAGAAGAAGTGACAAAGACACACAGATAAGAAGTGACAAAGACACACAGATAAGAAGAAGTGACAAAGACACACAGATAAGAAGTGACAAAGACACACAGATAAGAAGTGACAAAGACACACAGATAAAGAAGAAGTGACAAAGACACACAGATAAGAAGAAGTGACAAAGACACACAGATAAGAAAAAGTAGCAAAGACACACAAATAAGAAAAAGTAGCAAAGACAAACAAATAAGAAAAAGTGGCAAAGACACACAAATAAGAAAAAGTGGCAAAGACACACATAAGAAAAAGTAGCAAAGACACAAATAACAGAAGTGACAAAGACACACAGATAAGAAAAAGTGGCAAAGACACACAAATAAGAAAAAGTGGCAAAGACATACAAATAAGAAAAAGTGGCAAAGACACACAAATAAGAAAAAGTAAGAAAAGACACACAAATAAGAAAAAGTGGCAAAGACACACAAATAAGAAAAAGTGGCAAAGACACACATATAAGAAAAAAAGACACAAATAAGAAAAAGTAGCAAAGACACACAAATAAGAAAAAGTAGCAAAGACAGACAAATAAGAAAAAGTAGCAAAGACACACAAATAAGAAAAAGTGGCAAAGACAGACAAATAAGAAAAAGTGGCAAAGACACACAAATAAGAAAAAAGTGGCAAAGACACACAAATAAGAAAAGTAGCAAAGACAGACAAATAAGAAAAGTAGCAAAGACAGACAAATAAGAAAAAGTAGCAAAGACAGACAAACTGTTGTGTTTCCTATTTACTTACTCGTCATCATCATCAGCATGTCCTTTAGACCCGTCATTGTTAACTTTGTCGTCTTCCTTCGCACTCACGCGCGACGGACGGGCGCAGCCCTCTGGCACATTGTCTCCGACTTTGTTCTCTCCGTTTATTTGGCTACCAGACACCCGGTTAGCCTGCAAATCAAGGACAAAAACAGACATTATGATAAAGTCAGACCTCCCGTTGACCTACAAATGAAGGACAAACAACAGACAGTATAATAAAGTCAGACATCTTGTTGGCCTAAAAATGAAGGACAGATAACAGACATCATGATAAAGTTAAACATCCTGTTGTCCTACAAACTAGAAGGACAGACAACAGACATTATGATAAAGTTAGACATCTGTTGGTCTACAAATGAAGGACAGACAACAGATATTATGATAAAGTTAGACATCCTGTTGGCCTACAAATCAATGACAGACAACAGAAATTATGATAAAGTCAGACATCCTGTTGGCCTACAAATGAAAGAGAGACAACAGATATTATGATAAAGTCAGATATTCTGTTGGCCTACAAATGAAGGACAGACAACAGACATTATAATAAAGTTAGACATCCTGTTGGCCTACAAATGAAGGACAGACAACAGACATTATAATAAAATGAGGCACCTGGTTGGCCTGCAGATGAAGGACAGACAACAGACATTATGATAAAGTCAGGCACCCGGTTGGCCTGCAAATAGAGGACAAACAACAAACATTACAAAAAGTCAGACACCTGCTTAGCCTGCAGATAAAGGACAGACAACAGACATTATAATAAAGTCAGACACCCGCTAGGTCTGTAAATAAAGGACAGACAACAGACGTTATAATAGTGATAAATCAGACTTGGTCCAGGTCTGCAGAAGAAGGACAGACAATAAACATCATAATAAAGTCAGACATCCTGTAGGCCTGCAGATGAAGGACAGACAACAGACCTTAAGATAGTGATAAAGTCAGACATACTCTCTACCCCTACAGATGAAGGACAGACAACAGACGCTATGACAAGGAGGCAGGTAAAAATAAAACATGTATAATATAATATAATGAGGCAAAGTGATAAACTTACTTTGTGACTATGGGAGCTTTGTATATCATAATATGATATGCATATTAAGTTGATGAGACAAGAACTGAATTCAATTTGAAAAGTCAGAACATGAAATAACGCTAGCAAGTTCCTTTGTGGCTATAATGGCACATAGAGCTGAAAGTTTATCCCAATTTCTATAGTCAGGTGGAACAGGTGATAGCACACAGCCTCCCAAATTTGCACCCCTGCTATGCCAGAAGCCATTTCCGCTTGTTGGAGTGGGGGACATGGGGCAAATATGTGGGGGGCAAGAGTGGGGCAAATGAGTGGGGGAAATGTATTGGGGGGGGGGGGGGACTTGTGTAGGGGATATGTGGGGGAAATGAGTGGGGAAATGAGTGGGGGATATGGGGGGAAATGTTGGGGAAATGGGTGAGAAATGAGTGGGGCAAATGTGTGGGGCAAATGTGATTAGACGTCTTTTCCAAGGAACACAATGCTAAGCTAGAAGCTATTTAGAAGCCATTTCCTGCCTTGCTGAGTGGGGTAAATGTGTTTCTAGGCGTCTTTCCCAGGGAACACAATGCTATATTAGAAGCCATTTAGAAGCCATTTGTGCCTTGCTGGAGTGGGGCAAATGTGTATGTGTTTAGGCGTCTTTCCAAGGAACACAATGCTATGCTAGAAGCCATTTTCACCTTGCTGGAGTGGGGCGTCTTTCCAAGGAACACAATGCTATACTAGAAGCCATTTTCACCTTGCTGGAGTGGGGCAAATGTGTATGTGTTTAGGCGTCTTTCCAAGGAACACAATGCTATGCTAGAAGCTGGAGTGGGGGGAACGTGTTTAGGCGCTTTTCCAACGAACACAATGCTATGCTAAAAAGCCATTTCCGCCTTGCTGGAGTGGGGGAAACATGTTTAGGGCATCTTTTCCAAGGAACGCAATGTTGGACTTTGCATTATCAGGATTTGAAATCGACCCTCATGGTCTCAAGGTCAACGACTTAACAACTCGGCCACTTATGATACAAAAGAAGAAAGAGGGGGAAATTAATAATGTAACTTCCACCCCTTGATGTTCATTTTTATTGGAATTTGCCCCATCTACCATAATATGCGGTGATCTCAGGATGAATTAAGAGGTAACAGCAGGATGAAAGATAAGCAAAAGAAGTAAAGGATAGGAGTAGGACCTACCAGCAGCTAACGGTCAACTACCCATAACCCTGGAGGACACAAACAAGGCAATGAGATTGGATAAACAAATAAAAAACTTACACAAACAAGGCAATGAGATGGGAAAACAAATAAAAAATGTTCCTGGTCAAGACAGGTGAATCTACATACTCTTCCTCTATTTGGCACCAACGCCTTTTAAAACTGGCCAAACATTTTTTTAAGTCATACACTGTGTACCTCCTAATTTTTCCTCCATCTCTGACAAGTGTTAACTTTTTAATTTGTTAACCTCAACTTACTTATGTTATAAGCCTATATCATGTGAGAACAAAAATCATAATAAAAGTATGAAATACGATAGTGTATGATGATCGTTATTCTAAAAATCAAAGCTTGAATAAGGTAACAAGAAATACAAACTTTAAACATAGGAAAATAGGGGGAAGGAATGGGGGTGTAATAAAACTTCATCAACATTTTAAAAACACAATCGCAACAGAATGAAACCAAACACCACAATTAGCTCTTTCAGTGACAGAATATACATATCTATTTATATATTCACCCGTCCACCTATCCATCCATCCATCTATCCAGACATCTGTCTATCGATTTGGCTGTTCATCCATCCATCTATCCACACATCTATCTATCGATTTGCCTATCCAACCATCCATCTGTCTATTTGTTCAGATATAATCAGACATTTTTCCTGAAAAGCTTCTAACCAAACACACGCAGCAAGGACAGAAGTCAAGCGGTAAAGATACATCGGGCAAATGATAATTTTGTTCCCTTGGAGAAACCAGAAGCAAACGTGAGATAAAACGGAATTCAAAACTTCAGGAAAGTAGGAATTTAAAAAACAATCATATCAAACTCAGCAAAATAATACAAAAACGAAACTTATAGCAATAAAATAGAAAAAAATATGAAAAAATGTACCTTTCCGAAGAGACAGAGGGTAAAATGTCTACAAATAATTCTTAACAAATACACTTAACAATAAACACAAAACCAACACAAAAGCAGAGCAAAAAACTCAAAGGAAAAAACTCTGCCACCAGATGTGTGAATTTGAATTTTAAAAAAATTAGCGTCATCCATTCCGGATGTTCAGACAAAAGTACAAGAAAAACTACAAACCACAGAGAGAATCAAACAAAAATTGGCAATATTGTAAATGCCGTTCTGGAACAAAATTGATACAACAGGAAGTCCATGTCATCATAGAAAGTGTTGTATTTTTAGTAAATTCTGCGCCATCAAAGGAAGTGTTGTATTTTTAGCATGATCCACGCCACACAATCCCCACCATCAAAGGAAGTGTTGTACTGTTAGTACAATACCGAAGCCTGTTATTGAACTTGGTGAAGACAAAGA
The DNA here is from genome assembly GCA_037039925.1 of Doris montereyensis. Classification (NCBI taxonomy): domain Eukaryota; kingdom Metazoa; phylum Mollusca; class Gastropoda; order Nudibranchia; family Dorididae; genus Doris; species Doris montereyensis. The sequence continues at coordinate 100,209 of JAXRKP010000475.1, forward strand.
TCTGCACTCGAAGCCTGTTATTGAACTTGGTGAAGACAAAGATCTGCACCGAAGCCTGTTATTGGACTTTGTGAAGACAAAAGGAATGATTCATTTATCAAAAATGGAACGGTTGATTAAGAAAAGGTGACTAGGCCCTGGTAGAAAGCCCAAGTCTATCTAACTGAAGCCAAATTCTTTAACCATTGCTGACAGTTGTATTGCTATCTGTCTTATCACAGCCAGATTCAAAGATCAAAGTATCAACGTGTCCAAATGTGTCCTCATAAACAAATCCGAGGATGAATCTTGACAATCACATAGGTTTTTGGGAATATAATCTCTATGGTCATGATGATGATGATCATCATCCCAAATAGCCTTCAAGGCATTCATGCACAAATCACTTCCTTCCTGTGATGACGAATATGTGATTTCATCATCCTCGTGACCATTGGTCAAAAGTGACCGCCGGTGTGCCAAGGATTCTTGAAGAAAATTAGACGAAGTTTCTAGTCGACTACTCTCATTAGCGGCAGATGAAGCGTTTGGCTTCTCCTGGTCTTTTGCCTGACCAGCGTCCTGTCTTCACCCAGGCAAAGCCATTTCCTGTCTACAGTCGACAGCATCCAAAAAAAACTCACTGCTGAAATCACCGCTCAGGTAGAGTCCCAACTGCCGTGTCTTTCCAGACTGTCTTGACTGAATTTGGCTGTGTACAACGCCCTGTGGCCTTGGTTCAACAATGGTACGCCATCTGAAGTCGTGACAACATAGCTTCGTGGAGATGAGAACTGCTGTATTTGGAGGCATCATCTTCCCTGCAGCTTAGACTTTCCCCTGCACAGCCACAATGCCTCCACGTCGACTGTCTGCCGCCTGCTTTTCCACACGGTAAAGTCGTGTCTTCACCCATTTTTCTCAAAGCCGTGATCCCTTTGAGACGATGTCTGTCATAACGTTCTGAAATACTTGATTTAGTCTCTCACTGCTGCCCGCCCTCTCTGATTGTGTGGCCCTGTTATATTCCTCTTTCTAACGTCCTTTGCTTGATGGAATTAACTAACGGCAAATGTGATGGAACGTCTTGGGCGTGAGTTATTGAGGGCTCCAGCACAGACTGCCTTTTTGTCTCCCATTCCATGCGCGTGACCGAGTTGCTTGACCAGCTGCAACTGTCCAGGTTCTTGGTTTGATTCAAAGACACGTCGGCTTGAAACATACTACCAACCAAGTTACTCCTCTTAGCACTGGTATTATCCATACTGGCATTGTCCACAGATGAACCTTGATGGTCTAAAATGGAGGCCCATTCTTGATCGGTGAGATTGGGCAGTTCTCTGTCAGATGACTGACTTCCAAGAACTTCGATGGTGGGGACACACTTGTCTACCAAAAACTTAGTTTGACTGGCCAACCGGTGAAGAGAGTCTGGTATGAAGATGTTCACTAGAGATCCAAATCTCCAACTCACAGAGTTTTCATATTTGACAAAGGGCTCGAGCGATATAAGCTGTTGTTCACTACTTTCCTCAAGTTTGTCTTCCTCAGGTAACAAACCGTTGTTTCCTTTGAATCTTCTTTTGTCTCACAGTGTGCCGAGTCACTTCTCTTTTGGTTCAAGTCGGATGGATCAAGGGCCTGGCTTGACCCTAAAGCATCAACCCTTTCACTGCCCTCTGATGATGGCCAATGAGATTCCTTGTGAAGGTCCTTTGACTTGTGCTTGCCCCTTGACCATCGGAACCAATTGCCTGAGTGTTTGAAGCCAGGGAATCAACTGTGCTACTGACAGCAATATCAACATCCAAATCAATGACATAATTGAGCATGTTGTTTTGGTCATCCACTTCTGGTTTCAATTCAAAGAAGCCCATCTTTCCTTGGAAGCTCACCTTCCTGCACAACTCCCTGGCAATGGGGCCCTTGTTCTGTCTGGTGCTGGCTTCTAGCTGCTCCCAGCGCAGTTGTTTTTGCTGAACCACATTCCAGCAGGACAGGGCTAAAGGAATCATCACCATTCGACACAGAATGACAGCTTTCTGGTTCTCTTTCATGACTGACTTTACCTCTACTGTGCATGCCTTTGGATGTAACAAGACTAACAGATTTTTCCTGCTCCTTGCTCTTCATGTTCTCTCCAGATCTCCATGAGCCAAATTTCTTTGAATGTTTTGCTCTTGTTTCCTTGGGCATAGGCACGGAGCTTCTTACAGGGTTTGTCTGGCTGGTACCAGGCATCTCAGCATGCTCAACATGGGTTGTTTTCTCACAGTTTGCATTCCTGCGACCACTTGCTTGGTCAGTGGGAGGCATACAATTATTACCCGTGGATGACAAACCGTGCTTTTCCTTTAAGTGGTTCTCAAGAAGATTGAAGAGATTTTCTTGCCTTGAGATTCATTTGCTGCTTTTTCTCGGGACTCGGTTTCTCTTCTTTGGTTTCAACAGAGTCTTGAGACGAATGGCAAACCTGGTCATCCTCGTCACAAAGATCTGACTGCGTTATGAAAACAGTTTGGTAATATATTTGGGTGTTGGAAGTTGGAGACTGTTGGTGATCCGCGGTGTCCGTCTCATCAACAGAGTCAACGCTGTGCAAGCTTACGTTATCAGCCTTTTCCACGTTTACGGGAATGACGTCCGTCGCATCATCAGGTATGCCCGTTTGCAGCCAGACTTTATTCTTTCTGTTCCACGCAATGCTCAGAGATTTGATCCTTTTCACAGACGGCAGAAGTTGCAAATTTATGGCCAAATTTTCATTTTTAGGGATTTGGAGCAAAGATTTTGAATTGACTTGTTTCATGATTGGAATGTCTTCATTCTTTGCTAAAATATCCGTAGCAGTTTGAGTTACCGACTGTAAACCAGCATCCCTATTGTCAATGGTGTTGGACTTGGGAGACAGTTTTGGACATGGCTGGGGAAGGGGGCCGGAATTGAGATGGCTTGGAGCGGATTGGAGGAGGGGGAGGAGGGGAGGAGGTGGAGGTGGAGGAGGTGGAGGTGGAGGAGGAAGAAGAGGAGGAGGAGGAGGAGGAGGACGGGGACAAAGTAGGAGTGATGGAGGATGGGAAGCAGGACTGGTTGATGGTCTCTTCCCACAAACACCTTCATGTCTTTCTCTATCACTGTCTATTTTTGAAGCTACACAAGCAGGAACACACACGCTGCTGACCTTCTGCGTTACATCAACTGCTTGTTCATCAAACAACAAATTTCTGACTTCATTGGGTGTTCCACCTTTGTCACAAAGTCTCTCCACATCATTTCTGTGAGATTTCCATAAGGCGGCATTGGAATAATCTTCTTGTTCCTGCTTCTCTCTCAGTGCGTCCTTTTTTGGCACATGACATGGATGCTTCATGCTGGTCCGAAGTACAATCAGAAGAAAGCTGCTCCTCTTCGATGATATTAGCAGGCAAAAGCTGGAAGCATTTGTATTTATGAGGCAGGGAGGAAGCTGTCCCATGGGTGTCATCTTCGTCAATTTTGACCATTTTCAGTGAAGTGTTAGAGGAAAGGGACGTTTTGGATCTGCTCTTAAATGTTTTCCTCAGCCTTCTGAAAAAGCCCAATCTTGAGACCGGAGTCGGATGAAATATTGGATGCTGTTGAGGCGACAGAAAATGTGCTCGTCTTTGATACTGTTTGCTGTGGTGGGGAGGCTCTTTACTTGCAGTTCGGTCAATTCTTACAGCAACTACTGGTTTCTCCTTTGACTCCTTTTGCTCAGTGTGAAAAAAAGAAACAAACAATTGATTTAATCTTGTTCTTCTTTAAAAATTGTTTTCTTTCTTAAACAACAATCTAAGGGGTGATATTTAAGAAAGAAAATACAGAAGAATGAAAGAAAGTGACCGGAGAGGGTAAAAAAGATTACACTCAATGACCTTTCTGCCAACCAGTGTCATACACTGTAACTCGCCTGAGCCGTTGCAGATGGCAGAAAGAGCTGTGATACTCTACAGTAATTTTGTGCTGGGGAAAAGCATGACAATGGACAGATAGAATACTTTAACAGACATCAACAATTAATGGAAATATGCACGGCAGTTGCAGAGATTATAATTTCAAGAGGGAGAGCGTAAGTAGTGACGTAGTGATAACAGGGAAAAACAGCATGATGAAAGATTGATTGATTGAATGAAATTTGATCTGTACACCGTATGTAGTGATCTCAGGTGAGTTAAGAGAAAACAGCGAATTGAAAGACATGTGAAAGATTGAAAGGAAAAAAAAAATGTCTGTCAAATCTGCCAGAGACAATCAGAGGATGTAATACCACACAACCTCGACTCTTGATTTTTATGTGTCACTAAATTTGACATCTAACACCATGGACAAAGCTGCGTGAAAGTAAGATTGTTTTGCTGTAGACTGTAGACTGAATTTGGTTAAACCGTTTTGTGAGACAGGACAGTTGACCACCACATGTGTTAGCAAATTTGGAAGCCACTTATCTACAGCAGTAGACACGTCATTTCTCCCCACCCGCCACTAGAACTGTCAAATGTGGTAACGTCATTTATGTCAAATATCATTTTTCTTTTCGGGAATGGGGAAAGAGTTTTTGTTGCTTTTGTTATTGTTTGGAGGGGTACTGTAAAAGTAGATGGGCTGTTGTTTGTTATTGTTTGGAAGGGTACTGTGAAAGTTGTTATGGTTTGGAAGGGGTACTGTAAAAGTAGATGGGCTGTTGTTTGTTATTGTTTGGAAGGGGTACTGTAAAAGTAGATGGGCTGTTGTTTGTTATTGTTTAGAAGGGGTACTGTAAAAGTAGACAGGCTGTTGTTTGTTATTGTTTGGAAGGGGTGAAAGTAGATGGGCTGTTGTTTGTTATTGTTTGGAAGGGGTACTGTGAAAGTAGACAGGCTGTTGTTTGTTATTGTTTGGAAGGGGTACTGTAAAAGCAGAAGGGCTGTTGTTTGTTATTATTTGGAATGGTACTGTAAAAGCAGGGCTGTTGTTGTTATTGTTTAGAAGGGGTACTGTAAAAGCAGGCTGTTGTTTGTTATTGTTTGGAAGGGTACTGTGAAAGTTGTTATGGTTTGAAGGGTACTGTAAAAGTAGAATGGCTGTTGTTTGTTATTATTTGGAAGGGGTACTGTAAAAGTAGAAGGGATGTTGTTTGTTATTATTTGGAAGGGGTACTGTAAAAGCAGAAGGGCTGTTGTTTGTTATTTGGAAGGGGTTGAAAGTAGAAGGGCTGTTGTTTGTTATTATTTGGAAGGGGTACTGGCAGAAGGGCTGTTGTTTGTTATTATTTTCTGTAAAAGTCTGTTGTTTGTTATTGTTTGGAAGGGGTACTGTGAAAGTTGTTATTATTTTACTGTAAAAGTAGAAGAGCTGTTTTTTTTTATTAAAGGGAAGAAGGGCTGTTGTTTGTTATTGTTATATACTTTGGGAGTTCTCAGCTTTCAAAAAGGGAAGACAAATTTTTTTTATTCCTACCTGTGAGGCATCCACAGCTGCCTGGTTGTTGTAGGTCGGCTCCGGGGAATCTGTGAGCAAAAGGAAAACATTTCAATGAAACTTCTTTCCACCAAGGTGACAAGACCGCGTGGTGTACAGGGCAACAGACATTCATCAAACTCACTGTTTTGTTTGATCCCTTGAAATTAATCCCATCCTCCATATGCGGTGATTTCAATCAACAGCAAGATGAAAGATGCATGAAAGAGACAAAGGAAAGAAGTAGCACCTATCCGTATCACCCGCCAACCATTAAATCACTAGGCAATAGATAACTGTGGTGAGGAGGGGGAGGCAGTAGAAGACTTGCGACTTGTAGAAACAGATGACGGGGAAAACCAACTTTGGAAGAGGGAACACACATGCACGTAAATGCCAAACTAAAACCAACTATATGATACTTAAAGCTAAAACAAAATGTTATTTCGTCAAGCTTGAAATCATGAAACGACCTTGAAACTCCACACTGATTGATGAAATCTCATTCCCTGACTCGGGAAACCAAATCTACAAAAAGCCATTCCGTCACCTGAGAACTGGGTACAGTATTCTTCATACTGAGTACAACTTTTTTCAAACTGGGTACAACCTTCATCTCCTGACACCTACCTGTAGATGAGCTTGGAACGCTACTGACACCTACCTGTAGTTGGGCTTGGAACGCTACTGACACCTACCTGTAGTTGGGCTTGGGAACGCTACTGACAACCTGTAGGGGGCTTGGAACTACGGACACCACCTGTAGGTGGGGTTTGGAACGCTTACTGACACCTACCTGTAGGTGGGTTTGGAACGCTACTGACACCTACCTGTAGGTGGGTTTGGAACGCCACGGACACCTACCTGTAGGTGGGTTTTGGAACGCTACTGACACCTACCTGTAGGTGGGTTTGGAACGCTGGCAGTGTGGGGGTTGGACACAACTGGGGTAGTCGGTGCACTGGAACTGTCACCATTGACGCCAAACTCTGCTGAGGAACTGAGGCAGAAACGACAAAAGAAGGTTATGGTTATCACAAGTTATTGGGGCAGTGAGTGACAGTGTTTTGGTTTTCTTCTTCCTCTTCTTTTTTTCTTCTTATTCTTCTTCTTTTCTCCCTCTTCTTTTTCTCCTCTTCTTCTTCTACTTTCTTCTTTGTCTTCTTCTTCTTTTCTTTTTTTTTGTCCTTCTCTCTCCTCTTCCTCCTTCTTTATTTGGTTACATCTGTTGTTGAAAATGGACGCGTCCAGGCATAACAAATCAGGGGTTATAGATGAAGTAGGCAAAGAGTCAACATGAATTTTCCCATTAAACTCTGGTGTAAATGTGTATAAGCATCAGTGGTGGCAGAGTAAAACCTGCTACAGGCTAGCTGTACTTATGTACTATACAGGAAGTGATGTAATATCAGGCGGTAGTGTACTGGTCACCTTTTCCCTTTCAAGGGCTATTAAGCTCTGGCTCTAGTGACATGGCGAAACCCTAGTGCTGTGACTTTGAAATCACGACAACCGTGGTTCGAAACCCATGGCTGGCCCAGGTGGGGGTTTGTGTTTCTACCCATAATGTTGTACTCTTAGGAAAGGTACTTCAATCTGCTTTTCACTTGACTCAGGTATGAATATTCTAGCTATAGGTAGAAAAAGATCTTGTCAGTGTGTTAGTACAAAGCGCTGAACAATCTGTTGTACTGTATACTCCCCCCCCAGAGAGAGTTGAGAAGGACTTTGAATGAAATGGCACGTTGGGGGATGAATGGTGTACAGTCAGTGAGCTTGCACTTGTGTGGGGATACTGACTACAAGTCCACCTCTGTGGGCTGAGACTGCTTGAAGGAATTTAATTTCTTTCTTTT
>JAXRKP010000475.1:112500-117500 GCA_037039925.1 Doris montereyensis
CAACATATACCTAAGACAGCATATACATAAGACAACATATACCTAAGATAGCATATACATAAGACAACATATACCTAAGACAGCATATACATAAGACAACATATACCTAAGATAGCATATACATAAGACAACATATACCTAAGACAGCATATACCTAAGACAACATATACCTAAGACAGCATATACATAAGACAACATATACCTAAGACAACATTTACATAATACAACATATACATAAGACAACATATACATAAGACAACATATACCTAAGATAGCATATACATAAGACAACATATACCTAAGACAGCATATACATAAGACAACATATACCTAAGACAGCACATACCTAAGACAACATTTACATAATACAACATATACATAAGACAACATATACCTAAGACAGCATATACATAATACAGCATATACCGAAGACAGCACATACCTAAGACAGCATATACCTAAGACAGCATATACATAAGACAACATATACATAAGACAGCACATACCTAAGACAGCATATACCTAAGACAGCATATACATAAGACAACATATACCTAAGACAGCATATACCTAAGACAACATATACCTAAGACAACATATACCTAAGATAGCATATACATAAGACAGCATATACCTAAGACAACATATACATAAGACAACATATACCTAGGATAGCATATACATAAGACAACATATACCTAAGACAACATTTACATAATACAACATATACATAAGACAACATATACCTAAGACAACATTTACATAATACAACATATACATAAGACAACATATACCTAAGACAACATTTACATAATACAACATATACATAAGACAACATATACATAAGACAACATATACCTAAGAAGCATATACATAAGACAACATATACCTAAGACAACATTTACATAATACAACATATACATAAGACAACATATACATAAGACAGCCTATACCTAAGACAACATATACATAAGTCAGCATATACCTGAGACAGCATATACATTAGACAGCATATACCTAAGACAACATATACCTAAGACAGCATATACATAAGACAGCATATACCTAAGATAACATATACATAAGACAACATATACCTAAGACAACATTTACATAAGACAACATATACATAAGACAGCATATACATAAGACAGCATATACATAAGACATCATATACATAAGACATCATATACATAAGACATCATATACATAAGACAGCATATACCTCAGACAACATATACATAAGACAACATATACATAAGACAACATATACCTAAGATAGCATATACATAAGACAACATATACCTAAAACAGCATATACATAAGACAACATATACCTAAGACAACATATACCTAAGACAACATATACCTAAGACAACATATACCTAAGATAGCATATACATAAGACAGCATATACCTGAGACAACATATACCTCAGACAGCATATACCTAAGACAACATATATCGAAGACAACATATATCTAAGACAGCATATACATAAGACAACATATACGTAAGACATAACATAACATAAGACAACATTTACATAAGACAACATATACATAAGACAACATATACATAAGACAACATATACATAAGACAACACATACATAAGACAACATATACCTAAGACAGCATATACATAATACAGCATATACCTAAGACAGCATATACATAAGACAACATATACCTAAGACAGCCTATACCTGAGACAGCATATACCGAAGACAGCACATTCCTAAGACAGCATATACCTCAGACAGCATATACCTGAGACAGCATATACCTAAAACAGCATATTATACCTATGACAGCATATGAATTGTGTAGGTGTTGGTTGCCTAGTAGTTAACAGCAGGACTTGTCACCATGATGTTCTGGGTTCAAATACCAGTATTATGTTCCTAGGGGAAAGTGAGCATGCATTTCCTCACTTGACTTGAGTATAAGTGGGTACCAGCATCAGGTAGGGAGTTAAATCTATAATGTGCTAGCATCCTGTCCAGGAGGCGACATAGTTATCCCCAGTTCTGCTTCAATGCTCATAGCCGCTGAGTCTTGTCCCCCCCCCCCCCCCCCCTCCTGGTGACCCAGGCGTAAGACAGCTAGCGTAATCTTTTTTAGTCTCAGCCAAAGTAAAGTAAAGTCAGCGTGGAAAGCACAATTGCGATATTAGGCCCTATACCTAGAAAACTAACAGTGGTCGAGTGGTTAAGCTGCCAGATTTGGGATCATAGGGTTCCGGGTTCGAATCCTAGTAAAGCTAGGTGCAACGTTGTGATCCTTGGGAAAGACTTTAACACGCATGTTCCTCAAATGATCCAGATGCAAAAGGGTACAAGCATTAGCTTGGGGGTAAAACTCCAACAGGCTTGTCCAGGAGATGTTTATCATGACCTGTTCCGCTTCACACCATAGAAACCGAGATAAGCTCTGGCTCTTTGGGCCATAATGACACTGAATGACTTTTATATTTATTTATTAAAAACAAAATTAAACTAAGGACTCTTAATGTACTGTTGATGACCCTATGTTTAATACTAACATTATTTAACAGTGTCTAGGAAATAGTGACGCAAGCCAAGAACCTCCTCAAATCTGATGGAAGCACCATTGTAAACACTTTGTAGGTAATTGAGTCATTTTTTCACATCACAATTTTGGGTTGTTTCTTTCTTTAGAATCTCATCATACGCTGTAGTCTCAATGGTAAATTCAGAGGAAACAGCCAGATGGATGACAGACAGACGTGTGAAACAATGAGAGGAAAGAAGTAGGATCTACCAGTAGTAATTGCAGGGGTCATTTCAATAGTGTGCCTAAATCACAACCACGTCCTTTAGAGAAAAATACCAAAAGCCATGGACTGTTGGCTTTGGAATTCAAATTTCAAACGGCTGTAAACGTGATGTATTTTCATCATATCACTTTCACACTTTTTTTTAGGAAGCATGATTTCCTTTTATTCCCTAGAATTATCTCCCTGTCTCGTTTTTCACCAAAATGGACATAGGCACTCTATTGAACTGACTGCTTCAATTGCCAGCAAATTTAGGTTCTACAAAACACATGGCACTAAGTCTAGACAGAACCAAGCCTGCAGACTTGAAATGAACAAGGGAGCCGATGAGCTTTTCCTGTTTGTGGCTGAATCCTTCAGACATCTCACCTTCTGAGTCTTGACCTCGTCCTTTTTCTTGGCCCCTTGCATGACCTCCATGTGGTGGCGGGCGTTGTCAAAGTCCACCATCTTTCGACCCCGCTTGGCCACTTTGTTCTGGGGACAGGGTGACAAAGCAAAATACATCACATGACATGTCATTGACATTGAAGTTTACACTGTTCATCATACGTCGTGATCTCAAGGTGAATTAAGAGGTCGAGGAAACTTCAATGTTAAAGAAAGATACAATGAAATAAAGGCAAGAGAAAGCATGAAAGAATAGAAGCAAAAACCTACCAGTAGCCCCTACCAACAGCCAATCATGTCATAAACATTACAAGTATGACTTACAAAATGCCTTCTATTGTAACCATGGCAATGTCATTTATTGCCGTTTTTCACCCGTATCAGTATGGTACTAGTAAAATAGTCAACTCACCATCCAAAATAATGTTTGAATTAATATCTCTCACAGATTTTCACATTTCAACAATCATAAGATTTCATCCAACCCGCTACTTATCATCTCACAGAGAGAGAGAGAGAGAGAGAGAGAGAGAGAGAGAGAGAGAGAGAGAGAAGGAGAGAGAGAGAGAGAGAGAGAGAGAGAGAGAGAGAGAGAGAGAGAGAGAGAGAGAGAGAGAGAGAGAGAGAGACAGACAGACAGACACACACACAGACAGACAGATATAGAGACAGAGACGGAGGTGGGGCGAAAAGGGGGTGGGAGGGGGGCTACAAACACACAAACAGATAGAAAACAAACAAGTTTACAGTGGTGACACACCAAAACCTCAAACCTAGTGCAGTCAACTCCAACTTGTCTTTCACTTAACTTCACTTTGTTGTTGTTGCTGTTGTTGAGAGGGATACAGACGAATACTATATAATATTTGTTCTTACAGAACCACATGGGCAGTGTCATGTTGGGTTGAAATGGAATGATTCAGAAAAGAAAAGGCATTCCCTTTGCCCTCCATTCCACACTGAAACTGAATAATAGAAATGGAGCGGATTGGGAGTGGAAAGACAGTTGGGAGCTGATTGCACCGCGTTTGCACCCATTTCAGCCCTAACATGACCCGCTCAATTTACCTTTAAAGTGGGGAAAGACTGGAGGTAGTTCTGCATGGTATTGAGGAGTCTTGCATGTTCTGAGCATAGTCTGTCCACAGGAGGTCAAATGCCTGGGGGGTGAAATATCACATATCATCGGTTAGACAGAAATCACACGAGTAGTAGACACAATAAAATAAAATAAAATCCAACTAATTTAATGCGTAAAAAAAAATATCTTTATTTACTTCCCAGGAAGGTTTTTGAATTTTGATTTTGATTTGATGTCACCCACATCCACAACTGTGGCGGCGGTGGTCGGTGGCCGAGTAGTTTGGCTGCCCGACTTATGATCATGAGATCCTACGTTCAAATCCTAGCTAAACCAGGTATGACGTCTTCCTTGGGAAAGGTAGTTTACATGCATTTCGCTCACTTGACCCCAGGTACAAAATGGGTACAAGCACTAGCTTGGAGTAAAAATCTGTGTCGGAGTAACGTCCTGTCCAGGAGGTGATTACTATCACTTGTTCTGCTTCAAGCTATAGAAACCAGAATAAGTTTCGGCTGTATGAGCCGTAAGGGCTTTGAAGGAACTTTTACCTCCACATCTAAGGTTATCTCCGGGGTTTTTGGCAGGATTTTCAATTTTACTCAGACTGCCCTATAAACAGCCGGTATCTTTAATGTTAACAAAGTGATGTGATCTGCACATGGCACCTCCTTTTTATCGTCCGCTCCCAATAGGACTAGGTGTTGATCCCACAACCTGGATCAGGAG
>JAXRKP010000475.1:122500-145000 GCA_037039925.1 Doris montereyensis
ACATGCCACAAATTGGACACAGCTTCCACAAACATGCCACAAATTGGACACAGCTTCCACAAACATGCCACAAATTGGACACAGCTTCCACAAACATACCACAAATTGGACACAGCTTCCACAAACATACCACAAATTGGACACAGCTTCCACAAACATTAACAAATTAGACCAGCTTCCAAAACATACCACAAATTGGACACATCTTCCACAAACATACAACAAATTGGACACAGCTTCCACAAACATACCACAAATTGGACACAGCTTCCACAAACATACCACAAATTGACACAGCTTCCACAAACATTCCACAAATTGGACACAGCTTCCACAAACATACCACAAATTGGACACAGCTTCCACAAACATACCACAAATTGGACACAGCTTCCACAAACATTATCCAGGCAAATCTATCTCCAGGGTGGCACACAAACAAGAAGCAGTTTTAGACTGATTTTATTGCAATTGACGCCATCCAGCTATACAATGATCTCAGGATGAAATGAGAGGGAACAGCAGTTCGTTTCTATTGATTTTCATAGCAATTGACGCCATCCAAATATACAATGATCTCAGGATGAAATGAGAGAGAACAGCAGTTCTTTTCTACTGATTTTCATAGCAATTGACGCCATCCAACTATACAATGATCCCAGGATGAAATGAGAGGGAACAGCAGTTTTTGACTGATTTTCATTGCAATTGACGCCATCCAGCTATACAATGATCTCAGGATGAAATGAGAGGGAACAGCAGTTTTTGACTGATTTTCATTGCAATTGACGCCATCCAACAATACAATGATCCCAGGATGAAATGAGAGGGAACAGCAATTTTTGACTGATTTTCATTGCAATTGACGCCATGCAACTACACAATGATCTCAGGATGAAATGGGAGGGAACAGCAGTTTTTTGACTGATTTTCATTGCAATTGACGCCATCCAACTATACAATGATCTCAGGATGGAATGAGAGGGAACATCAGTTTTTTGACTGATTTTCATTGCAATTGACCTCATCGAACTATACAATGATCTCAGGATGGAATGAAAGGGAACAGCAGTTTTTGACTGATTTTCATTGCAATTGACGCCATCCAACTATACAATGATCTCAGGGTGGAATGAGAGGGAACAGCAGTTTCTGACTGATTTTCATTGCAATTGACGCCATCCAACTATACAATGATCTCAGGGTGGAATGAGAGGGAACAGCAGTTTCTGACTGATTTTCATTGCAATTGACGGCATCCAACTATACAATGATCTCAGGATGGAATGAGAGGGAACAGTAGTTTTTGATTGACACACAAAGCCGGTAGAAAGTTAATTACATTCATCGGGGTTAGCATGTCGCTAAACACACTGCATAAACAAACACTAATTTGCACATCAAGATAACACTGCATAAACAAACACCGATTTGCATATCAAGATAACACAGCGCGTGTTCTCTTCCCAGACCCGCATTTAATTTCCAAGCTGGCTTATCGATCAGCGCCCTCTTGCGTCGGGTCGCTTTACATCAGTCAGACGGCTTGATCTGGGAGTCATTGGCATTTGTCACTCATGATACGACTTACCCATTCGTCGGTATAGAGGAATGGCATTGCCACAACTACACGTACACACAATCTGAATGTCATTGCCACAACCACACGTACACACAGTCTGAATGACATTGTCACAACTACATGTACTCAAAATCGGAATGACATTGCCACAACTACACGTACACAATCTGAATGTCATTGCCACAACTACACGTACACACAATCTGAATGTCATTGCCACAACTACACGTACACACAATCTGAATGTCATTGCCACAACCACACGTACACACAGTCTGAATGACATTGTCACAACAGTTTTGTACACACAATCTGAATGTCATTGCCACAACTACACGTACACACAATCTGAATGTCATTGCCACAACTACACGTACACACAACCTGAATGACATTGCCACAACTACACGTACACGCAATCTGAATGTCATTGCCACAACTACACGTACACACAATCTGAATGACATTGCCACAACTACACGTACACACAACTGAAGGACATTGGCACTAAACTACACGTACACACAATCTCTAATGTCACTGCCACAACTACACGTACACACAATCTGAATGACATTGCCACAACTACACGTTCACACAATCTGAATGACATTGCCACAACTACATGAAACACACAATCTGAATGACCACTGCCACAACTACACGTACACACAACCTGAATGACATTGCCACAACTACATGTACACACAATCTGAATGTCATTGCCACAACTACACGTACACACAATCTGAATGACATTGCCACAACTACACGTACACACAACCTGAATGACATTGCCACAACTACATGTACACACAATCTGAATGTCACTTGCCACAACTACACGTACACACAATCTGAATGACATTGCCACAACTACACGTACACACAATCTGAATGACATTGTCACAACTATATGTACACACAATCTGAAAGGCATTGCCACAACCACACGTACACACAGTCTGAATGTCACTGCCACAACTACTTGTACACACATTCGGGGTTTGAGGAGAAAAGGCTCTAAACTTCGTAGCTACGATGAAAATCTTAAGTTCGCATACAATGCAATTGCACTTTGTGATGGGGTGAAAAACTGGAGACAATTATTAACTTCCATCTATCTGATAATGATTTTCATTCCAAAATAGTGAAACGCGCATTTTGGACATGACCATGATAATATTGAGTAGCCGACCCAAATGCCCCCCCGTCCGCCCCCTTGGTAACCTACAATCACCGACGGTTAAAGAGCCATCGTAATATCTAACAATAATTGCTTGGCGGAGTCTCGTCATCTCACACGAGCCAAGTTTAACTATTGAAAGAGGACGGCTAAGATAATATTATTACGGCGTGCAAGCTTGACGCGTTGGGAAGATCAGCAAACGATTTCCCGAGGTTACGCCGAGGTATAATAACAGTTATAATATACATGTATGTGCTTGTCTGTACGTCTCTCTAGGGACAAATTAGAACGGCGCACGTCCCATTCAACTGCTTTATCGTGTAGGGATTTGCTTTGCAGGTCCAAGTATTTACCCATAGGTAAAAATGAGTTATGATGACACTGTCCTGTGTGTTAGTGGTGGAAGGCAGTTAAGCTGTGGTCTCAAAGACGTGGAACGCATTATTATTATTATTAAGATAAAAGATGGAGCGTAGAGTAGAGTAGATATTTCACAGCTACCCTGTCCACCGTATTATCATTATTATTATTATTATTATTATTATTATTATTATTATTATTATTATTATTATTATTATTATTATTATTATATTATTATCATTATTATATTTTTGGAAAATGTATTTTATTATTATTATTATTATTATTATTATTATTATTATTATTATTATTATTATTATTATTATTATTATGCGGTGCCCTAAGTGTCAATTTGAAGAAGAAACAGCAAGATAAAAGATAAGCGAAAGAGTGAAAGGGACTATCACAGTCCCTGCTATCCGCCAACGTATGGTGTAAACAAGCCGAGACATTAGGGAGGGGAAGAGAGAGATAATGGGCGAAAGGAGGAGACGTTGAAAGCACGGATGGGTCAATGGCTATGACGTCCATTTGGGACATGATAATAACACAGATTGCGTGTGTCTGTCAGATATATTGTTGACGTTCAATCGGTATGCAGATAGGTAGGAGGCAGGTTGGTTGGCTTTTAGAGAGAGAGAGAGAGAGAGAGAGAGAGAGAGAGAGAGAGAGAGAGAGAGAGAGAGAGAGAGAGAGAGAGAGAGAGAGAGAGGGAGGAGGAGGAGGAGAGGATTGAGAGAGAGAGAGAGAGAGAGAGATTGAGAGAGAGAGAGAGAGAGAGAGAGAGAGAGAGAGAGAGAGAGAGAGAGAGAGAGAGAGAAGAGAGAGAGAGAGAGAGAGAGAGAGAGAGAGAGAGAGAGAGAGAGAGAGAGATATCTTGTCCCGATTTTCTCTTCTGATGTCCGTATTCAATTTTCTATTTCGATTTTCTATCCCAATTTTCTGTCCTGATCGGCTATTCCGATTTTCTATTCCAAAGTTCTATTCCGATTTTCATCCAAATCCCGATGTTCTTTCCATTGCGATTTTCATCCAATTTTCCATTCCGATCTTGTCCCGATTTTTAAATCCAATTTTCTATGCCAATTTTCTGTCCCTATCGTCTATTCCGATTGTCTATCGCGATTTCGACTTTCCTGATTTTCTGTTCGGATTTTCTTCCAATTTCCTGTTCTGATTTTCTATTCCGATTTTATTCAATTTTATTCAATTTTCTATTCCAATTTTCGATTTTCTATCTCGATTTCCTCTTTCCTGATTTTCTGTTCCGATTTTCTATTCCGATTTTATTCCAATATTTTATTCCGATTTTCCATCCCGAATTTCCTGATTTTCTGTTCCGATTTTTCTATTCGACTTTCTATTCCGATTTACTATCACGGATTTTCTATTCCCGATTTTCTATCACGATTTCTCTTCCGATTTTCTGTTCCAATTTACTATCACGATTTTCTATCCCGATTTTCTGTGCAGATTTCCTCGGTCCCGATTTTTAAAATCCCGATTTCCGTATCCAATTATCTCTTCCGATTTCCTGTCCCGATCGTCTACCCTGATTTTCTATTCCAATATTCTATTTAGATTTCTTATCCTTGGCTGTCAGTAGGGAAGTCCGGGAAATTTGTTTTCTTAACACAGCCACAAAAAAAAAAAACAACACACCCCGAGATCAACATAATTACGGGTGTGGGTAAAATCAAATCAAATCAAAATTCAGACCACCTTGAGGTCACCGACGTGAAGACTGTTACAGCCTTCATTGCACACCAAGACATCAGTGAGCACAAGTCCCACGCCACTACTTAACACCATGTCAGTGCGTACTTAAAGCCCCTCTCTTGAACACACTTAGTGAACACCGGCATATAAACACGACACTTCAGGCACCAAGCTGTCAATCTTGCTTTCATTGTCTTTCTCTTGATTTCACACACACACACACACACATCGCACTAGCGCACACATAGATTCTATACACACACGCGTTATTTGTGTCAAGTTGATGATACGTCGTTCTATCAAACATTATCTTCCTAGCACTTATCCTAACACTTAAAGAATACTGTTTGATTCTGTTTATGTCTGTGTGTGTGTGTGTGTGTGTGTGTGTGTGAGTGTCGCTCTGATTGCCTGCATGCCCCCCCTCTCTCTCTCTCTCTCTCTCTCTCTCTCTCTCTCTCTCTCTCTCTCTCTCTCTCTCTCTCTCTCTCTCTCTCTCTCTCTCTCTCTCTCTCTCTCATACATACCATATTTTACCATTCCACCGAACAACTCGGCATTCCTCACTTCCGACACCACGCTGGCATTGGTAGTGACATACATACATACATACACACACACACACCACGCTGGCACTGGTAGTGACACACACACCACGCTGGCACTGGTACTGACACACACACACACACACGCACGCTGGCACTGGTACTGACACACATCACGCTGGCACAAGTACTGACACAAACACACACACACACACACCACGCTGGCACTGGTACCGAAATACACACATACCACACTGGCACTGGTACTGACATACACACATACCACGTTGACACTGCTACTCACACACACACACCACGCTGGCACTGGTACTGACACACACACACACACACACAACGCTGGCACTGGTACTGACACACACAACGCTGCCACTGGTACTGACACACATACCACGCTGGCACTGGTACTGACACACACAACGCTGCCACTGGTACTGACACAAACACAACGCTGGCACTGGTACTGACACACACAACGCTGCCACTGGTACTGACACACATACCACGCTGGCACTGGTACTGACACACACAACGCTGCCACTGGTACTGACACACACAACGCTGGCACTGGTACTGACACACACAACGCTGGCACTGCCACTGACACACACAGAAAGCTGCCACTGGTACTGACACACACACCACGCTGACATTGGTACTGACACACACAACGCTGACACTGGTACTAACACACACACCACGCTGACATTGGTACTAACACACACACCACGCTGACATTGGTACTAACACACACACCACGCTGACACTGGTACTAACACACACACCAAGCTGACACTGGTACTGACACACACACCACGTTGACACTGGTACTGACACACACACCACGTTGACACTGGTACTAACACACACACCACGCTGACACTGGTACTGACACACACACCACGCTGACACTGGTACTGACACACACACCACGCTGACACTGGTATTGACACACACACCACGCTGACACTGGTACTGACACACACACATCGCTGGTGACACACACTGGTACTGACACACACCACGCTGACACTGGTACTGACATACACACCACGCTGGCACTGGTACTGACACACACACCACGCTGACACTGGTACTGACACACACACCACGCTGGCACTGGTACTGACACACACACACCACGCTGACACTGGTACTGACACACATACCACGCTGACATGGTACTGACACACACACCATGCTGACACTGGTACTGACACACACACCACGCTGACACTGGTACTGACACACACACACCACGCTGACACTGCTGTACTGACACACACACCACGCTGACACTGGTACTCACACAAACACACAACGCTGGCACTGCTACTGACACACACACCACGCTGACACTGGTACTGACACACACACCACGCTGATACTGGTACTGACACACACACCATGCTGATACTGGTACTGACACACACACCACGCTGACACTGGTACTGACACACACACACCACGCTGACACTGGTACTGACACACACACCACGCTGATACTGGTACTGACACACACACCACGCTGATACTGGTACTGACACACACACCACGTTGACACTGGTACTGACACACACACACCACGCTGACACGTACTGACACACACACCACGCTGACACTGGTACTGACACACACACCACGCTGGCACTGGTACTGACACACACACCACGCTGACACTGGTACTGACACACACACCACGCTGACACTGGTACCGACACACACACCACGCTGACACTGGTACTGACGACACACACATCGCTGACACTGGTACTGACACACACCACGCTCACACTGGTACTGACATACACACCACGCTGGCACTGGTACTGACACACACACGACGCTGACACTGGTACACAACACTGGTACTGACACACACACCACGCTGGCACTGGTACTGATACTGACACACACACCACGCTGACACTGGTACTGACACATACACACACACCACGCTGACACTGGTACTGACACATACACACCACACTGACACTGGTACTGACACACACACCACTGACATGGTACTGACACACACCATGCTGACACTGGACTGACATACACACCATGCTGACACTGGTACTGACACACACCACACCATGACTGACACTGGTACTGACACACACACCACGCTGACACTGGTACTGACACACACACACCACGCTGACACTGGTATGGTACTGACACACACCACGCTGACACTGGTACTGACACACACACCACGCTGGCACTGGTACTGATACACACACACCACGCTGACACTGGTACTGACACACACACCACGCTGATACTGGTACTGACAAACACACACCACGCTGACACTGGTACTGACACACACGCCACGCTGACACTGGTACTGACACACACACCATGCTGATACTGGTACTGACACACACACACCACGCTGATACTGGTACTGACACACACACCACGCTGACACTGGTACTGACACACACACCACGCTGACACTGGTACTGACACACACACCACGCTGATACTGGTACTGACACACACACCACGCTGATACTGGTACTGACACACACACCACGCTGATACTGGTACTGACACACACACCACGCTGATACTGGTACTGACACACACACCATGCTGACACTTATACTGACACACACACCACGCTGATACTGGTACTGACACACACATCACGCTGACACTGGTGCTGACACACACACACTACGCTGATACTGGTACTGACACACACACCATGCTGACACTTATACTGACACACACACCATGCTGACACTTATACTGACACACACACCACGCTGACACTGGTGCTGACACACACACACACTACGCTGACACTGGTACTGACACACAAACACACCACGCTGACACTGGTACTGACACACACACACCATGCTGACACTGGTACTGACACACACACACCACCATGACACTGGTACTGACAAACACACACACCACGCTAACACTGGTGCTGAGACACACACACCACGCTGACACTGGTACTGACAAACACACACACCATGCTGACACTGGTACTGACACACACACACACCACGCTGACACTGGTACTGACAAACACACACACCACGCTGACACTGGGCTGCTGACACACACCACGCTGATACTGGTACTCACACTATTACACACACACCACGCTGACACTGGTACTGACAAACACACACACCACGCTGATACTGGTGCTGACACACACACACACACCACGCTGACACTGGTACTGACACACACACCACGCTGACCACTGGTACTGACGCACACACCACGCTGACACTGGTACTGATACACACACCACGCTGACACTGGTACTGACACACACACATCATGCTGACACTGGTACTGACACACACCACGCTGACACTGGTACTGACACACACACCACGCTGACACTGGTACTGACACACACACTACGCTGACACTGGTACTGACACACACACACCACGCTGACACTGGTACTTACACACACACCACGCTGACACTGGTACTGACACACACACACACACACACACACCACGCTGACACTGGTACTGACACACACACCACGCTGGCACTGGTGCTGACACACACACACCACGCTGACACTGGTACTGACACACACACCACGCTGACACTGGTCAACACACACACACACACACCACGCTGACACTGGTACTGACACACACACACACACACACCACGCTGACACTGGTACTGACACACACACACACACACACCACGCTGACACTGGTGCTGACACACACACACCACGCTGGCACTGGTACTGACACACACACACACCACGCTGGCACTGGTACTGACACACACCCCACGCTGACACTGGTGCTGACACACACACACACCACGCTGACACTGGTACTGACACACACACCACGCTGACACTGGTGCTGACACACACACCACGCTGACACTGGTACTGACACACACACACACTACGCTGACACTGGTACTGACACACACACACCACGCTGACACTGGTACTGACACACACACCACGCTGACACTGGTACTGACACACACACCACGCTGACACTGGTACTGACACACCACGCTGACACTGGTACTGACACACATACACCACGCTGGTACTGGTACTGACACACACCACGCTGGCACTGGTACTGACACACACACTACGCTGACACTGGTACTGACACACACACCACGCTGACACTGGTACTGACACACACACCACGCTGACACTGGTACTGACACACTGACACACACCACGCTGACACTGGTACTGACACACACACCACGCTGACACTCGTACTGACACATACACACCACGCTGACACTGGTACTGACACATACACACCACGCTGACACTGGTACTGACACACACACACACACACCACGCTGACACTGGTACTGACACACACACCACGCTGACACTCGTACTGACACACACACACACACCACGCTGACACTGGTACTGACACACACACACACACCACGCTGACACTGGTACTGACACACACACCACGCTGACACTGGTACTGACACACACACCACGCTGACACTGGTACTGACATACACACCACGCTTACACTGGTACTGACACACACACCACGCTGGTACTGGTACTGACACACACACCACGTTGACACTGGTACTGACACACACACCACGCTGACACTGGTACTGACACACATACCACGTTGACACTGGTACTGACACACACACACCACGCTGACACTGGTACTGACACACACCACGCTGACACTGGTACTGACACACACACCACGCTGACACTGGTACTGACACACACCACGCTGACACTGGTACTGACACACACACCACGCTGGTACTGGTACTGACACACACACCACGCTGGTACTGGTACTGACACACACACCACGCTGACACTGGTACTGACACACACCACGTTGACACTGGTACTGACACACATACCACGCTGACACTGCCACTGGTACTGACACACACACCGTGCTGACACTGGTACTGACACACACCACGCTGACACTGGTACTGACACACACCACGCTGACACTGGTACTGACACACACACCACGCTGACACTGGTACTGACACACACACCACGCTGACACTGGTACTGACACACATACCACGCTGACACTGGTACTGACACACACACCACGCTGACACTGGTACTGACACACACACCACGCTGACACTGGTACTGACACACACACCACGCTGACACTGGTATTGACACACATACCACGCTGGCACTGGGACTGACACACACACACACACCACACACATCTGAATCAAGACGACCCAACTGATATTGTATGTGTTACGCGCAATATCTTCCTTGTGTCACAGCCATTGTATGTATACCGTTTGTTGGCTAGTCTGCACTCACTGACACAATCATTACAACGTCTACACGATACACGACAGGCATACCGGAATGTCATCGACCAGGTCAATGTGCTGGGCAAGCATTTTTGGCCCACCAATTTCGTTTGTTCGTTTATTTTTTAGCTTACACTTAAGAGTAGAAATGTCTCAATTTTATGATACCTTGCAGTAAGGCAAACCTCGGATTCTTCAAGAGGTGCGTATGGGATCGAATCTACACTAGGATAAAGGAGGAATCTATCGATGGCCCTATTAAGGAGAATTTGTGGTCCAGAGGCAAGGCGCCGGCGTCTCAGCCAAACGGTTGTGGGTTCGTTACCGAGAGGTTGAACATCTTTCTCTTGTTTTTTTTTTTGTTGTTTTGGATTTTTTGACGAGTAAAACCCATCCCCTGTTACAAATAGATGGGTCGACACCTAGTCGCACCGCAGACGGCCGATAAAAACGAGGTCCGTGTGCAGGTCACAACACTCTGTGTACGTTACGTTAAAGATCCCTTGGCTGTTTACAGGCAAGTCCAGACAATACCAAAAAGAAACCATACACAAAACTCCGCTGAGATTACATCATAATAATATTAACAACAGGATCTCAACTCACTGGTAAAATGAATGGAGCATGCTGAACGGCCCGACGACGTCCAGATTCAAAAGAATGAATTGAATTGAATTGAATTGAATTGAATTGAATTCAATCATCTTTAATAATCCTCCAATAAAGGAAATCATATTTGTGTTATCAAATTTTTCGTTTGAAAATAAAATAATACATCAATGCATCCAAATAAAAACAAATTCAACTTAAGTCAATCATCAAACGTATGGAGAAATATATATATATAATAAATATACAGATGCAAATGTGAGTCAATGGACAGTGCTGTTAAACAATACACATAAAACACAATTATAGACAAATCAGCCCAGCTTGATACCCTTTCATCAACTTATCATAAATCATTCATTCACCATCCATCAATTCCCATTTCTTAAACATTGTGAGTAAAAGGCCATTATGCTTTCAAAGTTAGATATGTTCAAACTTCCGTATGGTTTTGGAAGAAAATATCTAAAACACCTCTCAGTACGAGGTTTTTAATGTATATGTCGACCGCTTCTACTACTTGTAGAATGTCTAATGTATAAGTCAACCGCTTCTACTACTTGTAGAATGTCTAATGTATACGTCAACCGCTTCTACTACTTGTAGAATGTCTAATATATAAGTCAACCGCTTCTACTACTTGTAGAATGTCTAATGTATAAGTCAACCGCTTCTACTACTTGTAGAATGTCTAATGTATAAGTCAACCGCTTCTACTACTTGTAGAATGTCTAATGTATAAGTCAACCGCTTCTACTACTTGTAGAATGTCTAATGTATACGTCAACCGCTTCTACTACTTGTAGAATGTCTAATATATAAGTCAACCGCTTCTACTACTTGTAGAATGTCTAATGTATAAGTCAACCGCTTCTACTACTTGTAGAATGTCTAATGTATAAGTCAACCGCTTCTACTACTTGTAGAATGTCTAATGTATACGTCAACCGCTTCTACTACTTGTAGAATGTCTAATATATAAGTCAACCGCTTCTACTACTTGTAGAATGTCTAATGTATAAGTCAACCGCTTCTACTACTTGTAGAATGTCTAATGTATAAGTCAACCGCTTCTACTACTTGTAGAATGTCTAATGTATAAGTCAACCGCTTCTACTACTTGTAGAATGTCTAATATATAAGTCAACCGCTTCTACTACTTGTAGAATGTCTAATGTATAAGTCAACCGCTTCTACTACTAGTAGAATGTCTAATGTATAAGTCAACCGCTTCTACTACTTGTAGAATGTCTAATATATAAGTCAACCGCTTCTACTACTTGTAGAATGTCTAATATATAAGTCAACCGCTTCTACTACTTGTAGAATGTCTAATATATAAGTCAACCGCTTCTACTACTTGTAGAATGTCTAATGTATAAGTCAACCGCTTCTACTACTTGTAGAATGTCTAATGTATAAGTCAACCGCTTCTACTACTTGTAGAATGTCTAATGTATAAGTCAACCGCTTCTACTACTTGTAGAATGTCTAATATATAAGTCAACCGCTTCTACTACTTGTAGAATGTCTAATGTATAAGTCAACCGCTTCTACTACTTGTAGAATGTCTAATGTATAAGTCAACCGCTTCTACTACTTGTAGAATGTCTAATATATAAGTCAACCGCTTCTACTACTTGTAGAATGTCTAATATATAAGTCAACCGCTTCTACTACTTGTAGAATGTCTAATGTATAAGTCAACCGCTTCTACTACTTGTAGAATGTCTAATGTATAAGTCAACCGCTTCTACTACTTGTAGAATGTCTAATGTATAAGTCAACCGCTTCTACTACTTGTAGAATGTCTAATGTATAAGTCAACCGCTTCTACTACTTGTAAAATGTCTAATGTATAAGTCAACCGCTTCTACTACTTGTAAAATGTCTAATGTATAAGTCAACGGCTTCTACTACTTGTAGAATGTCTAATGTATAAGTCAACGGCTTCTACTACTTGTAGAATGTCTAATGTATAAGTCAACCGCTTCTACTACTTGTAGAATGTCTAATGTATAAGTCAACCGCTTCTACTACTTGTAGAATGTCTAATGTATAAGTCAACGGCTTCTACTACTTGTAGAATGTCTAATGTATAAGTCAACCGCTTCTACTACTTGTAGAATGTCTAATGTATAAGTCAACCGCTTCTACTACTTGTAGAATGTCTAATGTATAAGTCAACGGCTTCTACTACTTGTAGAATGTCTAATGTATAAGTCAACGGCTTCTACTACTTGTAGAATGTCTAATGTATAAGTCAACCGCTTCTACTACTTGTAGAATGTCTAATGTATAAGTCAACGGCTTCTACTACTTGTAGAATGTCTAATGTATAAGTCAACCGCTTCTACTACTTGTAGAATGTCTAATGTATAAGTCAACGGCTTCTACTACTTGTAGAATGTCTAATGTATAAGTCAACGGCTTCTACTACTTGTAGAATGTCTAAATGTATAAGCTTCAATGTTTTTCTCTACTTGTAGAATGTCTAATGTATAAATCAACCGCTTCTACTACTTGTAGAATGTCAATTGAATTTATTGATATCTAATAATAACCATGTCTCCCAGTGTGAAAAATAAACCCAACAGAAACTAAAAGACAACTTCCCAGCCATATTTTTTCTCGTTATATATTTATTTATTATATTTATCGATTTATCAATTGATTTATTTATTGATATCATATGTAATAAGTATATACTACATGTATGTGTGTATCTATATATTTTAACTAATTAGGTATTAAAGTACATACTACATGTATAGTGCATCTATATATTTTAACTAATTATGTATTTAAAGTATTTACTACATGTATGTATGTATCTATATATTTTAATTAATTATGTATTAAAGTATATGCTACATGTATAGTGTATCTATATATTTTAACTAATTATGTATTAAAGTATATGCTAAATGTATAGTGTATCTATATATTTTAATTAATTATGTATTAAAGTATATGCTACATGTATAGTGTATCTATATATTTTAACTAATTAGGTATTAAAGTATATGCTACATGTATAGTGTATCTATATATTTTAACTAATTAGGTATTAAAGTATATGCTACATGTATAGTGTATCTATATATTTTAACTAATTAGGTATTAAAGTATATACTACATGTATAGTGTATCTATATATTTTAACTAATTAGGTATTAAAGTATATACTACACTTTTATGTGTATCTATTTTAAATTTTAAAATTATTAATCAGGTATTAGAAGTATCTACCCAGTGACGTTTGTCTAGATGTATCTATAGTATTTTGAGTCTAATTATCTACCCAGTGATCCGTTTGAGTCTAGATGTATCTACCCAGTGATCCGTTTGAGTCTAGATGTATCTACCCAGTGATCCGTTTGAGTCTAGATGTATCTACCCAGTGATCCGTTTGAGTCTAGATGTATCTACCCAGTGATCCGTTTGAGTCTAGATGTATCTAAGTGATCCGTTTGAGTCTAGATGTATCTACCCAATCGTTTGAGTCTAGATGTATCTACCAAGTGATCCGTTTGAGTCTAGATGTATCTACCAAGTGATCCGTTTGAGTCTAGATGTATCTATTTTTACAGCAGGGATATCCCGTGTGGATCTGTGATATCTGAGTCTGTCCTGAATTCCTTTGCTAGCCCAGGCCGTCAACGGACCGAAGCATTGATGAAGTGTTCCCATGTTGTCCATTCATATCATTTCTCTCACAGCTGTCAGTGTCAAACGTTCGTTTGTCAGGTGTGTCCTCCATCGATGTGACTAAAGGGAACCGCCGCTATGTAAAAAGAAATACAGGTGCGGGGGAGCTAAGAAGGAGAAGAGAGAGGAGGGCGAGGAAGAGGAGGAGAGGAAGGAAGAGGAGGAGGGGGAGGAAGAGGAAGAAGAGGAGGAAGAAGAGGAGGAGGACAGGGAGGAAGAGGAGGGAGGAAGAGGAGGGAGGAGGAGGAGGAAGGGACCCCATGTCGCTTGTGTCATCGTTTAGAGTAAGGACACCGTCTACATGGCTTTTGGCTTGAGACCACACAATCAGCCAAGCGTGACAGACAGCTCCCCTCAAGCATAAATTCGGGCAGGAATTTGGGACTGAGAGGGGGGGGTTGAGTGAAGACTGGAGAAGAAAGATGACACACAAACCACGTATCGATACACACACACACACACACACACATACATATGTATAGCTTTCCTGATTGTTACGAGGAAATAATCCTGCTACGTTGAAGCTGTTGGACACATGTATATACCCTCCACCCCCCCCCTGTTTAGATTAGTAGGCGTAGTTTTTTAACATACCTGTTTATGGTAAGATGTTTGTCAATTGCATTTCTCGTCGTTTGATTATATCACTAGATGTCTATCTGATGTACCGGTAGCTTTTTTTAACGGTACTAAGCAATTTAAAAACGGTTCCATCATTCAGTCGGTCAATTAACGTTTTTCCCCCATTAGTCTTTGCGTGTTTGCTTCATTGAAATACGCCTCCGTCCACCATATGTGGTGATCACAGGGTGCATTAAGAAGAAAGGGCAAGGTGAAAGATAAGTGAAAGAGGGAAAGGAAAGAAGTACGACCTTTCATCACTACGCCCCCCCCCACACAGCCACACAAATACACACACACACACACACAATACACACACACACACCAAATCAACCATCCAAACCTCACCCACTACATTCTAGTTCCTGAGACATAAATGTATAACACTTTATGATTCTAGACATAAATGTATAAACTTTATGATTCTAGACTTTATGATTCTAGACATAAATGTATAACACTTTATGATTCTAGACATAAATGTATAACACTTTATGATTAGACATAAATGTATAACACTTTATGATTCTAGACATAAATGTATAACACTTTATGATTCTAGACATAAATGTATAACACTTTATGATTCTAGACATAAATGTATAACACTTTATGATTCTAGACATAAATGTATAACACTTTATGATTCATACATAAATGTATAACACTTTATGATTGCATACATAAATGTATAACCCTTTATGATTGCATACATAAATGTATAACACTTTATGATTGCATACATGTATAACACTTTTGATTGATTGCATGATTGCATAAATGTATAACCCTTTATGATTGCATACATAAATGTATAACACTTTATGATTATAGACATAAATGTATGACACTTTATGATTCCAGACATAAATGTATAACACTTTATAATTCTAGACATAAATGTATAACACTTTATGATTGCATACATAAAGGTATAAACTTTATGATTGCATACATAAATGTATAACCCTTTATGATTGCATACATAAATGTATAACACTTTATGATTCTAGACATAAATGTATAACACTTTATGATTCTAGACATAAATGTATAACACTTTATAATTCTAGACATAAATGTATAACACTTTATGATTGCATACATAAATGTATAACACTTTATGATTGCATACATAAATGTATAACCCTTTATGATTGCATACATAAATGTATAACCCTTTATGATTGCATACATAAAGGTATAACTCTTTATGATTGCATACATAAATGTATAACACTTTATGATTGCATACATAAATGTATAACACTTTATGATTCTAGACATAAATGTATAACACTTTATGATTCCAGACATAAATGTATAACACTTTATGATTCTAGACATAAATGTATAACACTTTATGATTCTAGACATAAATGTATAACACTTTATAATTCTAGACATAAATGTATAACACTTTATGATTGCATACATAAATGTATAACACTTTATGATTCCAGACATAAATGTATAATACTTTATGATTCCAGACATAAATGTATAACACTTTATGATTCTAGACATAAATGTATAACACTTTATGATTCCAGACATAAATGTATAACCCTTTATGATTCTAGACATAAATGTATAACACTTTATGATTCTTGACATAAATGTATAACACTTTATGATTCTAGACATAAATGTATAACACTTTATGATTCTGTACCTACACAGGACATCAAGTCAAAACGTATACACAGGACATCAAGTTAAAACGTATACACAGGACATCCAGGTCAATCCATATACTAAGGACATCCAAGTCAAAACATATACTCACTTCGAACACATTGCACGTAGTTTTTCAGCTCTTTCTGTACATGTTGACCAGATTCCTGAAGGAAGATAATTGAAGGTCACGTATCAGCTTTTTTCTTCTTTCTTTTTATCATTCTCTCCTCTCCCCCTCTGTCTCTCTCTCTGTCTCTCTGTCTGTCTCTCTGTGTCTGTCTGTCTGTCTGTCTGTCTGTCTGTCTGTCTGTCTGTCTCTCTCTCTCTCTCTCTCTCTCTCTCTCTCTCTCTCTCTCTCTCTCTCTCTCTCTCTCTCTCTCTTCTCCTCTCCTCCTTCCCTCCCTCCCTTCCTCCCCCTCTGTCTGTCTGTCTGTCTGTCTGTCTGTCTGTCTCTGTCTGTCTGTCTGTCTGTCTCTCTCTCTCTCTCTCTCTCTCTCTCTCTCTCGCTCTCTCTCTCTCTCTATCTATCTATCTATCTATCTATCTATCTATCTATCTATCTATCTATCTATCTATCTATCTATCTATCTATCTATACAAAAGGAGTCACAGTAAAAGTGAAACACAAAACGAATGCTTGACAAATGGTGATAAAACTAAATGTGAAGTTTCGGGTTGAGCCAGGGATTTCAATGACAATTAATCAACAGGCACAAGACATGGATGAAACCATTCGTAGTTCCGATCGAGGTTAAAAATAGTGGGTGTGAGGGGTGGGCCTTGTCGTCACATCATGAAACAAATGGCTGTGGCCACCATATTACGTCACCGGAAGACGCAGATAATAAACATCAACTCTACGTGTCCCTGATTCTGGCCTCAAGACATGGGCTTCACGTTGCTGTAATCCGTCGCCACATTCTACGACTCCTTCGTTTCATCATCGCAGTCTGAGTTCGGGCTGGGGTGTGTGTGTGTGTGTGTGTGTGTGTGTGAGAGAGAGAGAGAGAGAGAGAGAGAGAGAGAGAGAGAGAGAGAGAAGAGAGAGAAAGAGAGAGAGAGAGAGACGGAGAGAGAGAGACAGGAGAGAGAGAGAAGAGAGAAAGAGAGAGAGCTGCCATCATCAGAGAGAGAGAGAGAGAGATCCAGACTAGACAGACAGAGAGATCATCACAGACTGGACGAGAGAGAGAAAGAGAGAGAGAGAACGTCAAGAGATCTCGTGCTCCTGTTGCCTTAATCCACAGCCAGATTCTACGGATCATCGTAGGCCACTGATTTTGGGATCGTTTGAGAGAGACCCCCAAGATATTATCATTAGAGATCTCAGAGTGACCTAACTGAAGAGAGAGAAGAGATTGAGAGAGAGTCCAGAGAGAGAGGGAGAGAGAGAGAGAGGGAGAAGAGAGAAAGAGAGAGAGAGAGAGAGAGAGAGAGTTTTTAAAGAGAGGGAGAGGAGGGAGAGAGAGAGGGGGGTCATTCGATAATAATGACATGAATGAGAGACAAATTTGAGAGAGAGAGAGAGAGAGAGCGAGAGAGAGAGAAAGAGAAAGAAAGAGAAAGAAAGAGAGAGAGAGAGTGACATGGGTGGGTGTTGTGTGTTGTGTGTGTGATCTGTGAGAGAGACTAAGAGAGAGAGAGAGAGAGAGAGAGAGAGAGAGGGAGAGAGAAGAGAGAGAGAGAGAGAGAGAGAGAGAGTGGGACAGAGAGAGAGAGAGAGAGAGAGAGAGAGAGAAAGAGAGAGAGAGAGAGAGAGAGAAAGAAGAAAGATTATCATAACCTAAAACCTTGGAGAGAGATATGAGAGAGTAAGATAAGATATAGATAGAGTTAGAAAGAGATAGAAAGAGAAAGATAAACTTTGAATATATAAACATTATATACATAAATCTTGCCATATAACCTTATATATATAAAGAGAGAACATAAAGAGAGAGAGATAAACCTTGAGAGAGAGAGAGAGAGAGAGAGAGAGAGAGAGAGAGAGAGAGAGAGAGACAGAGAAACCTGCATTCACATATGTGAGAGAGAGAGAAAGAGAGAGAGAGAGAGAGAGGGGGGGGGGGCACGAGACAGACAGGCGAGGTAAACAGTCAGACACGGACACAGAGCCTTGGAAGAATCTACGGGAACATGAGCTCCCCCAGTCTTCAAGCTGCCATCATCACCCCATGAGACAAACGGCTGCAAACATCCACCACTATAACGTGACCCGCGTACATCATCACAAACTGGACGACGCAGATCATAAACACCGAGTGTCCCTGACTCGAACGTCAAGTCCTAATCTCGTGCTCCTGTTGCCTTAATCCACAGCCGCATTCTACACCTCTTTCGTTTCATCATCGTAGGCCACTGATTTTGGGCTTCATCGTTTGTTGATCTCCTTCAAATCATGTCCCCTCCCCCTCTCCCCTCCACCCCCAATCCGAAACAATATTATCATTATACAGCGATCTCAGCGTGACCTAACGGAAACGGGAAGGCCCTTCTTTGATTGAGACTTACCCCCGTCCATCACGTGTTGCGATCTCAGGGTCAATTAAAGCACCTCCTGGAAACAGCAAAACAAAAGACATCGAGTGAAAGGAAAGAAATGAGATCCACCTATCAATACCACCACACTTCCCCCCCCGCTAACCGTCCACATAGGTTTTAGAAAAAAAGAGGGAGAGGAGGGATCAACTAAGTTGGCACGGTTTAAATTAGGTCATTCGATAATAATGACATAAATGACTTCTTTGCCTCACCCATCTCTACGACAAATTTGTTGTTGTTATGTCATTGGAATGTCTACCCTGCCCACGGTATGCGATGATATCAGGAGGAACGAACCGAGAGAAAACATCAAGATGTGACAAGAGTAACATGTTTAATTTTTTCATTGAAATTTACCCCAGTTGATCATAATCACATGCGGTGATCTCAGGGTGAATTACGACTAAGAGGAAACAGCAAGAAGAAGAAAGGAATAAGAAGGACCTGACATAGAAGCACTCGCCCGCCAGCCGCCCAACAGAGTGAAAATGAGAGCAGTGGGACAAAATAACGCACCGCCCAAACCCCGCCCAAACAAAAAAACCTCATAGAATACCGAAATAAAGACTACAAACGTCACAGAGCACAAAGAAAGAAGCAAAACATTGCTAACCTAAAACCTTGTTAACATAAAACATAAAACCTTGCAAACAATAAAAACTTGCAAACACAAAACCTTGTTAACATAAGACGTTGTTAACATAAAGCCTTACAAACGTAAAGCCTTTCTTTAACATACAACCTTGCAAACATAAAACTTTGAACACATAAAACATTGCAAACATAAATCTTGCTAACATACAACCTTGCAAACATAAACCTTGCAAACATAAATCTTGCAAACATAAACCTTGCTAACATACAACCGTAAACATAAATTGCAAACATAAACCTTTGCAAACATAAAACCTTGCCAAACATAAAACTTTGCAAACATAAAACCTCAAGGGAGGGAAAGGTTCAGGGAACAGGGAAAGAATAAACCTTGGAGATACATAAAACCGTAGGAGTTGCAAACATAAAAACTTGCAAACATTTCCTTACAAACATAAAAACCTTTCAAACAAACCTTGCCAGGGTTTATACAAACATAAAACCTTGCAAACATAAAAAATCTTCCAAACATAAACAAGGAACAAAACATAAACCTTGAAAAACATAAAACGTTGGAAACATAAAACCTTGCAAACATAAACCCGCTGACATAAAACCGGTGGATTGCTAACATTAAACCTCTGCAAACTAAAACCTTCCTAACATAAAAACAATTTAACATAAAACCTTGCCAACAAAAACCTTTAACATAAAACCGTTGCCAGTATAAACCTTCCTAACATAAACCTTGTTCAAAGTATAAAACCTTCCTAACATAAACCTTCGCAAACGTATAAACCTTGCTAAAACATAAAACCGTTGCAAACATAAAACCTTGCAAACATAAAAAATGCAAACATAAAACATTGCGAAACATAAATTTTTTAAACGGTATAAAGGTTCGTTCAAACATAAAGTTTTTCAAACATAAAACCTTGCAAACATAAAAACAATTTGCAAACGTAAAACCTTCCAAACAAAAAACCTTCCAACATAAAACCTTGTTCAAACATAAAAATAAATAAAATTTCCTAAAACATAAAACCTTGCAAACGTAAAACCTTCCAACATAAACCTTGCAAAAAAAATTTGCTACAATGTAAGGCTTCGTTCCCTCAAAATAAAAACATTTAACATAAAATGTTGCAGGGTTAAATCCCTGCAAACAAAAACCTTGTTAACATAACACCTTGTTAACACAAAAACCATGTTAACATAAAACCTTTCCTAACTTAAAAACCTTACTAACATAAAACCTGGCTAACATAAAAGAATAAATGTCCAGTTGTGCTAGAAAACAATATATTGTCGGTTTGTTTGTTTCATTGTAATTTACCCATCCACCACGTACAGTGATATCAGGTTGAATTCAGTGGAAACAGCTGGCTGGAAATCAATCTGAAAGGTCTGAGAGGCAAAGACTAAAAGGTCTCGTTCCCAACTGCCGACATGGTGAAAAGATGAAACAAAGTAAAATTGTTGCTTTAAGGTCAGTACGGCCCATAGCTTAACAATGTCGGTTTCTATAGCGTGAAGTTTCGGAACAGGGGTGACAACAGTCACCTCCTGGGCAGACCGCACTTTTTTGACGCAAGATTTTAGGGTTCGTTCCCAAAGAATAAAAACACTTTTTATTGCTTGTACCCACTTACACCTAGGTCGAGTGGGGGACATGAGTAGTTCCCCAAAGAATAAAAACAATTTTTAAAAGGTCGTAGGGTTCGTTCCCGACAAGAATAAAAAAATTTCCTACAACATCAGGCCTAGAATAAAAAAATAATTTTTGCCAGGATTCAAACCCGGCACCTTCCTGACAGTACACAGTCCGGCAGCCTAACCACTCGGCCAAGAAGCCAGATGCAAGCTGACACTAACACCAATCATCCGATAAGAGACCTTAACAGTTAAAATCAATGCAAATTCAAAACTTCCAGCTCACTGTCCTCATCGTGTTCCAAATCCTATGAGTAAAAAAAATGTAAGACAGA
>JAXRKP010000475.1:147500-180000 GCA_037039925.1 Doris montereyensis
TGTCCGGTGGATTGGAGGAAAGGTGTCGGCCTCTAAATCAGTTACTAAAATGTCGTAGGGTTCGTTCGTGACAGTATAAAAACAATTTTCTAATATTTCGTAGGGTTCATTGGCGACAGTATAAAAACAATTTTCTAAATGTCCTGGGTTCCTTCGTCGACAGTCATAAATGTTTTTCTACTGTCAAACAGTATAAAAACAATTTCAACATAGTAAAAATCCTTCGTGACAGTTAAAACAAAATTTTTCTTAAACTCATAGCTGTTCGCGACAGTATAAAAACAATTTTGAATTTTTGGTGGTTCACAACAGTATAAACATATTTGTTCCCAACAGTTAAAAACAATTTTCTACAATGTCATCTTCAAAACAGAATAAAAACAATTTCTACAATGTCAAGGATTTGTTCTCAATAAAAATAAAAACAATTTCCTAAAGGTCGAAGGGTTGTTGAACAGAATAAAAACAATTTTCTAAAATGTTGTAGGGTCCTAAAAATAATTTCTAAAAGATTGTCATTCATTCGACAGTATAATTTCAATTTTCGAAAAGGTCGTAGGGTTTGACTCATATGAAAACAATTTTGTTCGTTCGTGATAGAATAAAAACAATTTTTCTAAAAGGTGACTCTCTGGGTCTCTCTGTCGATAAAAACAATTTTCTAAAAGGTCATAGGGTTCTTCCCAACAGTATAAAAACAATTTTCTAAAAGGTCATAGGGTTCGTTCGCAACAGAATAAAAACAATTTTCTAAAAGGTCAGGGTTCGTTCTCTCAATCAGTATAAAAACAATTTTCTACAATGTCATAGGGTTCGTTCCAGTATTATTTTCTCAATGTCATAGGGTTCGTTCTCCTACAGTAAAACAAAACAATCTCTCTACAATGTCATATGTTTTACCTTTGTTCCCAATAACTGTCAATAAAAACAATTTCAAATTGCTCAAGCCAATAGGACAGGTCATCAAAAAGTTCCCTCAGTTCATAAATCCTAGAAATTCATAAAATCCCGTCACGGCAACATCGCACCATTGATCACCGTGGTCATCCAACCATGACAACCACGCGTTATATTCTAATACGGTGACATGTAACCAAAAATCATAGAGGCAAAAATAGAAGCCATAGGGTTCGACTAACACTATCTGCAGCCCCAAGGTAGTAGGGTTCGTTCCCAAAGAATAAAACACTTTTCCCCCTAAAAACACTTTTCCCCTTTCCCAAAAGAATAAAACATTGACTTCTCGCATGAATATACACAGACTTAGCAGAAAATTCATGGATAAGATCAGTAGGGATCCCGGACAGAATAGATATATCTTAGAACTAGCTCGGACTGTAGATCGACACCTTTCCATCGTAGACAGAACTTTCTGCAAAAGTTTGGACAGATCACCTTAGTTGCAAGTGACATGGGTCAGTCTAAGTGCCACATCGTGTTCAAGCCTAAAAAAAAAGAGGAGAAATAAACAATGGAAAGTAGACAAAGATGGATTTATAGTCAGTATCCGTCACGTAATAATATATAAATATACAGACTTCTCAACTACCGTGGGATGGGAGATGCAGTACACAATGAGGATAGACTTTGAGAAGATAGACATATAGTTATATAGAGTCAAGTGATGGATAGGTCATTACATAGAAAAAACCCCCATAGATAGATTACCAGCTCACAAGATAGATAGATAGATACAGACATACAGAGAGAAAAGAAAGAGAAAAGAGTCAGAGGGAAAGCTAGGAGGATATATTGTTCCATGACGACATGTGAAGAGTGAAAGAAAAGACTACCTACCAGCAACTTGAGAGAGAGGACAGGATTTCATTGTTTGTTTCATTGATATTTCAAATAGATTAGGGGTCGAAAGATAAGTGAAAGAGTGAAGAAAGAATAGAGAGACAGGTAGCAACGCCCGCCAACCGCTCTGAACCTTATATGAACAACAAATAACAACAGCACATATATGATGGCGAGATGACGATAGATAGATAGATAATGACAGGCATTAGATGCGACTCTCTACGAGATGGAAACTGGCTTGGCATTAATTTAGATAGATAGATATGTATATAGATGTATGTTTTCAAATCGTTTGCCCTACATAGCAAACAGATCCGTTTTGATATGCTTTACAAAAGAAAAACTGTGTGTAGTAAAAAATCTTTATCACGTCTGTCAGAGCATAGTTGCTACTAGGTTTATAGCATGGGTCATGTGACTCCAGATTTTGTTGGGACGGCTCAAGGGATACATTACAAGGGTCACTTGACCTCCAATTCTTTGAAATCAACCATCCACATGCAGTGACTGAGAGAGAGAGAGAATTTCGTTTCAGAGAGAGAGAGAAGAGAGAAAAGAGACCAAACAGAGATAGAGAAAGAGAGGGCATTTCCCAGAGAGAGAGAGAGGGGGAGGGAGAGAGAAGAGGGGGGAAGGGAGGGGGATAGACAGACAGAAGAGGACTCAGCAAGATGAAAGAAATTAATGTATCAAAGCAGTACCCCGTCAACCGCCCTCCGACTTCATATCAAAGGTAGAACCAGAATAGTATAGGCGTCTGATAACCGCCCTCAGAGACAAAGACAACCGGATGGACGGAAACAGACATATCAAAGAACCTTATTTTTCAATCAAGGCCGCTTTTAAATGCAGTGATACTCCACTTCATATCAAATTTTGAAGAACCCCGTAACAAAAGCAAGAAAAGCCCTCACAAAAATCATATCAAGAAAATCTCCACTCTAGTGTCAACCGCCAGATGCCAGCTTATTCATATCATCTGCAGAAAGTGAACACGTTTCAAAAAGTCCCCGTCAATTTTGGCCAAACCTATCAAACAACGACCTTCAAGGAAGAACAACTGGAGTCAAAGAACCCCGATGCCATTCCTAAAACATTCCTCAGATGGACCACTGAACAAGGAAGAAAGATCTTCGTATAAAACTCGAAAAGAAACCATGGGACGTGAAAATATTCACTGGGTCGGCCTTATGTGCTGCCCAAGCACCACGAGGATAAGAAGAAGAAGACTTATTGTTTTTGTTTGAAAATTAATTGATTATTTCAACACATATCCCATGCGACAAATCCTAAAAAACTTACTATGGCAACACCGCCTTCTTGTACTTACCTGCTGTTTATCCACCTTGGTGACGAAATCATTAACGATGTCAAGTAGTTTTCTCTGAACCAGGCATTGCTAACGTCAGTAATCATACATCATAGATCATACATAATACATTAAGGATTTGTACAAATACATGCACATCATAGAGAGATGATATACATGTTTGTTTCATTAAAATTGTCTTACCAACTTTAGCATGCGGCGGATCAAGAATTTTGTTTTCACAACCCTCTCTCCCTTACCGGTCCAGTGTCGAGAGGATAAAGACTACAAATCATTTCATTTGTTTTTTCTTTTTGAACAACATATAATACCAGCAGAAAAAAAAACAGCAAGATGAACTTTCAGGAAAGTGAGAGAGAGAAAGGTACACGGACCTACCAGCATACATTTATTGATGTGAAAGTTAGCTAACTCTGACTGTCTGTCTGAACAAAATCTCATCTGTCTGTCTGTCTGTCTGTCTGTCTGTCTGTCTGTCTGTCTGTCTGTCTGTCTGTCTCTCTCTCCTCCACATTCTCTCTGTCTCTCTGTCTTCTCTGTTTCGTATTAAAAAACCCCGTCAACTTATTTCTTCATTCCTCTCTCTGCCCTCTGTGTCTCTCTCTTTCATATCACCAAAGAACTCCGTCTCTCTCTCTCTCTCTCTCTCTCTCTATCCCTATCTCTCCCCTCTATTACATGTTTTACCTCTTCTTTCTCCTTTCTTACTCAACAACTCTCTCTCTCTCTCTCTCTCTCTCTCTCTCTCTCTCTCTCTCTCTCTCTCTAATCTCTCTCTCTCTCTCTCTCTCTGCCCTCTATCTATCTATCTATCTATCTCTCTCTTTCTCATTCACACACACACACATACACTCACTCTGGTGTAAGATAGACGAGACCATTTGCTACGCACCCTGGGAACTTCCTGATCCAGTCACGGCCATCGCACATTGATCTACCGTGGTCATCCAACCATGTACAACCACGCGTTATATTCTAATACGGTGACATGTAACCAAAATCATAGAGGCAAAATAGAAGCCAGTCGACTAACACTATCTGCAGCCCCCACCCCCTTTTCCCAATTGACTTGTGCCCTGAATATACACAGACTTAGCAAAATTCATGGACAGATCGATGAATAGATATATAAGGAACTAGCTCATGTAG
Organism: Doris montereyensis; assembly: GCA_037039925.1. Taxonomy (NCBI): domain Eukaryota; kingdom Metazoa; phylum Mollusca; class Gastropoda; order Nudibranchia; family Dorididae; genus Doris; species Doris montereyensis. The sequence continues at coordinate 151,783 of JAXRKP010000475.1, forward strand.
GCCATCGTAGGTTTCTGCAGTTTGGACAGATTGCAAGTGACATGGGTGATAAGTGCCTAAGCCTAGAAATAAACAATGGATAAGTAGAAAGGTCGTCACGTAATAATATATAAATATACAGACAGATAGATAGATAGATAGATAGATAGACAGATAGACATATAGTTTATATAGAAAGATGGAATTTCCCAGATAGATAGATAGATAGATAGATAGATAGATAATCAAATAGATAGTCAGATATATACATAGATAGAAAGACAGGTAGATGAATAGACAGACAAATAGACATATAGATAGATAGATAGATAGATAGATAGATAGATTCATATAAAGAACCCCGTCATAAATAGATAGATATGTATATAGATGTATATTTTCAAATCGTTTGCCCTCCGTTTTTTGATATGCTTAGCATTACTTTATAAAAGAACCCCTGTCTAGCATACTAGGCCCTACATTAAAGGGTCACTTGACCTCCAATTGGTCAACGTGACATACTGGACAGGAGCGCATTTCAGATATCAAAACGGTCAACCGCCCTCCACGTATCAAAGAACTCTGTCAACTGCCCTCCACTTCGTATCAAAAAGAACCGCCTCCCGTATCTCAACTGCCCTCCACTTCGTATCAGAACAGTCAACCACCCTACGCTTCGTATCAAAGAACCCCTCAACCATCCTCCACGTATCAAAGAACCCCGTCAACCGCCTCCACTTCATATCAAAGAACCCCGTCAACCATCCTCCACTTCGTATAAAAGAACCCCGTCAACCGCCCTCCACTTCGTATAAAAAGAACCCCGTCAACTGCCCTCCACTTCAAAATCAAAGAACCAAATCCTCCACTTCGTATCAGAACACCCCGTCAACTGCCCTCCACTTCATATCAAAGAACTGTCAACAACCCCCTCCACTTCATATCAAAGAACCCCGTCAACTGCCCTCCACTTCATATCAAAGAACCCCGTCAACTGCCCTCCACTTCATATCAAAGAACCCCGTCAACTGCCCTCCACTTCATATCAAAGAACCCCGTCAACTGCCCTCCACTTCGTATCAAAGAACCCCGTCAACCACCCTCCGCTCAGACAAAGTATAAAAGAACCCCGTCAACCGCCCTCATAGCAAAGAACCCCTTCACCCACCCTCCACTCCACGTATCAAAGAACCCCACAACTGCCCTCCACTTCATATCAAAGAACCTCTGGCCAACCGCCCTCCACTCAAAGAAGAACCCTCCGTCATATAAAAAGAACCCCCGTCAACCGCCCTCCACTTCATATCAAAGAACCCCGTCAACTGCCCTCCACTTCATATCAAAGAACCCGTCAACTGCCCTCAACATATCAGAAGAACCCCCCCCTCCGCTTCGTATCAAAGAACCCCACAACTGCCCTCCACTTCATAGCAAAGAACCCCGTCAACCACCCTCCACTTCGTATCAAAGAACCCCGTCAACTGCCACTCCAAAGAACCCCTTCAACTGCCCTCCACTTCGTATCAAAAAGTCACCTGCCCTCCACCGTATCAAAGAACCCCCGTCAACTGCCCTCCACTTCAATAAAAGAACCCTGTCAACTGCCCTCCACTATAATTAAAGAACCCCGTCAACTGCCCTCCACTTCGTATAAAAGAACCCCTTCAACCGCCCTCCACTTCGTATAAAAGAACCCCCTCAACCGCCTCTCCACTTCCTCCAACTGCCCTCCACTTTATCAAAGAACCCCGTCAACCGCTCCTGCACTTCTCGTCAACTGCCCTCCTTATCAAAGAACCCCAACCGCCATCTCCACCGTATCAAAGAACCCGTCAACTGCCCTCCACTTCGCCCAAAGAACCTGTCACTTCCTCCACTTCCACAACTGCCCTCCACTTCGTATCAAAGAACCCCGTCAACTGCCCTGTATAAAAGAACCCCGTCAACTGCCCTCCACTTTGTACCAAAGAACCCCGTCAACTGCCCTCCACTTTGTATATAAAAGAACCCCGTCAACTGCCCTCCACTTCCTGAACTGCCCTCCGTATAAAAAAGAACCCCGTCAACCTGCCCTCCACTGAACTCCTCCGTATAAAAAGAACCCCGTCAACTGCCCTCCCACGTATAAAGAACCCCTGTCAACTGCCCTCCACTTCCTCCACTTCGTATAAAAGAACCCCGTCAACTGCCCTCCACTCCTCCACTTCGTATAAAAGAACCCCGTCAACTGCCCTCCACTTCCTCTACCGCCCTCCCGTATAAAAAAGAACCCCGTCAACTGCCCTCCACCTCCACTTCGTATAAAAGAACCCCGTCAACTAAAAGAACCCCTCAACCACTTCCTCCACTTCGTATAAAAGAACCCCGTCAACTGCCCTCCACTTCCTCCACTTCGTATAAAAGAACCCCGTCAACTGCCCTCCACTTCGTATAAAAGAACCCCTCCACTTCCTCCACTTCGTATAAAAGAACCCCGTCAACTGCCCTCCACTTCCTCCACTTCCAACCGCCCTCCACTTCGTCAACCGCCCTCCACTTCCAAAAGAACCTCCGTCAACCGCCCTCCACTTCCAACCGCCCTCCACTTCGTATCAAAGCACCATCACATAAGACTGTATAGGTCAACGTTGTTAGATAGTTTTTGTACTCAAACGATGTAACACATAAGTAAATAACGTCTTAAAAACTGGTGCCATCCTATTTACAAATTTCAGTTACTGCCAGTAATTATGTGGCTGACGTTGTGCACAGCAATAAATTACAACAGTTTGTTATTCTATTCATTTATTTATCTATTTTTTTACTTTCTTTCTTTCTTTCTTTCTTTGTCGGCTTCCATTCAACCTTCCGGTGTACGGGTTTAGATGCCCGAAATGATCTTTCTCCAGGCTGCCCTGTCCTGACATTTTCTGTTTCCTTCTGTGAAAGTTATTTTTTTTGCTTCAATGCTTCTTTTATATCTTCTTACTACTTTCTCCAAGGTCTGCCGTATGGTCTTTTACCTTCAGTTTTAGTACTGTATACCGATTTAGCTATTATATTGTCATTCATTCTGTTAACATGCTCAAACACTTATTATCTTTATTTATAGAACTAGATAGGCGCCCATATAGGTCAGGACAAACTAATACAATGTCACCCGTTTCATCACGACAGGATGCAACCGTTTGGCTAACATGGTCGCTCTAGTGGGGAATTGCCCGTCCCGTGACTCGAAAGGAGCAGGGGAAGATATCAAAGATTAACCTTATCTGTTCAATCGAAACTTAATTGGAAGTATATGTCAATTGTGTACTTGTATGAAACGTTGTTAAGATGTGGCCAAGTTCGTTTTCATCCACGCTGAATACTAATATAATACTGATCAGTTGACGTCATTAGTTGGCGTCATCAGTTGACGTCATCAGAAAACATCGGGTAAGGGAACAAAAAAAACAAAGAAAAAACAAAAATATAGTATATCGCATTTTGGACTGATAATTTGTTTCCGTGAAATACGTCACGTTCCCTCCCCCCGCCCCCCTCCTTGTTAACAAGATGTGCCGTTGAAATCAAAGGGTTATTTCAATGGTGTGTCAATAGTCATATTCGTGAAAGACGAAACAGAGATATTTATAATCCCAGGGAATAAAAGGAAATCATGCATCATCAAAAGTGTGAAAATGATATGCTGAAAATACATCACGTTTACAGCTTGAAATTCCCAAAGCCAACAGTGCCAAAGTCCATGGGTTTTGGAAAGTTTCTCTCAATGACATAATTTTGACTATTGAAATGACCCATTGAATTATTGAAACTATAATTATTGTTTCGACACCAAATTTCGGATGTGACTAAGATTTCGTTTACGTTCCAAGCGTAGGTCTGACGTTGACAGTGAGCGCCTGACTTCCGTGTGTGTAGTGCGTGTCTTCCGCTGTCTTGCTCACACACAGCCAGCTATGTTTGGATTCATCAAGAGCATCCCCCCACAGGCGGAATATCAAGAAACTCACAGGGCAGAGGTTGAACAATGATTTAGTTGTCAATGTGAATAGACTTAGACCACATTATCATCAATCCCAGGAAAATCGCAAGTAAAGTTTTAGTTAATACATGTATAACATAAAAATAAGATTTGACCACTTGACCTAGAACATGACATTACATTGTCTCACCAAGAGTCCAACATAAGTGGATTAGTTTTTCAAACAGAATGTGAATGTGAATGTGACAGGCCATGCCATTTTTGGCGGTGTGGACGTTAGCACTAGACGTGAACTCGCTGCAAAGGTCATTAAGTTACGTTACATAAAGGCAAAGTCTATAACCACCTCGTCCATTCAAAAGTGAAATGAATAATATGAAAAAAAACTCCTCTGCCGTACATTGGCCTGCATCAGTGAGTAAAGAGAGAGAGAGAGAGAGAGAGAGAGAGAGAGAGAGAGAGAGAGAGAGAGAGAGAGAGAGAGAGAGAGAGAGAGAGAGAGAGAGAGAGAGAGAGAGAGAGAGAGAGAGAGAGAGAGAGAGAGAGAGAGAGAGAGAGAGAGAGAGAGAGAGAGAGAGAGAGAGAGAGAGAGAGAGAGAGAGAGAGAGAGAGAGAGAGAGAGAGAGAGAGAGAGAGAGAGAGAGAGAGAGAGAGAGAGAGAGAGAGAGAGAGAGAGAGAGAGAGATGGAGTTAGAGAATGAATGAAAGAAAGAAAGAAAGAGAAATTGTTTTTGGCGTGCAACGTCTCCTTTTCCCTTCAGGGGTCCAATGTAGGGCAGTCTTGGTGATGTTTCCTTCTTCTTTTCTTAAAACATGCCCTATCCACCTCCATCGTCTTTTAAGCAGGATGTCTTGCATGTAGTCCATTTTGTATTTTTGGAAAAGTGCCTTGTTTAAAATTTTGTTTGGCCAAAATACATTTTGGATTTTTCGCAGACGTTTGGTGTGGAATGAGGATAACTTGTTCATGTCTCTGTCCGTCATCCCCCAGCATTCAAATCCATATAGTAGAGTTGATAGGACACAGCTTGGTAGATTTTAAAATTTGTTTTAATTGTATTCTTTTGTTTTCCATACATTTTAAAGTAGTAGTTTGAATGAGTTTCTTGCTTTGTTTAGGCATCTGTTAATGTCTTTGTCAGTTCCTCCGCCATTTGTGACAACGCTGCCTAAATATGTAAATTCCTTGGTTGTTTGTATGTTATTGTTAATGATGAGGATTGGAGGGGGATTTTGTCTTTTTAATGCCATTACTTCACATTTTGTAAGGCTTATTTTTAAACCTATTTGTTTACCAAAAGAGCTCAGCCGTGATATTTTCTCTCGCATGTGATGATGTGAGTGTGCCAATAGCGCCAAAACGTCAGCAAAATATAAATCCTCTAGCCAAGAGATGAGAGTCCATTTAATTCCTCTGTGCTGATCACTGGTTGTTTGCTTCATCACCCAGTCTATAGCAATAATGAAGATGGTTGCTGACACCACGCACCCTTGTCTGACACCAGTCTTGATTTCAAAATTTATGTAGGTATCAACGGCATTGTATTATTACTTTTGCAAGAACTTTACTAGGAATAGACAGTGAGCGTTATTCCCCTCCAGTTATTGCAATCCAGAAAATTGCCTTTTTTGGGGGAATCTTTATTATTATACCTTCATTCCATTCATCCGGAGTTTTCTTTTGTGTCCATAATTTGGTGAAGAGTGGATGCAGTATTCTTGCTGCAAAAGCGGGTTCAGCTTTAAAAAGTTCAGCGTTTAAGTTGTCTATGCCTGGGGCTTTTCCATTCTTTAGAGTTTTAATAGCTACTGGTATTTCAGTTAAGCTAGGTGGTTCTATACTTATATTCAAATCTTCTTGTGCCTTTTCAATACTTGCTTCTGTTGGAGGTGGTGGCTTGTCTAAAAATGTCCATAAAATGTTCGGTCCATCTTGCATCTTTTTCAGCTTCAGTCGTGAGAAGCTCTCTTGCTATGGAATTCCCTCCCTTATGAATTAAGAATTAATAATGATTTCACCTGCTTCCGAGGGCAATTGAAGACATAATTTTTTAAGAGAGCTTTTACTTAATCGATATTAATTATTCTTTCACATTCATTTTTTGAATCTAGATCTATGTCTTTTATGAAATACGTATTTATGTTTCATGTGATAAAAATGTAATGTATTATTGCTAATGTACAGCGCCTTAGGAGCACATTCATGTGGATTTGTGCGCTATATAAATGTTTATTACTACTATTACTACTTGCTTGTTTGTAACAGGCGGATCTGAAGTTCCTTGATATTTTCCACTTATTACTTTTGCAATTCTATAAACTCTGCCAGGGTCTCCCACTCGTGATGCTTTCTTCTGTTTCGTTGGCAAGTCTGTCCATGAATGATCCTTTGTCTTGCCTTGCAATCCTTTTGACTTCTTTGTTTACTTCCTGGTATTGAGTTGACAATCTTTCTTTTCAATCTGCTTGATTTTTCATCAAGTATTTTCTTCTTAATTTCCTTCCTCTTTCAATTGTTTTCCATGTGTCATTTGATAGCTATTCTTTCCTTTGTGTCTTTTTGTTCCTGATCATGTTTTAGCTGTCTCTAAGTAGGCATGTTTGATAGTGTTCCATCTGCTGTTGATTTCATTTCCATCACATGGTTTGTCATCATCCGTACCAGTCAGCACATGAAACCTGTTCTTCAAGCTTATCATAAATGTTTTGGCTGTATTAAGATCTGTAAGTTTGTCCATATCGTATCCTTCTCTGCCTTTTCCTGTTGTATTTGCTTTTTTCTCGGTTTGATTTTTAGATTTGCAACTACTAGAGGGTGGTCACTTTCAACCTCAGCTCCTCTTTTTACTTTAACATCGAAAAGGGATCTTCTCCATGTTCTATTTATGAGAAGATGATCGATCTGGTTTCTATCCCTTCTATTTGGTGAGCACCATGTAAGCTTGTGAATCTTTATGAGGAAACAGAGTTCCACCAATAACAAAATCGTTAGTGTTTCAAAAGTCCAATAATCTTTCTCAGTTGTCATTTATAACGCCATATCCTTCTTTTCCCATAGCTCTTTCATTTGTACGATTGTTGCAACCAACCTTTGCATTTAGGTCGCCCATTATAATGTGTATCATGCTTTGGTATTTTCTCCAATTCAGCTGTTAGTTGGTCGTAAAAACAATCGTCTTCATCCTTACTTTCGTTTGTGGGGCTGTAACATTGTATAATCGAAACATCGACATGCTTTCCATTCATTCTTATCTTTATCAATCTGTTGTTAATGAGTTTCCATTCCATCATATTTTTTCTCTTCCTTCTTTCAACATAATGGCTACACCCTCTGAGTGTTGGTTATCATTCCTTCCAGAATAGAGAACAGTTTCACCTGAGTTTGTTTTATCTTTCCAGCTCCTGTCCACCTGCATTCACTGATGCCTAGAATATATAAATTGTAGCACGTCATTTCTGATGTTATTTGTGCTAATTTAGGGGTGCTGTTCATGGTTCTAACATTCCAGAACCGTACTTTGGTCTTATATTTTGTGGCGAACAGAACTCACATATTCCTGTCAAAAAAGCTGCCTGACGGCTTTCACTACTGACATTCATACAAGTATCTTGCGATGACTCTAGAAGTCCATTGTTCGCCCGTATGTTATTTTCCTTCATTGCTGTTTCCATCCGGGCAGTGCACAGGTAAGCACCTGTACGGGGAGTAGATGATCCCGCCCTCCACGAGTCTCCTGCTGCCTTGGTGGTCGGTCTTGGATGACCAAAGGCTAGGGGACTTAACTCTGACATAAAACAACCTGCTGCCTTGCAGGTCGGTCTTGACTGACCAAAGGCTAAGGGAGTTAACCTTGACATAAAATAACAATCTGCTGCCTTACATGCTGGTCTTGAATGACTAAAGGCTAAGGGAGTTAACCTGACAGAAAATAACAAGGCCTGGTAGTGGGCCTCAAGGTGGCAGCTCCACCATCTATCTAGGGTAAAGCGGGCTAATCCCCTGCTTATCCGAAACCTAACTGAAGCAAAGAAATAAATATAATATACCCGGCTTGATCTTTGAAGACGAAAATGGAAACGAACACGGACTGTGATTTTTTGAAACATGGGACGTTTGGGCAATAAATGGAAAAGAGTTAGAATTAGTTGAAGAAATGGAAAAACTCAAAGTAGACATTTTGGCCATTACAGAAACAAAGAAAAAGGGACAAGAAATAGAAAATGTAGGACCAAATCATATTTTAATCTTCTCAGGAGTAGATGTCAAAGATAGAGCTAGAGCAGGAGTAGGTCTCCTAGTGCATAAAATGCATGAAAAGCTACTAGAAAGCTGGACATTTATAAGCCCACGGCAATTAGAGGTAAATATTAAACCAAACGGAAGAGAAATTAAATTATTAATAGCTTATGGACCAAACGAAGACGCAACTAAAGAAGAAAAAGATACCTTCGAAAACGATTTACAAATAGCTGCAGAGAATCTTAAACACAAACAGGAACTAATGGTTTTAGGACATTTAAATGCTAGAGTAGGCAACAATATAGAAACATCAGGAGAAGTAATAAGTAAATAAGGAGAGGCAACAACTTCCCCAAATGGAGAGGGACTAATATATTTTTGCCTAAAGAATAACATGAAAATAGCTAACACCTTTTTTCCTCATAAAGATATCCATAAATATACACCAGTAAATGAAAACAGGTGTGAAAAGTCAATCATAGACTACATAATAGTTAGCAGGTCCCTTTTTTACAGTACATTGGATGCAAAAGTAAACAGAGGAGCATAAATATTTAGTGATCATCACCTGATGATTGCCAAAATGAGATTACTGACTGAAGAACAAAAACAGAAAAAGAAAGAGAAGAAAGCTACTAAACTCAAAATAGAGGAACTAAATAAACCAATAGTAAAAGACGTACACCAATTTAGGATAAAAAAAATTATCAGGCAGATGGATCTGAATGATAGCACAATAGAAGAAAAGTGGTAATTGTATAAAGAAACACTCCTCAGTTGTACTGAAGAGGTATGTGGTAGGAACCAAACTAAAGGAGATGGGGAAAAGAACAGCATGGTGGAATGAGAATGTTAGATCAAAGAAAAGAACGATGCCTGGAAAAAATACTTGCAAACAAAAAGACCAGAGGATATGATAGATTACGTCAATAAAAGAACTATCGCCAAAGAGGAAGTGAGGAAAGCAAAACAGGAACAATGGGAAGAGTTTGGATAAAGACTTCAAGAAATCTATCAAGGAAATCAAAAGCTGTTCTGGGGGCAATGAAGAAAGACCAAAGCATGCCCAATACGACAAATTAAGAATGTCAAAGGAGAAATAATGAAAGAAAACAGCCAAATCATGGAAGCGTGGAGAAATTTCAACAATTACATAATCTCTCCAGAACATATGAAACAAGGAATAAAGATCATTTAGTAAGAGTAACAAGTAATCCAGAGGAGACAGCTGAAAATGTAGATGTATCAATGGAAGAAATCAAACAGCTTTAAGTAAAGTAAAATTAGGAAAAGCCCCAGCGCAAATCAAGTTTATCCAGAAATTATTAAAAACCAAAGGAGAACCAAGGCGGATCAGAGTGGATTTAGACCAGGAAGAATTGTACAAGACCACATATTTACAATTAGACAAAGAACAGAAAAATTACTTAAAAGAGAAACAACTTGCACCTGTATTTTATATATCTAGAAAAGGCGTTTGACACTGTCAGGAGAGACGAACTATGGCATTCCTTAAAAGAATACAATGTAGAACAAAATTTAATAGAAGCCATTAAAAGTTTTTACAAAACCAAAATATGCAGTGAGAGTAGCTGGAAACACATCTGCAGAATTTGATGTAGATATAGGAGTAAGACAGGGTTGTATCCTAAGTCCTCTTTTGTTTATCACATTTATGGATTCAGTCGCAAAGGCATCCTCAAAATGAAGAAAATGAATGTAGGTATGTGGAAGCTCAAACCAGTAAATGGAGCAATGCTTTCATTTGCCGATGATTTAGTTCTATTTCGAAAATCAGAAAGTGACCTTCAGTCGAATATCAACATTATGAACAATGAACTAAATAAAAGAGGAATGAGAGTAAATACAAAGAAAACCAAAACAATGCTCGTAACTAGGGAAAGAAAAATACAAAATCTTAAATTGGGCAGGGAAAATTTAGGACACGTTCACAGCTACAATTACCTAGGAGTAATGATTAACTCTGAGTGAAAACTAAGAGAAGAAATCAGCCAGAGACTCCAAAAGACAAGTGCAATATATAACCAACTAGGAAAGACATTTGCAGGTAAACAAGAATTGTCAACAAAAACTAAAATGGCAGTATAAAACACAGGTTATTGTCCTACTCTCCTCTATGGCAGCGAAATCTGGACCTTAGACAGTAGAGAATACAGTAGAGTACAGGCAGCTGAAATGAAATATCTAAGAAGAGTAGTAGGGAAAACTAAAAGAGACAAAATCAGAAACACAATAATAAGAGATCAAACCAAAGCAGATGGCATAAAAATTAAGATAGAAACAAATCAATTGAGATGGTTTGGGCATGTAAACAGAATGAATAACAATAGAATAGCTAAATCAGTATACATTGCTAAAGCCCAAGGTAAAAGACCAAAAGGCAGACCTCGGAGAAAGTGGGAAGAAGATATAAAAGAGGCAGTGAAGAATATAAATTTAACATTTTTGGAAGAAAACAGAAAATGCGAGGACAGGGCATCCTGGAGAAAGATTATCTCGGGCATCTGAACTCATACACCGAAAGGTAGAATGGGAACTGATAAAGAAAGAAAGAAAGAAAGAAAGAAAGAAAGCTGTTTCCCTAACATAATGTTTTTTCTAGGTTTTGGGCTGTTAGCCCTACGTCCAACCCCCAGACTTGGAGGGCCGGGATAATTTTTTGGAGGTTCACTCCTAGGCCGGTTGCCTTCCCGAGATATAGAGTCCTGCCTACCCTTGGTTTGAGATTAGTTTCCTTCTAGGTAAACCGCTTTACTGAGTTGGCGGGCTTTACCTGCCCGGGGGAGAGGGATATAAAGGCGCCTCTGTTCGCCTGCTAGTCATGTCACTGAGCCCATTGGGGTATTTTCTAAGGATTGAGTTCCCATTCAACAATCCCACCCCGCCCTCTATGACTAACGCCAGTTTTGTCCACGACTGCTTATTGGTTATTCACAGTTAGCCCTTATATCTAAAGGTTTTCCCCCTATCTGCAACCTGGGGACGTGACTGGTAGGGGGTGGTCGCCCCATCAAAGTTCAAGATACCCAGCTTTCTAATAAAAGGAAATCACATCCAACATTTTTTTATTTACGGCCATGTTCATGTTATATATATTAAAGTAAACATTGTATACTAATTCCTGAGAAAAGAGAACACTCAAATATATTCGAAGACAACGTGGCTACTTGACCTAGTGACACGGACAATGACAGAGACCATCACAAGTGTCTGTGTGTCTTCCATATACTACGGATGGGTGTGTTGCTGTGTCAAGGGCTTGTGTGTCTTCCATACTCTACAGTTGGCTTGTCAGGAGTCAAGCTGGATATTTCTTTATAGACATACGGCAGTTTGGTACGGCAGTTTGGCATATACATCAGTTTGGTATACGGCAGTTTGGTATTTGGCATACGGCAGTTTGGTATACGGCAGTTTGGCATATACATCAGTTGGGTATACAGCAGTTTGGTATACGGCATAGTGAGGCAGTTAGGCATACGGCAGTTTGGCATACGACACTTGGGTGGCAGTTTGGTATATATGGCAGTTTTTTATACGGCATGGTGAGAGAGTTTGCACTTATACGGCAGTTTGGCATACGGCAGTTTAGTATATGGCATAGTGAGGGAGTTTTGCCATTATACGGCAGTTTGGTATGCGCCATAGTGAGGGGAGTTTGCCATTGCTTTCAACGCCGCCTTTATTTTCGCCGAATATGAACAGAACCTAGCTACCCATTTCGCTGCTGGATCGACAGGAGGGCCAAAAAAATGTACCCTTGTCACGGTACACAGTGATAGCAAGACAAATCAAGTTACCCTCCTCACGGTACACAATGGTAGCAAGACAAATCAAGTTACCCTCCTCACGGTACACAGTGATAGTAAGACTAATCAAGTTACCCTCCTCACGGTACACAGTGATAGCAAGACAAATCAAGTTACCCTCCTCACGGTACACAGTAATAGCAAGACAAAGTTCTCCTCACGGTAATCAAGTTACCCTCCTCACGGTACACAGTGATAGCAAGACAAATCAAGTTACCCTCCTCACGGTACACAGTAATAGCAAGGTTACCCTCCTCACGGTACACAATGGTAGCAAGACTAATCAAGTTACCCTCCTCACGGTACACAATGGTAGCAAGACAAATCAAGTTACCCTCCTCACGGTACACAGTGATAGCAAGACAAATCAAGTTACCCTCCTCACGGTACACAGTGATAGCAAGACAAATCAAGTTACCCTCCTCGCGGTACACAGTGATAGCCTCTAATCAAGTTACCCTCCTCACGGTACACAATGGTAGCAAGACTAATCAAGTTACCCTCCTCACGGTACACAATGGTAGCAAGACAAATCAAGTTACCCTCCTCACGGTACACAATGGTAGCAAGACAAATCAAGTTACCCTCCACACGGTGCACAGTGATAGTAAGACAAATCAAGTTACCCTCCTCACGGTACACAATGGTAGCAAGAAAAATCAAGTTACCATCCACACGGTGCACAGTGATAGTAAGACAAATCAAGTTACCGTCGTCACAGTACACAGTGATAGCAAGACAAATCAAGTTACCCTCACTCGAAACACAGTGATAGCAAGACAAATCAAGTTACCCTCCACACGGTACACAGTGATAGCAAGACAAATCAAGTTACCCTCCTCACGGTAAACAGTGATAGCAAGACAAATCAAGTTACCCTCCTCACGGTACACAGTGATAGCCAGACAAATCACGTCACTCTCCACACGGTACACAATGATAGCAAGACAAATCAAGTCACCCTCCTCACAGTTAACAGTGATAGCAAGACAAATCAAGTCACCCTCCTCACAGTTAACAGTGATAGCAAGACAAATCAAGTCACCCTCCTCACAGTTAATAGTGATAGCAAGACAAATCAAGTCACCCTCCTCACAGTTAACAGTGATAGCAAGACAAATCAAGTCACCCTCCTCACAGTTAACAGTGATAGCAAGACAAATCAAGTCACCCTCCTCACAGTTAACAGTGATAGCAAGACAAATCAAGTTACCCTCCACACGATACACAGTGATAGCAAGACAAATCAAGTCACCCTCTACACGGTACACAGTGATAGCAAGACAAATCAAGTTACCCTCTACACGGTACACAGTGATAGCAAGACAAATCAAGTTACCCTTCACACGGTACACAATGGTAGCAAAACAAATCAAGTTACCCTCCTCACGGTACACAGTGATAGCAAGACAAATCAAGTCACCCTCTACACGGTACACAGTGATAGCAAGACAAATCAAGTTACCCTCCTCACGGTACACAATGGTAGCAAGACAAATCAAGTCACCCTCCACACGGTACAGTGATAGCAAGACAAATCAAGTTACCCTCACACGGTACACAGTGATAGCAAGACAAATCAAGTTACCCTCGTCACAGTACACAGTGATAGCAAGACAAATCAAGTTACCCTCCTCACGGTACACAGTGATAGCAAGACAAATCAAGTTACCCTCTCACGGTAAACAGTGATAGCAAGACAAATCAAGTTACCCTCCTCACGGTAAACAGTGATAGCAAGACAAATCAAGTTACCCTCCACACGGTAAATAGTGATAGCAAGACAAATCAAGTTACCCTCCTCACGGTAAACAGTGATAGCAAGACAAATCAAGTTACCCTCCACGCGATACACAGTGATAGCAAGACAAATCAAGTTACCCTCCACGTGATATGAAGACAAGTGATCAAGTACAAGACAAAATCAAGTTACCCTCCACACGATACACAGTGATAGCAAGACAAATCAAGTTACCCTCCTCCTCACGGTACATAGTGATAGCAAGACAAATTAAGTCAATCTCCTCACGGTACACAGTGATAGCAAGACAAATCAAGTTACCCTCCACACGGTACACAGTGATAGCAAGACAAATCAAGTTACCCTCCACGCGTACATAGTGATAGCAAGACAAATCAAGTTACCCTCCACGCGGTACACAGTGATAGCAAGACAAATCAAGTTACCCTCCACGCGGTAAACAGTGATAGCAAGACAAATCAAGTTACCCTCCACGCGATACACAGTGATAGCAAGACAAATCAAGTTACCCTCCACGCGATACACAGTGATAGCAAGACAAATCAAGTTACCCTCCACGCGATACACAGTGATAGCAAGACAAATCAAGTTACCCTCCACGCGTCACAGTACAGTGATAGCAAGACAAATCAAGTCAAACCCTCCTCACGGTACACAGTGATAGCAAGACAAATCAAGTCACCCTCCTCACGGTAAACAGTGATAGCAAGACAAATCAAGTTACCCTCCACGCGATACACAGTGATAGTAAGACAAATCAAGTTACCCTCCACGCGATACACAGTGATAGCAAGACAAATCAAGTTACCCTCCACACGGTACACAGTGATAGCAAGACAAATCAAGTTACCCTCCACGCGCACAGTGATAGCAAGACAAATCAAGTTACCCTCCACACGGTGCACAGTGATAGCAAGATAAATCAAGTTACCCTCGTCACCGAACACAGCGATATCAAGACAAATCAAGTCACCCTCCTCACAGTAAACAGTGATAGCAAGACAAATCAAGTCACCCTCCTCACGGTACATAGTGATAGCCAGACAAATCACGTCACTCTCCACACGGTACACAATGATAGCAAGACAAATCAAGTTACTCTCCACACGGTACACAGTGATAGCAAGACAAATTAAGTCACTCTCCTCACGGTACACAGTGATAGTAAGACAAATCAAGTCACCCTCCTCACGGTACATAGTGATAGCCAGACAAATCACGTCACTCTCCTCATGGTACACAGTGATAGCAAGACAAATCAAGTTACCCTCCTCACGGTACACAATGGTAGCAAGACAAATCAAGTTACCCTCCTCACGGTACACAGTGATAGCAAGACAAATCAAGTCACCCTCCTCATGGTACACAGTGATAGCAAGACAAATCAAGTTACCCTCCTCATGGTACACAGTGATAGCAAGACAAATCAAGTCACCCTCCTCATGGTACACAGTGATAGTAAGAAATTAAGTCGCCCTCCTCATGGTACACAGTGATAGCAAGACAAATCAAGTTACCCTCCACACGGTACACAGTGATAGCAAGACAAATCAAGTTACCCTCCTCATGGTACACAGTGATAGCAAGACAAATCAAGTTACCCTCCTCATGGTACACAGTGATAGCAAGACAAATCAAGTCACCTTCCTCATGGTACACAGTGATAGCAAGACAAATCAAGTCACCCTCCTCATGGTACACAGTGATAGCAAGATAAATCAAGCAGAAACATCAGGATGAAAGCAGGCATTAAAGGGAAGAAGTAAGGGCTACCAGTTGCTCCCATTTATACCTCCCACACATGCTGAGGACAGCGAATGAACGTGTGGAGATCAGCAAAGCAAAGGGGCTTGTAGAAACGATTCTAACAACGAGCTCAGAATGTCTGTGGAATGGCAAACAACGGCTGGCCAGCCAGCCACCCAACCAGCCATCCGTGAACACAAGTAGAGCATGACGTGCCAAGGAATTTATCTTACAGCAGCCCCTGTCATGCCAGAGTTTATATAATCGCAAATCACTTGTATTTATCTGCCATTACTATTAGTATCGAACGGTAGTCGTGTTAGAGAGAAAACGAAGCAGGAGGGAGGAAGGGGTGGGTTGTGGGGTGGGTGGCGCTAGGCGGGAACCGGCGATGGCCGTTCATAAATACAACTGTGAATAGAGAGAATGCCGTTGTGATACGTTAAGCAAACACACCGCTAATCTCTGTGTAACAAGCAGATCAGGAACTAGCAATGTCTCAAGCGCCGAAAAAGCTACGCCTTCTTCCAGTACTTACTTTACTACACGTATTTCCTTCCTGCCTTCAGTACTTACTTTCTTTACTACACGTATTTCCTTCCTGCCTTCAGTACTTACTTTCTTTACTACACGTATTTCCTTCCTTCCTTCAGTACTTACTCACTTTACTGCACGTATTTTCTTTCTTCATTACTCACTTTACTATACGTATTTCCTTTCTTCATTACTCACTTTACTACATACATGTCCTTCCTTCATTACTCACTTTACTATACGTATTTTCTTTCTTCATTACTCACTTTACTGCACGTATTTTCTTTCTTCATTACTCACTTTACTACACGTATTTCCTTTCTTCATTACTCACTTTACTACACGTATTTCCTTTCTTCATTACTCACTTTACTACACGTATTTCCTTTCTTCAGTGCTTACTCACTTTACTACACGTATTTCTTTCCTCCAGTACTTACTCACTTTACTACACGTATTTCCTTTCTTCATTACTCACTTTTCATTTCTTCATTACTCACTTTACTACACGTATTTCCTTTCTTCATTACTCACTTTACTACACGTATTTCCTTTCTTCATTACTCACTTTACTACACGTATTTCCTTTCTTCATTACTCACTTTACTACATGTATTTCCTTCCTTCTTTCAGTACTTAATCACTTTACTACATGCATGTCCTTCCTTCTTTCAGTACTTACTCACTTTACTAATCATGTCCTTCCTTCTTTCAGTACTTACTCACTTTACTATATGCATGTCCTTCCTTCTTCAGTACTTACTCACTTTACTATATGCATGTCCTTCCTTCTTTCAGTACTTACTCACTTTACTATATGCATGTCCTTCCTTCTTTCAGTACTTACTCACTTTACTACAAGTATGTCCTTCCTTCTCTCAGTACTTACTCACTTTACTACAGGTATGTCCTTCATCCTTTCAGTACTTACTCACTTTACTACACGTTACATTTCCTTCCTTCCTTTAGTATTTACTCACTTTACTACACGTTACATTTCCTTCCTTCAGTACTTACTCACTTTACTACACGTTACATTTCCTTCCTTCCTTCAGTACTTACTCACTTTACTACACGTTACATTTCCTTCCTTCCTTCAGTACTTACTCACTTTACTACACGTTACATTTCCTTCCTTCCTTCAGTACTTACTCACTTTACTACAAGTTACATTTCCTTCCTTCCTTCAGTACTTACTCACTTTACTACAAGTTACATTTCCTTCCTTCCTTCAGTACTTACTCACTTTACTACACGTTACATTTCCTTCCTTCCTTCAGTACTTACTCACTTTACTACAAGTATTTCCTACCTCTTTAGTTTTGTTTTTTGAGGGGATTGGGGGATGGGGTTGTGTTTGGTTGTATTGATTGCTGCTGTGAAAGAAAAAAACACACAAGGAGGGGGGAGTGTCACATTTATCATCAATGAAGAATTGCACATCCATGCCACACCCTTCTGCACCAAAGAGATTTTCAAACGAAATCTTACGTTTGTTTTGGTATGTCTGCACAGAGGCAAAATGCCGGTGAATATAAAGCTAAAAAAAGAAGGTCAAAGGTTGCTGACACGAGATTGCAAAGTTAACAGACTTAAAGGTCAAAAGGGGAGCGGAACGGCCCAGACAAGTCTGTCTTAATGACGCAAAGACATGTAAGCATTACAGTACACGTGCAGTGCTGTATTTTCTTCCTCCCCTTTTTTCCTTCTTTTGATGAAAACGTTAAAGCAACACACTATTACTTAACATAATTATAATAGAGAAAGGCCTACAGTGGAATGCCTTCGAAACAGTGAGTGCCCTCAGGAAGTCAAGGTGAAGACATTGCTATTTCTCGTGAATACAGAATAATGCTGTTTGTCTCGTCTGTCCTTTTAACATTTGTATAAATAGGTATGTATGTATGCATGTATTGTATATATATATATATATATATATATATATATATATATATATATATATATATATATATGTATATATTTATATGTATGTATATATGTATGTAATTTACTGTGTTGCATTGTTATATAGTGCATGTTTAACTGTGTTGCATTGTTACGGAAGTGCATCTTTATGGATCTCTCTCTCTCTCTCTCTCTCTCTCTCTCTCTCTCTCTCTCTCTCTCTCTCTCTCTCTCTCTCTCTCTCTCTCTCTCTCTCTCTCACACACACACACACACACACACACACATTATGTGTGTACGATAACATACTCCTGAATAACATTAATCTACTTTTTTAAATTTTCAAACCCCCACCCCTATTTCTTTTCTCGGATACCAGTCACTAGACAACCCCTAGAAGTGCATGTATAACACATAACAAATATTATAACATGCCTAGTAAACTATAACACTACAATAGGAGAGGGGCCAACGGAGTGAGGGCCATATAAAAACCCAGACCGCCTTGAGACTTGGGACGACACCAAGACGACAACTAACACTGCAAACTGCAGTCAGCCTTCGCTATCCACTGCAAAGTAGGTGAGCCAGGCACCCACCAAAACGAGGTCGCATCACACACATACACACACACACACACAGACACAAACTAACATATATTATATTTACACACACACATATACATATATATATATATATATACACACACACATACCCACACCTACCAGCAAAGCCTACCCTTAACAGTGACACAACAAAGGACTGGCCACTCGTTGTTGCATGAGATAATTGCTTTGCGATGATGACCCTAGATAAGATCACACTACTCAGCGAGGCAACGTGTTGGTGGTAATGGTTGGCATGCTAACACTACAACTTCACTCCTATCGTGTCACCCGTCGTTATGTCACGAGTCCCCCTCCCCCTCTCCAATTTACTCCCGAGTGTTTATTGACTTCCTTTCTCTTCCGTAAGTGATCACACACTCCCGTTTTAACTGTCACTATCATGTTAAGGTGGATCGACACCTAGTCCTATCGGAGACGGATGGATAAAATGGAGGTCCCGTGTGTAGATCACAAGACGTTGTATTACGTTAAAGATCTCCTGGCTGTTTACGGGGCAGTCGAGGCAACCTGAAAGATCTTACCCCAAAAACCCCCGAGAATACTTAGATAGTTGTGGGTGTGGCTAAAATCCAATCAAAGAAAAAAGCCAATGTCGCGGCTTTTGACCTGAATTACTTCCTTTTACCCACATCAGAAACTACGGTAATACATGCATTTGGGGCTTTTGGCAAGATTTTCATCTGTTGATATGTGCCCTTCTCTTTATCATCGGTCTCCGATGGAACTAGGACTAGGTCTCGATCCGCCTCGCTGAACCATCTAAGTAACAGGCTGGGTTCTGCTCCAAAACAAAACAAAATTCGAGAAAATGGTTGAATTAATCGAGCATGAACCCATGACTTTTTGGTTGAGAGGCCGACCCCTTGTCTCTGGACCATCCAGTCCCCACTGTCGGCGTAGGTGAGTTTGAATCTAATTGCGCAAGCCTAAATGTTGGTTTTAAAGTCACGACTTTAATCTTACTTTTGAAGACTTCGGTGCTTCTACTGTTTAGTTAATTTCCCTTGGCAAGTCACTACACGGTGTTGGTCTGCTCCATTACATTTCTACAAGTGTGTGCAAGTGACAGACAACGTTTGAGAATGGCATCATTGTATGTTTGACAATTCAATCTGATCTGATCCATTAGCCACTTGTTCTTATCTCAAGGACAAGCTTATCAAATCGAAAGCATTCGGTCAACTTTTCAAAACGAATGCTTTTACAAGAAAATTCTTTTTTTTCCTTCTCAGTCTCATTTCGACGATGTCTCAGGAACACCCACACCCACACACACACACACACACACAACCCACTTGTTCTTCTACTGGCCCCATGCGGGTGTTCATGGCGTATGGACAGACAGACTAAGATGGACTTCGTTGGTTGGCATTCAGACTGGTCTGCCTTGTCGAAACTTTGACACAAGCAGAGGAATGATGTGAGTCAGGTTCTCTACCCCCCCCCCCCCGCCCCTTTCAGTTACCTACATGAAGTACGTTCAAACAGACATAAATCTGGGGTGATTGATTGATTAAGAGAATGGAATTTACTGACACTGACGGACAGAGGTGTCAAAGAATACACGGCTATAACAACATGTCATCAGTGAAAACATTCAACAACCTTACACTTTCAAACGTAACGGGACAGGCCCCCAAAAATGAATAAAGCAAATAAAGCAAATAAAGCCAAACTACTTCAAGGCGCCCATAGAGCCGGAGCTTTTATCTTTGCGTGCACAGCTTGAAACTATATTAGTTTTATATCTTTTGTTTTGTTCCATATCAATCTAATCCGTGCACCATATTTACATGCGGTGATCTTAGTCTTAGGGTGAATCACAAGGAAACAGCGAGATGAACGAAAGACCTGATAGTATGTGTGAAAGGAAAGAACAGGGCCTACCATACCACCCTCCAACCACTCAAGATGGGATACGAAACTGACATTTTACAGGAAGTGAAGAAAGGAATAACGATAGATTGCTTTCTATTACACATAGATAGCATTATAAATACCATGAACTTAAAGGCTGATTGTTTTATTGAGCGGACGCTGGGATAAAAGAGAGACGTGTATAACATTGGAATACATGTGGCAGGCCAACGAGAGAGAGATAGAGAGAGAGAGAGAGAGAGAGAGAGAGAGAGAGAGAGAGAGAGAGAGAGAGAGAGAGAGAGAGAGAGAGAGAGAGAGGGGGAGAGAGAGAGATAAAGAGAGAGAGGGGGAGAGATAGGGAGAGAGAGGGGGGCAAGAAAAAGAGGGAGAGGAGAGAGAGAGATAGGCAGAAACACAAAGAGAGAGACACAATCACGGTACATGTAACATTTCACTATCATTTCACTATCATAACATGTAGTATCATTACTAGACAGACACTTTGCATCATACTTTTTTGGAGTCTAGACTGTAGACCATCAATGAGGGCTCCTTAATAAGTTCTTTTTACTTCCTGTTTTTAATTAATACAAATTGAATTCCGGGACTGTCGTTTTTGTCCTACACACTAGATCTAATCTATATTTGACAACATTAAGACTCAGGCGCGATACAGGAACAATTCAAAAGGACGGTTTTGATCGAATGTAAGCATAAAACGCAGACATAAAACTGTGAGTCATCACTCAAACGCGCTTGGCGCACGAGTAAAGAATGAACAGAAAGTGAGACTGCTTATGTCTTCCATTAACTCTCCCTCGTAATATTATCATCCAGTAGGGATTGCAAAACGAAGACTTCACTAAATATTGGAAACCTTCTCATGTTTAAGACTTCTTTATTTCATAATGTTATTCTTTTTCAATACAGAAGGACCGAAATAAAATCCAAGTGATGCGTCACTTTAAAAAAAAAAACCCAAACCAACAATCAAACTTTCTTCCTTAGCGTTTGTCAAGAGAAACTTAACTTTAGATTAGGAAGATATCAAATGCAAGTCACACTTCCGCTTTATAGAGTTCGTGAGAAATTCGTCGTGAGGTCACAGGGCACGAATGTCACGGTGAATGAGCTGGACGGTTTAGTGACGGTGAGAAATTCGTTGTTACACATGGAGTACGGAGCGTGTGAACTTTAGGGTTGTTGGGTGGGACGGTTTCGAAAAGTTTGTGAGAAGTTTGCAGAAATGTGTTGTTACGTTTGGGATATTTATAATCATGTTTTAGCGTGTGGATTGATGGTTTCATGGAGTTTGCGACAAGTTATCATGGGTAGATCGAACTGCCTGGTAAAAAGCCATGGGATCTTTTACGTGCACAGAGTGCTGTAATATGCACATCGGGACCTCCTTTTTACCGTCCGTCTCCGATGGTATTAGGTGTCGATCTACCTGTCTGGACCCGGGAAGGAGGGTGTTACAACCCTCGAAAAAGATCGAGAAAAACTTTTCAACTATTGACAGGGCTCGAACCCAATACCTTTTGGCCGAGAGGTCGACATCTTGCCTCTGGACCACTGAGTCTCCCTTATCATGGGTTAGACGGGACGATTTCGTGGAGCTGATGAAAAAGCCGTGCATACAACTGGTCAGCTGGCAGTGGCACGTCCACGTGATGTTAGTGTTGGGGTTTGTAGTCCCCCCCAAGTCGAATGTTTTACCGGGCTTGAAAGGGTTGAAACAAAATTAGTTGGATGCCCTGCATAGCATTAGCATTACAATTACCCACACCTTGTTCAGGCAGGTTTGTTTGCTTGATTAACTGAAATTTACCCTGTCCACCATTTGCGGTAATCTCAGAATGAATTAAGATGAGGAAGAAACAACGAGTGAAAGAGGGCAAGGAACGAAATAGGACCTACCAGCAGAACCTAGTTTGATAGAGTCGGGGGAGGGGGATGAAGGACTCGGTAGTCCAGAAGCAAGATATCGACCTCTCAACCAAAAGGTAATGGGTTCGAGCCCCGCCGATGGTTGAAAATTTTTCGCGAGTAAAAAATCTACCCCCCCCCTGGTTCAGGTAGGTGGATCGACACCTAAACCCACCAGAGATGGACGATTGAAAGGGAGGTGGTTATGTGCAGATCACAACACTCTGAGCACGTTAAAGATCCATTCGCTGTTTACAGGGTAGTCCGGACTAAATAAATAACCCTGCAAAAAAAAACCGAGATCACCTTAGCGATGGGTGTAGGTAAATCAAATCAAACAAAGACAGAGTCTCATAGAGTAGTGGAGCTTGAAATATCCGACAGCACATGGAAATAGAAATGGAGGCGCGAATTGGAGCTGCTTGACCAATCTGATTGATGGATCCGATGCGGACACCGTGACGTCATTCATCCATCATTTTGGACGTCCTATCAGCCTCTCATCGACATGCTCAGGCAAAGTCACATACAACACACATCCTCGTACACGGTATAGACATGATACGTCTATCTGTCTAACATGTGTTTAACTTTATCTCTAACAGATTGTCGATATATTGGATCGTTTTACTCTTCTCTCTCTCTCTCTCTCTCTCTCTCTCTCTCTCTCTCTCTCTCTCTCTCTCTTCTCTCTCTCTCTCTCTCTCTCTCTCTCTCTTTAATAACTGCGTACATACGAGTGTCTTGTCTTACACCCAATTCAAAATCTAAGAGGGGGGGGAGGAGGGGAGAAGATGAAGAAAATCGAACTACAACCGAGCGGAAATACGCTGAAAAAATACGTAAATTTCCAGTCATAAACGTGTATAACATGAACACACCAATCAATAATCATTCAGATGTTTTCAACTTAAAGTCCGTCATAAACATACACAAACTTGCACAAGAGCAACGTACAAATCAATAATCATTTAGAAAGTTTCAACTGAATGCATGAATTCACTACATTCAATGTGTCGGGGTGTGACTGACTAATAAAAAAAATACAGCAGTCGATGTAGGCCAGGTCATCAGGCACTCATCCAACCATTTTGGGGTGCTTTTTTTTTTTTATACATTTTGCACGACTTGCACAGTGAACACACCCCACCCCACCCCACCCCCACCGAAAAACTACCCCACCGAAAACTGTTAGCGTGAGTGAGAGAAAAGACTTTTCTTCTTCGAGACGGTTTGTGTCAATAGCGCGTTGAGTATAATGCACCACCACAGTCTTCACCTGTTAACAGCAGCTTATGAGTGGATGAATAGCCACATGGATTTGTTACTTGTACAAGTTAGAAGAGTGAGTCGGAGTGCACTGACATTCCTTTGGGCACAGTAACACTGGTAGGTGTATTGTAACGGTGAGTGAAATGTCGATACAGTTTATTCATTCAATCAAACGGAACGAAGAACAGAATGAATTTATAAGATATTATAATTCACAACAGACAGACAGCAATCAAAAGAATAGGGGGCGGGAGGGGGAGGCAGAGAGTAGAGAGAGAGAGAGAGAGAGAGAGAGAGAGAGTAGAGAGAGAGAGAGAGAGAGAGAGAGAGAGAGAGAGAGAGAGAGAGAGAGAGAGACAGAGACAGAGAGACAGAGACAGAGACAGAGAGACAGAGAGAGAGAGAGAGAGAGAGAGAGAGAGAGAGAGAGAGAGAGAGAGAGAGAGAGAGAGAGAGAGAGAGAGAGAGAGAGAGAGAGAGAGAGAGAGAGAGAGATTGGCCAATAGTCGATTTTGAGAAAGATGGTGAGCCACATGGGCTGAAGAGAGGAAGGAGAGACAACTGGACCAGAAAATCCAAGTACAATGTATAGAGAAGAAAGACCTACAGAATGACAAAAGCACTGCAGAAAGAGATGGACAATAAGTATAATTTTATTATTATTAAAATCTTTGGATAAAATATGGTATCCATATCATAACATGATATATTCCATCGAATAAGCCTGACCTTAAAATATAGTTTCAATTACCTCTTTAGCAAACTTCATTAATATTAATAGACATAATATGGGAGAGGGGGGGTGTACAGACAGACAGACAAGCCTACCTGAAAGAATTTTTTACTGAGGTCAAAGGTTAGGGGTACAGGCCTACAATGCCTTTGCCTTGTAAATATTCTACACTAAAAATATCCTACACTACACTACTACAGTCGCTGTCAGGCCATGTGTTCCAATTGTATGCACTGCATTATAATTATATCATATTATATGTTTGATACTGTAAATATTCTACACTACTAAGTTGCTGTCAGGCCATGTGCTCCAATTATATGCACTGCATTATATCTGATCATATCATATGCTTGATCCTGTAAATATTCTACACTGTTTACAGTTGCTGTCAGGCCATGTGTTCCAATTGTATGCACTGCATATATCAAATTATATCAGATCCTGAGGTATAATAAAATCATACCATGATAACATACTTGAGTGAAGCCATCCATAAATTAAACCTGTGTAGTATATTACGTTATAAAAATATTCCTTTGATAGAAAAAAACCAAACAAAAATACCTATTGTGGACATGCACAGACTTAACTGTAAACAAAAAATGTCCAAACATTTGCATGACACCAGAATCTAGATACAAACATCATCCTCACTCATAAATCACATAGAATCTAGATGCAGTGATGGGTAGTATCATGTGTAATGATCGAAATGTTCAAGAACGGAAATCTACCATTGTTTCCAGCTTTGGACAAAAAATAAAAACCAACAAACCCCAAAACCAACAAACTTTGTGTCAAAAATGAAAATGACATCATAATATAATCCTAATTTATAAAGTATAAAACATCAAATTTAATTTATTCTAAAATAGAATAAACTATGACATAGAAGAAAAACTCTTTTGTGTACTGTATCCAGTTGTATCAAAATGATCTCTAATTAATAAAAAAATCTAAATGTAGACAATTTTATAATGTATTGATTTAATAGCACTATAAAGCGGGGCTTGTGGATGTGTGATTAAGCTGTTGGACTTGAGACCATAATCAGATCCCGGGTTGAATCCCAGCTAAGCTAGGTCCACCATTGCGTTCCTTGGAAAAAAACACTTAAAAAAACACACAACACCCTGCCCCCACTCAACCTAAGTGCCAATGGGTACAAGCACAAGCTTGGGAGTAAAACATGCGAAAGACTAGCATCCAGGATGCGATTATATCACCTGCTTCGCTTTGAAGACAGAAACCAAGACAAGCGCCAGCTCTATGGGCAGTGACAGCATGGAAGGAAAATGGCTTACTTTTTACAGCACAATAAAATGTTCCACTGCAAAAGAGTGTGTTCATACACAAATGAATTGTTTTATTATGGTGTAGAGAGATTGACAAACATCTAGATTTTAACTACTGTGTTTCCCTCCCTCAAATCACATTACTTGGCAGTAGGCCTATAGATAGTTTTTGTCCTTGCAAGTTGTCTCTGAGCTTTGGCCAAAATTCCTGATTTGTTATTACTGGCGTTGTCAGCCATGATGACTGTCTGCGTACTTAATCAGATGATGGTATTCAGAACTCTAGTAGCGTGAAATATATCATCAAGAAAAAGTTCTGTTCCGATCAAGTGAAAAGATCACTGGCACAAAAGCACAACTGGAAATTTAGGATTATTTATAATAAATCTAGATTCTACATGGTAACAAATAAGGCAAAAGAAAAACTTTATAAACTACAGACAAACATCCTTTTCAAAATAGAACTAAATATAATAAAAACCCTTACTAGAGGATCTAAATCTATGTTTATAATAGAATCTATCTATCCATGATTGATAATATTTCAATTCATTTTTATAGCGTTGATGATGTATATATATATGTGTATATATATATCCATGATGTGGATAGATTAGACCTAGAGATAGAAACCTATACACACAGAGAGACAGAGAGAGAGAGAGAGAGAGAGACAGAGAGAGAGAGAGAGAGAGAGAGAGAGAGAGAGAGAGAGAGAGAGAGAGAGAGATGGAGAGAGAGAGAGAGACAGAGACATACAGACAGACAGAGATTGAGGAGACAGAGAGAGAAAGATAGAGAGATAGATAGAGAGAGAGAGAGAGAGAGAGAGAGAGAGAGAGAGAGAGAAAGAGAGACATGAGAGAGAGAGAGAGAAAGAGAGAGAGAGACATACATTGATGGATAGAGAGATAGATAGAGAGAGAGAGATACATACATACAGGAGAGATTGAGAGATAGATAGACAGAGGAATAGAGGAACAGCAAGTTGGACAGGCAAGACATGGGGGGAGAGACGGGCAAGAGATAGGGGGAGAGATAGAGACATGGGGGAGATAGCAACAAGAAAGAAACATACATACATAGATTGGAAGTGGAGGGAAAATAGTGAGATAGATGGAAACATACTTAGATAGATGGATGGGCTGAGATGGTTCTAGTTTAGTCGTTCAGACGAAGAGTCTTATTTCACTTGATGAATAGAAACTGATTTCTCTAAAAATAAGGGGGGTCAGAGGTCAAATCTGTGGACATTTCTGTCTGGGGCATCGTTAATTGGCAGCATTTCATGATAGGGAGAGAGAGGAACACTTTCAAAGATGAGAGTGAGTAAGAGACAACTCAGAACGCATACTGGGATTCAGAAACAAAACCGCGGTGATGAAAAATTTAGACACACACAGACCACACAAAAAGTAACAGAAATCCAAGAAAGAACAAATAAATAATACAATAAGCTAATGGGATGATCAGTGAATAATAATAATAAGTTATAATAATAAGGATAATAATAAAATAAGAGATAAAATAAAATAATGAACTGATAATGAAATGTCGTCGTTTCCGGTTAATCTAAGAATAAGAATAATAATAATACAGACACTATAATAATGCAATAATAATAAAATCTTCAATAATCAATAATAATAGGGATAATAATAATAAGAATGTGTTTCTGGGAATGATAAGACTTGACTGTATTTGCGCGAAGAGGCTAGGTTGCTGACGATTTTAAAATAATAGAAAATCAATAACAACAAGAGAGAGAGTCGAAAGTCGTTGTTGCAGTTGCATTGTTTCTGTGAGTGATAAGCTCATTATTTAGGCTTGGATAGAGACATGGTGGGTTTGACAGACAAAGGTTAAGCCCTTGGATCAAGAGATAGAGTAGCAGCAGACAGTGTGATTCAGAGCGAGAAGCGAAAACTGAACAGCAATTGTCAGGAAGACAGAAGATCAGAATGGGAGATAATGGAAAATCTAAATAGAAAAACATTTTAAAAATGAAGGTTCTTGTAAGTACATTATTTTTTATATTGACAGACAGTGTTTGTCTGTCTTGCTAAGAAAACAAAGACAAAGCCGGATTAGATGAAAGCACCGTGCTCTCCTTTGGAAACAGAGTCTCTCTGTAGTGGTCTCTGTAATCTCCATCTCTCTGTCCGTCTCTGTGATGGATGAGGACTCTGGGTAGGGGTCTCTGTCTGTCTGAGAGTACGTCTGAAAGTGAGAGAGTCTGAGAGAGAGAGAGAGAGAGAGAGAGAGACAGCAGACAGACAGACAGACAGACAGACTCTCTCTCTCTCTCTCTCTCTCTCTCTCTCTCTCTCTCTCTCTCTCTCTCTCTCTCTCTCTCTCTCTCTCTCTCTCTCTCTCTCTCTCTCTCTCTCTCTCTCTCTCTCTCTCTCTCTCCTCTCTCTCTCCCTCTCCTCTTTCTCTCCCTCTCCCTCTTTCTCTCTCTTTGTGTCTCCTGAAGAGAGAGAGAGAGAGAGTCTGTCTAAGGAGGGAGACAGGGAGTCTGTCTGTCTGTCTAT